>JAOTON010000099.1:0-406228 GCA_034440635.1 Lepas anatifera | reverse complement strand
TAGGATATGGCGCCCACCTTATAGGTTTTAGCGGTCAAAAGTGCCCCCTGGTCCGGACGGTGCCCCCCCGATCGGCAATCCTGGATCCGCGTATACCTGCCTCTGTGGTCGGCAGTTAAACTTGTCCGCCTCTGTGGTCGGCAGTTTAACATGTCTGCCTCTGTGGTCGGCAGCTTAACTTGTCTGCCACTGTGGTCGGCAGTTTAACATGTCTGCCTCTGTGGTCGGCAGCTTAACTTGTCTGCCTCTGTGGTCGGCAGTTTAACTTGTCTGCCTCTGTGGTCGGCAGCTTAACTTGTCTGCCTCTGTGGTCGGCAGTTTAACGTGTCTGCCTCTGTGGTCGGCAGTTTAACGTGTCTGCCTCTGTGGTCGGCAGTTCAACTTGTCTGCCTATGTGGTCGGCAGTTTAACTTGTCTGTCTCTGTGGTCGGCAGTTTAACATGTCTGCCTCTGTGGTCGGCAGTTTAACGTGTCTGCCACTGTGGTCGGCAGTTTAACATGTCTGCCTCTGTGGTCGGCAGCTTAACTTGTCTGCCTCTGTGGTCGGCAGTTTAACTTGGTCTGCCTCTGTGGTCGGCAGCTTAACTTGTCTGCCTCTGTGGCCGGCAGTTTAACGTGTCTGCCTCTGTGGTCGGCAGTTTAACGTGGCTGCCTCTGTGGTCGGCAGTTTAACTTGTCTGCCTCTGTGGTCGGCAGTTCAACTTGTCTGCCTCTGTGGTCGGCAGTTTAACTTGTCTGCCTCTGTGGTCGGCAGTTTAACGTGTCGGCAACGAGCCGTCTGGAGAGCAGCACGCGCCGCTCGCTGCAGCAGCTGTCGGCTGCGCTGCGAAAGCTGCTTACTGTGCTGCAGCTGTCGCGGGACGATGCTGGCAGCATCCTGCGGAAGAGCCATGACCTGGAGCAGTTCATACAGTTAGTGCAGCCTTCTACTCGTGTCCGACTCAGAGGCTTCAGCGTCTCCGCCGCAGAGTATTTTCAGTATCTGGAAGCGTGCGGCAGAAAACGGAAAACAGCCTCGGCCTGCGGACTCGGCAGGTGCCGCTCCGCCGTAGCAGAAGCCGATTGTTGTGGAAAAAGCAAATCAACTTCCTTCACTTCATGCTCCTCTCGCTTCACTCACAATCTTCCAGATATATAAGCTCACTTCTCTATATATTACGCTGAGTGCAGTGCAGCAACACAGCTCACCACTGACGCTCAATAACTACAGCAGTCGCAGCCAGCGTTCCCCGTGACCACGTCACGGCAGCAAAAACAACAACGCCTTCAAGCACATGTTGCCCCGGCCGCTCAGTCACGTACTCTACCGGGGGTGGAAGTGCTAACCCGTCAGCCCGCACCAGGTGGTTGTTTACAGACCTCGAGATTAATCCAGAAATTTGTTCCCACATGAGAAAACCAAAATCTCTATATAAGCTAGTTAATCGCCCTTTGCCATTGACTTTAACATCACTTAAGAAATAAGCCTCTAGAAAAGATTATAAGCGCCACCTAAATCGACTACAGCAGCGCATCAAACACATCCGCGAGGCAGGGCTCGGCAAGCGGTCACCAGGCGGCTGCCATTGTCAAACGTGACGTCACTAGCAGAACGGCTGCCCCTGTCAGCTAAATCCACATCACCGATGATCTACGTTAGCCATACAGTTCAGTTAGCAGGCGAGTCGTTTCAGCAGTATTGTAGCTACAACTCGATGTGAGGATATAATGCTGTCAGGGATCTAATTATTTCTTGTTTCATCACCGCTGAACACATTCCTGCGTGCAGCCCAATGTTCTACTGGGTGAGCGTGTCTCTGCATGCTGCGCCCTGTTTGTTCTCTGCTCACGCCATCCTTGAAATATTTTAACGTATAAAGGTTACCTACAAATCATAACATGCACAGAACAATGTGTTAATGGCCTATGTCAATGGTTAATGTGAACAATAGCCTAATATATGATTTAGAGGACATATTCTCCGCATACTTGCAAAACTGCAGCCCAGTCGGCCCATTGGTTAGCTAGACAGCCTTTATTACAATAGGCTTGAGTGCGCATGCGCAGTCTTCTAATGATCACCATATAAAAATTGGGCCTCAATACGTTGTTTCACTCTTTTTAAGAGTCAACCGATAATCATATATAAGAAAAAACTATTTTCTTTGATAACTGTCTGCGAATGTGCAGAAGGGTGGGACTGTTAAATATATTTTCGAGTTTGATGAAAGCTTTCAGCAGCACCAACTCATTCGTTTGATTGGTCTTTTTTAGGTCAAGATTTAGTGCGCATGCGCACTGTTTGTTTAGTTATTCAAATCAGGTAGTCTGAAAGCGTGTATCGAGTTATCTCTAGATCCCAGTTTCTTACTCTTTCCATGTTCTTACTATGCCTACACAGTTAATGTTAGAAGCCGTGGCAGTGAGCCACGTGTCATGACGTCACCACTGCGTCAGGATTGGTCGGCTGAGATCGCTGGCTGTCGCATCGTCGCCACTGAACGCTGGAGCCGTAAAGAAAAGACAGCTGTCACTGAGGGTAAATCTGGTGTTGTATTCGTATACAACTAGTGGAAATGAGAACATATGACGCTGAGCTAGCTTAATGGCGAATTTTGTCCACCTCCATTGACCTTAACCATTCGAAATATCGGTGTGGAGCAGAAATGGTCCATTAAACCTCCCCCTTAGAAATCCCTTCAGCTACTTATAGCTCAAACGCCGTTGCATATTGTTAAGCAGATGGGATGCGAAAAAAGGAACACATTTGTAGCAACATTGCTCCACTTATGATCAACTGTGTATACGAAAGCGCCACCTGCCACGGGGAAGTGTGGTGGTTCCGCAAATGATTGCGCTTCTCGGGTTTTAGCTTCAATTTGGGTCTTAACTATAACTTGAATGTATACAAAATATTACAAGTTGGCAAGCATACTAATCCTACGCACGTTTCAAGTAAATACCCCACTTAATACAAACGTACCGTTTTCCATATATTGCGATTAGTTCACCCCGTCAACCACCACCGCCCTGGACCATGGATCCTGGTCTGGGGGAAAGACAAGCTTATCATTTCCATATTAGTGGAGCACGTATGGGCAAGCGTCTCCGCTGTAGTACATGCCTTTTTCAGGGATTTAGCTAGGGGCGCGTTAAGTCCCGGGCCCCAAAAGGTGGTCGGCCGTCTCCCCAGATATGGGAGAGAATTGGTATTACGAAATGATTCGGAGTATAGGAGCCACCGGGGAGAAGCTGGTTTCAGCGGGTAACCAGGCTTATTATTAGTTGAGGGTTGTTCCTCCCCCTGTGTTTCATAAGTTTTCATGGTGCGACTTTGAACGAGGAAGATACTTTGCATTTTGATCGTCATCTTGGAAGATTCAAGTAATTGAAGCCGCTAATTGAGGCGGAGTGCTCCACGTTTTGAATTTCCAGGCTAACGAAAAAAGAAAAAATATACATACTAACTCCTGAGCACCACAATGGATGGATGGATTATATGTTATATACCCATGGACCCCTCATATACCCCCTGGAACCACCCGTGGAATACAAAACCGCAAAGTAAGCACGGGTATGACGACATCGATAAAGTAACGAAGTAATCATTGCATTGCGCTAAAAACCAAGGTATTTTGTACCAGAAATAGAACAAGTCACAGCTGAGCTATTTCTCCTCATAGCCGGTAGCTATTTCTCCACTACCTGAGCTATTTCTCCTCATATTTCTCCTCAACATGCCCCCAAAACATGTGCCTGGAGTCGCCAATGGACCACTTAGCATTTTCTTTTCAGTTCTGCTTGATGTCAAATCGATTGTTAGGACAAGTCAGAAAGTATGAAAGCGATATCTATTCAGGTTTAACTACGCCACGAGAAAAACCATCGGGGCCTCTGAAGCCCCTCTGAACTAATAGGGTTAAAGGGAGATACGCGAAAAAAATTATTGGCTAGATAAAATGGTCACAAAAAGTTGTTTCAAAAGTCCTATTCTCATTTTTGCGAATTCGGCCTGCAAATACCTTAAAATTGCTCTCAAAGTCAACATTTCTAGACGACTTTACCTGTACACCTCTTATCGATTTAAATGACGTACCCCCGGCTAAGGATATCAATTTCTCTAAGAATTAGGTCATATCTATACTCAACAGTGATGTAGAACTTTGGACTACCATAGAAAAAATGACTTAAGAAAACAACATTCCAAAACTGTTTTGAAACAGAAATATAGGGCTTAAAAAGAAATCACAAATAACCAATCAGAAGCCTAAAAATTCTCATACCGGGGTCACGTGATTTATCTGACGCAAAAGTTCCGTCATCCTGGGGCTGAAGCAGAAAACGACTCAAGACCCGAGGTACGAAACGGCTGAGGACTTTAGTAATAATGTTTTTTCCCGTTTCTAGGGCAAACTAATTCATTTTATAGTCTTAAAGGCTTTGTAAAACTAATTCAAATACAAATACAGGAGAACAAACATTTTATTACAAAAAAACATTACTTTTCAACTTAAACATAGTTTTCGAAAAGTAAGTGACGGGTGAAGGTTTCAGCATTTTATTGGAATCGTTAGCCTATTTCGATGATAAGTGACTGGCCTCCCAAAATTTTGCCGAAGATAAAAAAATAATTGACAGCTTCGTAATCAGGATTTTTCAAGTAGCAAGAAACCACAATAATAGTTTTTCGCGTATATCCCTTTAACACGTGCATTGACGGGGGGCGGATGCCCGCCCCCCCTCGGGTTTTTCGGAGACAGTAGAAAAACGGCGGCGCGTAGCGCCTCCGTACTTGGTATACCTTTTCCCTCATCATTTTTACAACTTCTGTGAAAATTTTAAGGTTAAGTCATCTCAGGTCAGGTCACCAGTACAGGTCAAGTGACCCGACCTAAAAAAAAAGTTTAAGATAGCATAAGTCGGAGCAGGGTGAACTTATCCGATTGAAACTCATATCACATAATGGCCCCACCGAGTTCTCTAAAATATGTTCCGGTATTTTTGATATCGATGACCTAAGGTCAGGTACGACGCATGACCTCTCCATTGGAAAATACATGGGAAAAATGGTTTTTACGGAATAACTCAGTAACGGATGGTGATAGAGCATTTATTTTAGCTGCATTAGACTCGCCTGGGCTTTGCGGTTCTAATGATATGCATTTTATATAATTTGACCCTGACCTGACCTCAGGTCAGGTCAAATCCTTGATTTGACCTAGCAAGGTCAAATTATATATCATTCGATTCGGCTTGCTAAGAGGATTCATATAGTTCAAGTCGTTTTGCTCTATCTTTACTTGTTCAGATGTAATGCCCGAAAAACAGAATTTTACATGTTATCCCTTTGACGGGCATGTTTTGACCTCTCGTGACCTTAAATGTGACCTGACAAAAAAATGGTTCAAATGTTTTCGATGGAGAAGTGGATGGGCAGCCCAACGTCGTTTACCGTTTTTCGCTACCTACCGTGGTTCTCGAGATCTTAGGGGGGCGGGTACCCGCCCCCCGTCAATGCGAAGGTGGCTCAGACCCCCGTCAATGCGCGTGTTAAGCTCTTCTGTGTCGAAAATCGAAGCAGATTTGTGGAAGAGTTTTGAATGTGACCTGTTGTTTCTGGCCTCAGTGTCGGTGGTGATGTAGGTAAGTGAACTATGCCTTCCTCAGGTCCAACTTCCTGGAGCTCAACGTGTTCTTTTCGGCCTTCAACGAGGAGACGGTGGCTCAGCAGCCGGCCTACAGTCTGACCAGCCTGCTGGCCGACGTCGGAGGCAGCATGGGCCTGTTTGTGGGAGCCAGCCTGCTGACGTGTGTGGAGGTGCTGGAGTGTCTGCTGGCCTACCTCCTGCAGCTGGGCCGCAGGCTGTGGCGGCCCAGTCGACAGCGGTGAGTCGGGAACAGCAGGCTGAGTGGCGATTCAATGCATTTTAAGTCGTTGGATGATGCTGAGGGGTAATGAAATGAGTCACTTGAGGTCTAGGTACAAAACTAGTGGTAATAATGATAAAGTGATCGTGATAATGGCCTGTAAATTTCCAAGGGGCGTAATGTAAAAGGCCAGTGTCAGCGCTTATGCAGAAACCAATGAATTGGTATTTTTACCACGAGTCCAATGAGTTAAAGGCTGACCTTGGCCTGAACTTATCATCTTATTAAAGCTGAATTAAAACTTTGACTCAGTATAATGTTAGGTTATTTTACATGGTATTTAACTTGATGGGCACAGCAAATACTGTCGTGAGCAAATCATTGTTACACCACTGCATGCATCGGTGAAAAACTTCTAAACCATGAAAATATCAAGGCTGCAGAGTTGGCTTCCGACTTCCAGATTGAGTTCGAAACTTCCAGATCGATGCGAGCCTAGGTGATATTTCTACCTGTAAGACACCCCCAGTGTTTTTTTTAAACATGGTTAATTTTTTACGACGAAGGCATACAACTCTAGATTGCGGTCATCATGACTTTTGTGGTGATAATAATGACCAAAGCTAAGCGTGCAATCGGAATCGTCTCGTGATCAGGAATCTAAAAAGTGAGCTTGTGGTCGCCGACTAAAATTCCAGTTTCTTCGATGGTCGCCAAATCTAATGTTACATGTATTACAAAATCAGTCTTAAAAGTGGTATAAATATGGCTAGGGGAAGCACTAGCGGGTGTAAAGGGGGAAGGTGCTGATAAAATATACAAAATATAAATATACAAAGCCTATAAAATATAGATCGGGTTTCTCAATATCGATGACCTAAACCAGATTCAAGTCATTACCTAAATGATGTCTTGAGATTATAATGCATTATCATATTCAAAGTTATGACCTGAATGCAACAAAATTAAACTTGCTGGCCCTTAACCTTAGCCTCGGTGACCGGCATTAATCGCCTATGAACCCATCCCCCTCCCTGGTGGGAGGGGGTTATAAAAGACACCCTCGATCTCGGAAACAAAGAAAATTAGAAGCGGAAAAGCAATACAAAGTTCATTAGAAATGCAATCGGCGTGTTCCCCGTATTTTTGCGTAAGGTTAATACTGTGGTCACCAGCGGTAAAAATTCAAATATGCCAAATTTATCAAATGCAGTGCTCTACGAAACCTTGTTTATCTCCGTAAGCAAAATAACCGGAACCACTTTTTCAACGCTGTTGGATAGAGCTCCAGCAGCTCTTTCATTAGAGCACCATCCATTTTCATGTCGGGTCAAAGGCTGGAGCGCAACAGGGCACTGTATATTGGAGATGTTATAAAACATAGCTTCAAGTTTATAACTTCAGAGTTTATAGCAAGAAGGCTCGCTTTGGGCGTGATATGTGGGGCCTTAGAGGCAGTATCGGATAGTGATCATACAGTCATTTATACGCATGAAATACGTATCGATAGTGCCTGCTAAGCTAAGGCTAAGTCTGGTCGGAGGTCAATCGAGGTCAAAGATGATACCCTGCCCGTACACAAGGGTATTTAAATGGGCGCCGAAAGTGAGGGGACGTTGTACGCTCCCCCCTGTTGGCCAACCAGGGGGACGTCTCTCCAAAATTTTTGGTCCATCGCCATTAATGCTGTCAGGCACCGAACATGCTCAAAGCTCGCCTCCCCCCGGTCAGCACCAGCCCTGGTCC
This sequence comes from Lepas anatifera, assembly GCA_034440635.1. Taxonomy (NCBI): domain Eukaryota; kingdom Metazoa; phylum Arthropoda; class Thecostraca; family Lepadidae; genus Lepas; species Lepas anatifera. The sequence goes on along the minus strand of JAOTON010000099.1, from coordinate 398,635 downwards.
GTTCCTCTGTAAAAATTCCGTGCTGGCGCCCCAGGGCATTGACGATTTCGCCCATCACTTTCAGACCAAGTGAGATACAACCATGATTGATGCCCGATTGCTGTCCGGTCATCAATAATGGTTTTATGTTGTGCCTATCCATGGGAAATTTTGTTTTGCTTTATCTTAGAGACAAATAAAAGAGTTTGCAGCACCTTAAAAAAATGTTTTTCAGAAACAATTTCGATGTTTTATTTAACTGGAGAAAACAACGTTTTTTATGTACATGCAGTGGCATAGCCAAGGGGGGGACATTGGGGTCCGGGAACCCCCCTTGGGCTGACCTTATGCACTGGAAAACACGAGCATTGGTCTCGGGGCCCCTGAGCTTGGTCTCAGGGGGCCCCTGACCTCAGTTTCAGGGGCCACCGAGCTTGGTCTCAGGAGGCCCCTCGAGCTTGGTCTCAAGGGACCTCCGAACTTGGTCTCAGGGGCCCCCGAGCGTGGTCTCAGGGCCCCAGAGCTTAGCCTCACGGGCCTTTCGATCTTTGTCTCAGGGGCCCTCCTAGTTTGGTCTCAGGGGCCCCCAAGCTCGGTCTCAGGGGACCCCCGAGCTTGGTCTCAGGGGACCCCGAACTTGGTCTCGGGGGCCCCTGAGCATGGTCTCACGGGCCTTCCGAGCTTGGTCTCAGGGGGCCCCCTGAGCTTAGTCTCAGGGCACCCCCAAACTTGGTCTCAGGGGGCCCCTAAGCTTGGTCTCATGGGCCTTCCGAGGTTGGTCTCAGGGGGCCTCCGACCATCGTTATCGAGGGTTCCAGAGTACCGGACCTTGATCTCGGGGGGGGCTGATCTCTGTCTCAGAGGGCCTCCGAGTTTTAGTCTCACTGGTCTTTCAATCTTGGTTTAAGGGGTCACCGAGCTTGGTGTCAGGGCCCCCGAGCTTAGTCTCAGGGGCCTTTTGATCTTGGTCTCCGGGGCCCCAAACTTGGTCTCAGGGGCCCCCGAGCTTGGTCTCTCGGGCTTTCCGAGCTTGGTCTCAGGGGGCCCCGATCATCGGTATCGAGGGCTCCAGAGTACCAAACATTGATCTTTGGGCCCCCTGAGCTCGGTCTCAGGGGCCCCTGAGCTTGGTCTCAGGGGCTCGGCTCCTCGAGCTTTGTGTCAGGCCTCCAAGCTTGGTCTCAGGGGCCCGAGCGTGGTCTCAGGGGCCCCAAGCTTGGCATCAAGGGGTCCTGAGCTTGGTCTAAGGGGGCCCTGAGCTTGGTCTCACGGGCCTTCCGAGCTTGGTCTCAGGGGTCCCGAGCTTGGTCTCACGGGCCTTTCGATCTAGGTCTCAGGGGCCCTCCGAGTTTGGTATCAGGGGGCCCCCGAGCTTTGTCTCAGGGGGCCCCAGAGCTAGTCTCAGGGATCTCCCTGAGCATCGGTATCGATGGCTCCGGAGTACCGAACATTGATCTCGGGAAGTGGAGGGGGTGGGCAATATTGATTTGGGGGTGCCCCCGACTATCGATATCGAGGGACTCATTACACGAGAATTGGCATCATGGGATCCAGAGTTTGGTCTCAGGGGGCCCCAGGCTTGGGCTCAGGGCTCCCCGAACAATTGGTATCGAGGGGCTTCAGAGTACCGAGAATTAGTCTCGCGGGGGGCTCCGAATGTTGATCTGGGGGCCCCCGAACATCAGTGTCGAGTTACTCCTGAGAAAAGCGCAAACATGGGCCTAAGGGTGCCCCAAAGCCTGATCTAAGTGGGACCCCAAAATTGGTCTTAGGAGCCCCGCACATCAGTATCCAGGGGCTCCGGAGTATTGGTATCGGGGGAGGGGGAGGGAAGCAATTATTTCAGGGGCCTCCAAATGCTGATCTCGGCGGGCCCCCAAATGTGTGGATGCAGTGACGTAGCCAAGTGGTCCTAGGAGTCCGAGGACCCCCCTTGGGCCAATCTGAACCACTGCAAAGGATTCTCTGATCACGGGGCCCCCAGAGTCAGTCTCAGAAGCCCCTGAAAATTCGTTCTCAGGGGGTCCCGAGTCGGTCTCAGGGCTCCGCCCTGAGAGTCGGTCTCAAGGCCCCCGAAAGTAGATTTCAGGGGGCCCCCGAGAGTTGATTTCAGGGGATCCAAAACTTCGGTCTCAGGGGGCCCCGAGAGTCGGTCTCAGGGGGACCGAGCTAGTCCCAGGGGCCCCCAAGAGAGTGGTTCTCGGGCCCCGCGACAGTCTATTTCAGGGGGCTCCGTGAGAGTCAGTCTCAGAGAACCCCAAGAGTTGGTAAAGGGGACCCCGAGAGTTGGTCTCGGGGAGCCCCCCCGAGATTCGATCTCATGGGCCCCAAGAGTTGGTTTCAGGGGGTACTGAAAATTGGTATCAGGGAGCCCCGAGAGTCAGTCTCAGGGGGCCCCGAGCTAGTCCCAGGGGCCCCCAAAGTGTGGGTCTCAGGGCCCGGCGAAAGTCTATTTCAGGGGCCCCCATGGGAGCCAGTCTCAGAGAACCCCAAGAGTCGGTCAAGGGGACCCCGAGAGTCAGTCTTAGAGGACCCCCCGAGATTCGGTCTCAGGGGCCCATAGTCATTCGGGAGTCTCTCTCAGGAGGCAATATTTACTTTCAGGTGGCCCCGAGAGTTAATCTGGGGGTCCGAGAATTAGTCTCATTTGATCCGCAGAGTGCTGGTCTCAGGAGGCTCCCGAGGGGTAATCTTGGGAACCCTCGAGATTTAGCCTCAGGCTGTGCCCCGAGTTTTTGCATAAGGGGCCTCGGAGTCAATATCAGGGAGCACCCAAAAGTTAGTCTCAGTGTGCTCCCGGGAGTTAGTCTCAGGGACGTCCGAGAGCTACTTTTGGGACTTTGAGAGTAATTCCCAGAGGTGCTCCCGAATTTTGGTCCCACGGACCCCCAGTTAGCCTTAGGCCTCTGAGGGCTAACCTGGGCTTCCGAGAGGCAGTCTCAGGAGTGCCGTGCCAAAGACTCAGTCTCAGGGGTGCTTCCACACCTCCCGCCTCGAGTTTTAGGCTCAGGGGCGCCCCAGGGTTAGTCTCAGAGGGCCGTCGGAAGTCATTCTCAGCCCCCCTCTCCACCCCAGAGACAGCCTCAGGGGACCCCTAAGAGCTAATCTGGATGGCCCCGGAATCAGTCTCAGCCCCCCTCAGAGCAAATCTGGGGGGGCCGATAATTAGTCCCAGAGGTGCTGCTGATAACTAATCTAAGAAGCCCCGAGAGATTCTCAAGGGACCCTAATTTTGATCAAGAAGCGCCGAGAATCAGTCTCAGAGACCCCCTGAGGTCAAATCGGGAGAGGGGCCGGAAATTAACCTTGTGAGTGCCACCAAGTCATTGTCTTAGGCGGCCCCAGGGCTAGTCTCAGGTCCCCCAAGAACTGATCTCGGAAGTCCGAGTTATTTTCAGGGGAACTTTTAGTTCTAGTGTAAGGAGGGCCGGAGACATAATCCCCGAGATCCGACAATTATTATCACAAGGTCTCCAGGAGTTAGTCTCAGGGGTCCCCTGAGGCTGCCCTCGGGTGCCCCCGAGAGCTAGTCTCAGTAAGCATTCCTCCCCTTCCTCTCCCCTCCTCGGCTCAGAGTTATCCTCAGGCCCCATGAGAGTAAGTTCCAGGGGTCCCAGTAGGTAGTCTCATGGTACCCCGAAATGCTGGTTTTGGGGGACGTAAGTACTGATTTGCGGGAAAAGTGTTGTTTTCGGGGGTCCCCAGATACTGGTTTCGGCACCATGTGAAGTGCTAGGCCCCCGGAGATCTCTGCTCGATCCAGAGGGCGGGGGAGGGGGGCGGTGGGTGGTGGTCCTGGATGGCTTAACACTGGCATAGCAATACAAGCCTTGTACAAGGAACAAAGTTCCCCAAAGTCCACCTATCAGAGACCCAAAGTCCAAGGAAGTACTCACCTCCCCAAGCTCCGGGATCTTCAACCAATGGCTAGGGAGGAGTAAATGAGCGGTTTCATCAGTATGACCGTCCACGGAATAGGTTTTGTGTAGTATCTGGGGCACACTTCTATATCCCTTTTATTGAGCGTTCTTTTTCCCTTCCATTTCTTTTAGCTTTTAGAATACAATCCAGAAATATCGTTTGAGATCCAATGCTCAAAAACATTTTCGAAAATCATATGTCTCGAAAAAATGTATTTATGCCCATTGCGTACCAAAGAAAGACAAATTGAAACATGTCGATCAGGCACAATTACCGAAAGAAAGGCAAAAATTAATCTAGTTTTAGCATCCATATTAGCAAATCGAACAGGGAATTTGCCACTTCAGCTGATTTTTAATCGGTTAGCTTAATCCCAATAACTACCGTCCTAGTTACTCTGAAATAAACAACTTCCAAATATTTTCGTAGGAAACCAGACAAACAAGGGCAATGACAGAAATTGATGAGCATAATCCCAAAAAGAAAAATAGGGATAAAAGGTAGAAAATAGCAATGACAACATGATCCAAGGCGATATGTATCCCAGGCGCCTATTGTTTTGGCAATTTGCTCATTTACAACATTGCAGGGGTAAGAAAGAAACTGAGGTGCTGTTGAGTTCATCATGATATTTCCGCGGAATAGACGTTATATGGCGTCCGGAACACACTACCATATCCCCTGTATTTTTATTCATTTTTTCCATTTCTTTGGAAATTTTCTGATTAAAGAGTTCATGAATTCGGCACCCGGAAAGAGTTAGTAATCATTTCCTGGAGAATACCATTTCTTCGTACTCAAAACGACTGACCTTCAATAACTTCATGCCTGATTACCAGAGTGAGTTGAGGTAAAGTCAGGTTTAACATCATGCACGCAGCAGCATTTAATTTCCCGAAATGTGCCACAAAGCTGTTATTATAGCCACGCTGCCATATAGGTATGGGTCAGCCTTAATATTTGGTGGCCTAAATTTACCAACACTTGGTCGGATCGAGAAAAATCAAATTATTAAGAAAATAAGAACAAACATTTAAAGGGAAGGTGGCACCTTCATAAGTCATAACGTGATTTTAACTGAGATAGCGAAGTTGTAAAGCAAGTCAGAAAACCCGGTACTCAATATATCATGTCTTGGAACTCGAGATTTCCGTAGAAAAAAGCTAAAACTTACCTACAATGTTCCCCTCATGTACCCCTAGCAGCAGGCCACAGTTGTCATGGCTGTTGGTGTGACGACATGCTGACGTCACGATGAGCATCAGCCAATCGAAGCCCTTGAAGCTTTTCGAGTATGGTAGTGGTTGCCAGATCATGTCATCATCCACAGGCAGATATTTATTTCTTTTCCTAGAGGAGTATTTAAAAAATCAAAATATTGAGCTTATTGTACACTTTTTCAGAGAAGTCATGATTGGTTTCATTATTTTCGGCTAAAAGTACGCCTAATTACACTAAATTCCAGGATGCGACCAAGGTGCCACATTCCCTTTAAAAGGCATAGCAAAATTTTCGTCATGTAAATTTAATAATGCCAAAATATTATACGACAAATATAGGAGATGAGCCCCGGCTAATAAAGGGCCCCCCGGCCCGAAGGTAGTCGGACCCCCTTGGCCGAATCCTGGCTACGCCACTGTGTACATGCGTTGTGAAATCCTTGTAATTCTTCACATGGAGTCGCCACAAATCAGATACATTCCTGTAACATTTCAAATCAATAATTCAAATATTAACACGCGCATTGACGGGGACGCCGTATCACCTTAGATGTCGGCGCGCCCTAAAACAGCAGCCGGGGTCTGAGCCACCTTCCCTTGACGGGGGTGGGTACCCGCCTCCTCCCCTTAAGACTTGAGTACCGCGGTGGGTAGCGAAAAATGGTAAACGGCGTTGGGTAGCCAGTCCACTTCTCCATCGAAAATATTTGAACCATTTTTTGTCAGGTCACATTTAAGGTCACGAGAGGTCAAAACATGTCGTCATAGGGATAGCATGTAAATTAATGTTTTCGGCCATTACATCTGAACAAGTAACGATAGATCAAAACGACTTAAACTATATGAATCCTCGCAGAAAGCCGAATCGAATTATATATAATTTGACCTTGCTAGATCAAATCAAGGATTTGACCTGACCTGGGGTCAGGTCAAGGTCAAATTATATAAAATGCATATCATTAGAACCGTAAAGATAAGGAGAGTCGAATGCAGCTAAAATAAACGCTCTATCACACTTCATTAATGAGTTATTCAGTAAAAAAACATTTTTCACATGTAATTCCAATGGAGAGGTCATGCCTCGTACCTGACCTTAGGGCATCGATATCAAAAACAACGGAGCAAATTTTAGAGAACTCGGTAGGCCCATTACGTGATATGAGTTTCAATCGGATAAGTTCACCCTGTTCCGACTTATGCCATCTTAAACTTTGAGGTCAGGTCACTTGACCTGTACTGGTGACCTGACATGACCTAACCTTAAAATTTTCAGAGAAGTTGTAAACATGGTGAGGGAAAAGGTATGCCAAGTACGGCGGCGCTACGCGCCGCCGTTTTTCTGCTATCTCCGAAAAACCCGAGAGGGGCGGGTACCCCCGCCAATGCGCGTGTTAATCATTGGCAACATTTCCTCAGAAGTGCAGCGGAAAATATCAAGCATTACTAAGAAAAGGCCAAATTTTCGCTCCATTGCCGAACATGGTTCTACTCAAAGCAAAAGCAATGCTGCCTGTTGGGGGATGACCTTATGTTCTTTGCATGACAGAATTCCCATGATAACTATTTCCAAAGCTCTTAATTGATGCATTTTAGCATTTATCATCAGGACTAAAAAAGTTTCCAGAATAGGTGCTGATGACCCATTTGGACCAGGATTCGGTACTGAGAACTGACAAGAACAGTTTGCATTTCAGAAACCTATTCTTTTGAGGTGGACAATTTCTAAGAAATTTCTACTGTATTAGGGATAGATCCATACAGTATATTTGCAGTAAGTGATACATAAAACAATTAAAACATACAAGCACCAAAACGCGCAACCATGATACCCCCGGCGCGGGGCCCCTAGATAAAGTCGGGGATATCGGCGCGGTATATTTCGGTACTAAGAATGCCACTGGCAGAGTGTAACGCAATTAAATTAAAACAGTACACATACACAGCCAATAAAGCAAAAACACACACACACACACATCAACGTCGTAAAATCACAGACAGGTAGGCGCCCAACCACCACTCAACCAGCCCGCCCGGCGACGAGGCAGCAGGGCGCGCCGGCGGGCGCCAACGCGGCTGATGACAGTGGCGGCAGAGCGCAAGGGCGATCGGTCCGGGAGAGTGCCGGACGTCGGTCAGGCGAACAAGCGCGGCGGCAGGTGATCGGGCCGCAGAGCGCGTCCGCCCGAGGCGTGACGGCGCAGCGCGCCCGCGGGCGGTCGGTCAGGCGATCAGTCCACGGGCGCCAGTCCGCAGAGGGCTCCAGCGGGGGTCAGGTGAAGGCCGCATCAGCAGGTAGCCGGGCCATCAAGCGCGGAGGCGGACGCCCCGACGCAGCACGCGCCAGTGGACGGCCGGCGGACCACCAGCCCCAGCGCGCCCCGGCGGGAGGCCGGGCGTCAGGGCACGCAGGCGGCCGAAGGTGCCCCCGGCAGCCACTCTGCCAGGAGCCCGCCCGGACACAAGCGGACCGCCCCTATCCGAATCGTGTCCCGAACACCGGTCGAATCGATGTGTTCCTGAAACAAGGTTCATGTTTTTGTTAGATTAGGAGGGAGAGGATTTATTTTATTTTTAACCGTTTGATCCATCTTGGAGAGATTTAGGCGCGAGGTAAAGTTCAATGAAAGGAAAGGCACGAAGGTGCCAGAGGCGGGCCTGTAAGCAACCCTCAAAGCCGAAATGAAGCAAAAACGCAGTTTGATTCTTAGGAATTTAGTTTATTTTTTTCCTCACTTAATAATATATACTGTTCTCGAGCGGTTCTGGCTGGTGCATGCGGCAGGGAACTTCAGCTAATATTAGTCAGAATGAAATGTTCAGGTTATACAGTTTTGATATTGATACAATTGAGTTGTTAACACATTTACTAGAGCGCGCCGACATCTAGGGTCATACGGCGCCCATAATATTAATAAAATACGCAAATAGAACATTTCCGCACGAATTTTAACCAGTAAAGTGGTAAAACAGGTCGGGCTGTGAAAGTTGTATCAGAAGATTATATGAAACGCAAAAGATGAAATGAAATACAAATACTGAAATATGGCACAGACAATTTCAAACGGTATACTAAATTCAGAGACTATAGGTAACATGAAACTCGACGTTATATAAAACCTGAAAGGCTACTAGGATGAATATAAGACATTAAAACTAACGCTCCTCAGATATAACATGATGTTAGTAATATCCACAGAAGGATGCTCCCCCAGAACGTTCACCACCCAGATATCCCCAGGATGCTCACTGCCCCCCGGGAGACGGCAGTGATGAACCAGGGGCGGCAGCTATCAGTCAAGGGCGGCAGTTATCAGCCAAGGGCCGGCAGTTATCAGTCACGGGGCGGCAATAATCAGCCAGGGGGCGGCAGTGATTAGCCAGGGGCGGCAGTGATCAGCCAAGGACGGAAGTTATTAGGCCGGGGGCGGTAGTGATCTGCCAGGGGGCGGCAGTTATCAGCCAAGAGCCGACAGTTTTCAGTTAAGGGGCGGCAATGATCAGCCAGGGGGCGGTAGCGGTCAGCCAGGGGCGGCAGTTAGCAGCCAAGGGGCGGCAATAATCAGCCAGGGGGCGGCATTAGTCAGCCAGGGGCGGCAGTTAGCATCTAAGGGGCGGCAGTTGTCAGTCAAGGGGTGGCAGTGATCAGCCAGGGGTGGCAGTTATCAGCCAAGAGCCTGCAGTTTTCAGTCAGAGGGCGGCAATGATCGGCCCAGGGGGCGGCAGTTATCCGCCAGGGGTAGCAATGATCAGTCAGGGGCGCCAGTAATCAGTCAGGGGGCGGCAATGATCAACCAAGGAGCGGCAGTTATCAGTCAGGGGCGCCAGTAATCAGTCAGGGGGCGACAATGATCAACCAAGGGGCGGCAATTATCAGTCAGGGGCGCCAGTGATCAGCCAGGGGGCGGAAGTGATCAGCAAGGGGCGGCAGTTATCAGTCAGCGGGCAGCAGTGGTCTGCCAGGGGGCGGCATTGATCTGCCAGGGGGCGGAACCTATCCGCCAGGGGCGGCAGTTAGCAGTCAAGGGGCGGCAGTTATCAGTCAGGGGGCGGCGATGATCAGCCAGGGGCGGCAGTGATCAGCCAAGGGCGGCAGTGGTGAACGAGGGGCGGGAGTGATCAACCGGGGGCGGCAAAGATGATTCGGTGGGCGACAGTGACTTAACAGGAGGGGCAAGTATATGGGTGTTAAAATAAACCGGGATGTTTAGCCAGGGCCGGCAGTGATAAATCAGGGGTGTCAGTGATCAGCCAGCTGATCAGTGATGAACAAAAGGCGGCAGTAACCATCCGGAGGGGGGTGGCAGTGATAAATTGCTGGCGACAGTGATCGGGCGGGGGTGGCATTGATGTGGCGTCATAAATCAGGGAAATGATAAGTCAGGTGGCATTGATTAGCTAGAGGTGGAACCAATCAGAGTGGAAGTAATGAATCTGGGACGGGAAAAGTTGTGAGGGGCGGCACGAATCAGGCTGGCAGTGATGAGATAGGGTGACACTCTTCAGGGTAGCGGTGATGAGCCAGGGGCGGCACATGTATTGGGGGTGCTCAGCGCATGATTGGGGGTGCTCGAATTACGATTGGGGGTGCTCAGGCACCCCAAAGAGATCGAAAATTACACCCCTGACACTTAGGATATTATACATTTATGACTAATATTTATCAAGGTATAGTTTTTTTCAGGAGCTAATTTTTCATGCCCGTTGGGCCGATATAAATAGAGAAAACTTGCGATACATAGTGGGAGCGAACTGGACCTGGAAATGTTGTGTTTGTCTAATGACACGACCTAGAGGATCTTGCTGTATGATATTAATTTTTCAGAGATAGCAGAGGGCAGAGAGTTAGATAAAAAGTCATGCTTAATTTTTAATTGAGCCATTTCTACCACGTCTGGGATTTTAAGTAAATTATATTTTCTGAAGAGAGGGTCTGTGTGGGCAAGGCGGTCGGTCTTATCAATGATTCTCACAGTTTTTTTTCTGGCGCAATATGAGTTTGTTAAGGTGGAACTAGATTACTTCCGAAAATCGGTAAACAGTAGCTCAAATAAGGAAGCATAAGGGCATTGTAAAGCAGGAGGAGGTGACCTGGGTCCAGAATATGCTGTGCCCTACGCATGAGACCAATGTTACGCGAGATTGTGTTGGCAACTGCATGTATATGTTTAGTCCACTTCAGATCCTCACTTATGTGAACACCGAGATACTTTGTTGTGAATTTTCATTGCAACCCGTCATTATTAATTCTAAGGGCAATATTGTCGGTAAGGCAAGAGGAAAAAAGCTGATAAGCTGATTTTTAAGTGTTGAGGGTCATCCGGTTGCAGCAGAGCCAGGTCAAAATGTCTGATAGACTGGTCAATTTGGTTTTGGGGGTCCGTTAAGTTAGTTGCTGTAAATAAGAGGGCAGTGTCATCTGCAAAGAGGTAGAATTTGGGGTTTTGTGAGCAATTAGCCATGACATTTACATATATGAGAAAGAGAAGGGGACCCAGCACACTTCCCTGTGAAACTCCAAGGAAACCGTTCTAAGACAGCTAGCTTTTGTTGAGTTAAACTTGACTATTTGTGCTTGATTGGAAAGATATGATTATACATTTTTTAAGTGGTATCCCGAATTCCCTAAAACCTTAATTTAGAAAGAAGAATCCCGTGATTTACTGCGCTGAAAGCACGACTGAAATCAAAGTATATTGCAACTGATCACAACTTAGAGGCAAGAGCAGCAGTTATATCATCATACAGTAAGGCAATTGGCATGTACGTGCTGCGTTTTTTTCTGGAATCCAAATTGGTTTTTGTACAGCATGTTAATTTCAGACAGGTATTCAGTGAGCTGGACTTCCACAATTTTTCCAAACACTTTTGCAAGAACAGGAATGATTGATATAGGGCAATAATTTGTGAATTTAAATTGGTTTCCAGATTTGAAGATAGGAACAAGTGCACTATTAAATTCATCTGGAAATACCCCTTTGCAAAGATAAAGGTTGAACAAATACGTGACTTGTGGTGAAATGACAGGGATTATTAATTTAAGAATTTTGGAGCTAATTCCATCATATCCCGGTCCTTTATTGCCAAGGGATGCAACAAGCTTATGAACATATTCAGTATTTACCATATGGAATTGAAAGCGTTGTGGAGTTGGCTCACCCAGGTACAGGTGAGGATCTGAAGTGGACTGTGGAAGAGAGTTATCAAGCTTTGCTGCTATTGTTGAGAATTAATCATTGAACCCATCTGAAATTTGAACAGGGTGGCTTATGTACTGATCGTCAACGTTGAATTGAACAGGTGCATCATTTTTTGTTTTTTTGCGACAAATGGTGAGTAATGCGGTCTAAAGTTTCTTAGGATCAGATTTCTTCCAGTTTCCTTTGATAATAGAGTTTACGGGCTGTTCGGATAATATTAGTAAGACAATTACTATACAACTTATAAGAGATTTCGTCATTTTTAGTGCGTGATTTTATGAACTTTTTGTATAGATCAGCTTTCTTGTTTACGCATCGTAGGAGACCATACGATATCTAAGGCCGAATTGGTGTGGACCTACGATTAACTTTTCTTGAAGAGAGACGAGCAATCTCTTCAACTAAGTGCGTTCTGTAATATTTGAGCTGCTAAGTGAGGGTCATTTATGGTTGTAAAATTTTGGAGTTTTAAAGTAATAGCCTGTATAAACCTCGCCCCACCGGGGGGCCATCGATGCCCCCTAAGGTTTTTCCGGGATAGCAGAAAAACGACGAGGTGCAGCACCGCGGTTGAGGGCTCTAGCTCTCACTGCATCATTTTCCCATCATCCCTGAAATTTTTTAACCCGGGTCACCCAAGGTCAGGTCACCAGACGAGGTCAACCAAGGTCACCTCACTTCAACTTTAGAGCTCTGTAAGAGCTACATTTCAAAGTCGATCGATTTGAAACTTCCTACAATTCATGACCCCTCCAGGGTCTACAAGGTGTATATCCGGAATTGTTCGATTTCGTGCCCTGAGGTCAAGTGACGAGGCGACCTCTCTCATTGGAAAAGCACGGGGAAAAGCTGTTTCATGATATAAAAGCCACAAAAATTATTGCAAATACTCAGACTGCTCAGAACAGCGTTTTTGGACACCCTTTCACGGATCCCAGGGGTCATATTTTCCCTTTGACTTTTCCAAGGTCATCCAAGGTCACCAGGCGTCAAAAACAGTATTTGGACAATAAATTTTGGCTTAATTAAGCTAGAGCGCTGAAACAAACACAATCGTGTTTGTCTCGTCACTGGCTTTCATTTGATTTACGGCAAGGTCACTTTTTGACCTTTCGTGACCTCAGGTCATATTAGGTCACGAGGTGACCTCTGGAGGTCAAACCACTAGCGGGAGGTCTTTACGTTCCACATAGCGGAAAAAGGACTGGCAATTTCCTATCAAATGTACTTTACCAGACCTCAATAGCTCTAATGACATAAGAGTTATGCCCAGTTTGCTTAATCATTGCATATTTGAGTGAAAATAGCCGATCTTGACCTAATTTGACCTCTGGAGGTCAAACCATTGACCTGAGCACTAAAACATGTGAAGTAATTTCTTACTGAATTCACGCGAGCTTTCTAGTGCACTTTGCAGATTTGCACTAACGCCCATATTTTCGGAGTTAGAGGGGGGCCATCGATGCCCCCGGTGGGGCGAAGGTGGCGCCGGACCCCCGGTGGGGCGCGGGTTAAGTTGATCAATTTTTCTAAAGTCAAAAGAAAGCATTGGTTTTGAAGTTTGGTTAGCCTTAGTAATATTTGAAGGAGTGTTAATGCAATAGGAAGATGATCGCTAACATCGCTTATCACAACAGATGAATATTTTACAATAGAGCTATCATGACAGAAAAAGTTATCAATGAGAGTCTGGCTTTCTCCAGTGATTCTGGTCCGTAATGAAATGCAAGGGTGGAATCCCTGCGCTGTTAAGGAATGAAGAAATCTTGAGGTATGATCGCTTGCAGATGAATTCAAGATGTAAAAGTTATAGTCGGCCCCCATTATACAAATTTTCCGCTCAAGTGATAGACCTAAAATATGAATATTTACTATAATGGTATCTGATTTAATAACTGGAAATATAGGATTACCTGTTACCAGAGCCATTACTAAATTACCTACTACCTAAACATCTAACACCCACAACCATTCTAATATAGGATCCCAGATTGGGCTGATGGTGGCATTTCCGCGGTGGCGATTTATATCTGCCTCTCGCAGTCTGATTTCGATCGCCTCCCTAACTGACCGGCGGCCAAGCTTTGGTTCTACTGCCAGAATTTTTACATCTCTTGGATTCAAATCTTTCCTACAACTATACACATAACATGAAACTGCTGATTTTGAAAACCTACCGTTCCGAATATCTCCTATGTGCCCTTCCTCCCTTATCACCCCCCCCAGAGTCATCCCCGATTCCCGTACGTGTTTTGACTTTTACTCACAATTTATTTCATACACTGTCCCTCTTTTTTCCTCTTTGACTAAAGGATCCTTTACATGTGTCAACAAAGTCTTTAAGGCTGTCTTAGAGCTATGAGCCACTTTCATCCCATGGTTGCCTAGTGCCCTCGATTCGCTTGCTGGCCCCTTCAACGTAAGGTATCGACACGTAATCATATGTTTGAGACGGCAGCGCCCCTGCGGTTGCCGTCCTGGTTCCAAAGCTTGGTCGCCGGTTGGTTAGGGAAGCGATACAAATCAGCCCAATCTGGGACCCTATATTAGAATCGTTGTAGGTGTTAGATGTTTAGGTAGTAGGTAATTTAGTAATGGTTCTGGTACCAGGTAATCTGATGTTTTCAGTTATTAAATCAAATGCCATTATAATTAATACTGGTATTTGAGGTCTATTGACATCATCCGTAAATTTTTAACATTGATAATATGGTTTGAAAAGTTAGCAAAATGGGAGGTAGCCCTCTTGGGAACATCAAGTGGTGGACATTGTAAGTTTCTATTTTTATGAATGTTTAATCGATGCACAGTATCATAATATCCGTTGATAAAGCATCGCCCAATATATTCAAAATATCCGATGAATAACTTTTATATACATTACCAGACAATAAATCCCAAAAAAACCTTAAAGTTGATGCGATATTACTTCTGAAAAAATGGCATTAAAGTCCTACAGATCGAACATATCAGTCAGTGTTTTTTTTTTATGGACTCCGTTGAGTCTCCCCAGCTGCCAGCAGCTGTAGGTGCTGTACCAAGTTGCTCGCAGTTACCACGGTGGCACACATCGGTTTTTCACGCTTTGATCACGTGCGAATGAAATTGAAAACGATTGAAAACCACCATCAAAACTAATAATCGTGAAAACAGTTTTCAATGTCACCCCAAAGCGAAATCCGTGGGGTGCCCGTTTCGAATCCGGGGTTAACCGCGCGCTCTTTATTAGTTATGTCTAAGAAAAAAATGATAAAACTGACCTTCAGGCTTTGAAGAGATACATTGAGAAGGAAATATGATTTAAGTTCAGCACATTGTCATGCGGCTCTCCTGCTATGAGACTTTATTTTGTTTGGGATATGTCGGAGATTTTTCTTTTGGCCCTGTATGCCGTTGTCACTTCACGCGTTCTCACCATTTAGCTTTACTTCCTGGATTTGCGTTCTATGTCATTATATTTGCATAAAACTCCGTCCAGACAGATCGGCATTATACTTAAGCCAAGTCAATACTACACATGTATTATCAATACCAGCAAAACCCAGTAATAAGTACCTAATGTCGGAAAAGTGCATGGCCCAACTCGTCAGGTAACCAGAAACATAGTAACACAGTGAAAATTAGAAGACGCTGCAAAGGTAGCTGAAGATGCCGCCCCGGTAGCTCAGTTGATAGAGCGTTGGGCTCCGGCCCGCTGCTCAGAAGCATGCAGTGGCAGTGCATGTCCAGGCTTGGGATCGGTTCCCCTGAGACGCTCCGGCGCTCAATAGTTTGCCCGACGTGGGTCGGCTGGCAACCGACTGGTGAGAGGGTGACCTGAGCGGGGCGGCCGTGCCTGTGCTTTGTGGGACGTTAAACTTTGGGTTGTAAATTAACCCTGCATTGTGGGAGCTGCTCGTTCGGGTGGTGGGGTCGGGGTCTCCGTCACAAGCCCTTGAGGACTTCAGTGAGACTCTGACTCCAGCAGCCGTACTGGGAACAAGATGGACCAAATTTATAAAAAAGTACAGTCAACCCTGCCAAGTACTCAAAGAGAGTACTGACACTGATAGGACTCACCTACATGATGGCGTCTAAAAAAACACTGTCCACAGTCGCACTAGCGTGCGTAACCGCGCGCCCAGAGAGGGCATCCTGAGCCGCGCGCGAGAGTCTTGCGTGTGTGCGTCTGCGTCCCTCTATATGTCCGTATCCACCAAGCCGCGGTCGGGGGCTGCCTTATATCAGCCGTGGCCCGCCGTGAAAGTGCGGCTGGCGCCCTCGCGAAACAAAATTATCACACTGCGCCGGTGGGGCGTTAGCCCAGGTCGCAGACCGGGGTTTATTATTGTGCCAGTGCCTAGCCAGTCAGAGGGCTTATATTGTTGTGCCAACGCCAAGGCAGTCAGAACCCCCTGGATCCAGAACAAATCTACATCCATCCAGAACATCCAGAACAAATCCACAGCCTTGCCGGCCGCCATGTCTATTTCAGGGGGTACCATCGACCTTTAGAGGTGTCAAAGAGTCGAACCTGGGGCACATCCGCCACCCCCAGAAGTGAATAGTTTTGGCCTGGCGTCGTAGTCTAGTGATTAGAAGCTGCGTCCAATGGTCGGAGGTACCCGGTTAGAATCTTAGGTTGGCAGCGCCTTGGTCCATTAGTTATTTTGACAAGTAAAATGTTAAAACTGGCCTTCAGGCTTATAAAGAGATAATCTTGAAAGTAAATATGGTTTACTTTCAAAACATTGTGATGTGGTTCTCCTGCGCCTGTGGGGCGTTAGGCCTTGGCTGCCAGCCGATGTTTCTCCCCAAACGTTATTTTTTAGAAAAAACATCGACCAGCCAGTTTCCTGGCATATTCTTTCACCTGGCTATCAGAGTTAAAATTCAATTATGAAGATGCCACATTCCCTTCAATACTGTGCTTGCACGTGTTTATCTAAGTTTGTTTTTAAAGATCGGACCGTATCGGGTTTAAGCAAGCATCATGATGTCGGTACGAGACTCGACCCTGCAGAAAGGATTGCGTGACCCACATCCGGTAAACATATATAGCCCTGCAATTGACACTGGTGTCGCCGTCCCTAGTACCACCACTGCCCTTGACCCCCCCTCTTTACTTCCAGTACCGCCGCTGCCACCAGCACCGCCACTCCCCACCTCCAGGCCGGCGCCGGTGCTGTCTCCATCGCTGCTACTACCTCGACCTCGACGCCATTCGAGCCAGCACTCGTGACTTAACTCGACTGGCACTAACACTGCACTTGACGCAGATGCAGGCGCCGGCCCCAGCACACGCGTCGCTTGCACGCAGCACGTTCAAGACAAATAAAGTTCTCTCCTTTAACAACGTTCAACTAGCAATAAACTAAATTATGCTCGAGCGATGTCCGAACGCAAGCTGTCTAGTTCACCCCTCCCCGCCTGGAGTGATAGTCAGTGGCGGCGCTGCCATAGAGGCACATTAGGCACTCCTTAGTCACTTCTAAACGTCGATGTACAGGGTGACCCAAAAAACAGTCATCACCAAATGTCAAATATCGTCCGACGTTTTATTTCGATCATGACCAAACTTCATCCACATGATGCAAGGCTATGTGCTTAACATCCACAAACTTTCAAGCTTCTGGCTTAAAAACTCTGATTTTTACTGGCGCTTCAAGATGTGCTCCAAGTGAGCCCCCCGCCGCTGCAGGCACACTTGGATCCGGCAAGTCTGTGGCAATCAACACCGAGCGGTATGTCCAGGTGCTTGGCGAGTTCTGGACAACACTTGGTCGATGGAGAGGGATCGTCAGGGCCCTCCAGTGGTTCCAACAGAATGGCGAAACCCCTCACACCTCAAACGAATCACTGGCATGGCTACGGCAGCGGTTCCCTAACCGACTGATCAGCCGCAGGTGTGACCCCGAGTGGTCGCCGCATTCACCGGACTTGAAACCCCATATTTTTATCTGTGGCGGTACCTGAACTACAGGGTGTATGAAGACAACCCACAGACCATTCCTGCCCTGAAGGCAGCCATCACAGCAGCCATAAGAGCGATCCCGAAGGAGGAATGCGGGCGGGTCATCGAGAATTTCGCCCGCAGGATCCAAGTGTGCCTTCAGCGGTGGGGGCTCATTTGGAGCACATCGTGAAACGCCAGTAAAAAGTCGATTTTCTAAGCCAGAGTCTTGAAAGTTGGTGGATGTTGAGCACATAGCCTCTTCATAATGTTGATGAAGTTTGGTCATGAATGAAATAAACTTTGGGCGTGATTTGTTTTTTGGTGATGACTTTTATCACCGCCCGCAGCGGCGGGGGCTCATTTGGAGCACATTTTGAAGCTCTAGTAAAAAGCCGAATTTTTACGCCAGAGAATTGAAATTTGGTGGATATTGAGCACATTGACTTGTCATAATGTGGATGAAGTTTGGTCATGAATGAAATAAAATTTTTGACGTTATGTGACTTTTGGTGATGACTGCTTTTTTTGGTCACCCTGTAGGCATGTATTTTATGCGGAATGAATATAATTTGACTCGATGTTTAAGTTACGGAGAATATTCCTTTTTTTGGATCACTGGGTCAAAGAGCCGATACTTTTATCTCTGACAGTCCACGTTTGCAGCTCTAGCCGTCAACAAATGTGATATTAGACGCCTCGCGATTTTGTTAAATCTGCCTGACACCGTGGCAAACCTAACGTGTGTTTTTTATTGATATCTCTAACTGGGTGTCCTAACCAAGACGCAACGCGTCGCAAGGCGTTGCACGCCGCCGTTCTGCCGCAACGACCGGGATTTTCGGTCAGTACACAAAACGCACTGACGCAACGCGTCGCACGGCGTTGCAACGCGTCGCAGCAAAAGTTGAACAATGTCCAACTTCTGACGCCGACGGTCTGCGTCAGAAACCAATATCCGTGTTATTTGCTGTTGTTTTTAGTCATTAAATATAACGCATGTTTTAGAAGAATAATTCAAAATGGAATTCATGCTGAAAAATCTATGGAAACTGGACATGATTCCCTTTTTCTCTTAAATCGTTCTTTTAATACTTCTTGATGCCAGCCAAGTCTTGATAGTTAGTAAACAACAGTTCGTCGCAGCTTGAGCTACCAGATTGCTACCAAAGCTCAACCTTTCCTCTGCCGGCCAAACCTCCAAAATTACCGCTCTGCAACTGACGCCGACGGCCGCCGACGGTTGGCGACCATCGGCGACCGTTTGGTTAGGACACCGGGTTATGCCTCATTCCTTTGGACGCAAGTACTGGCTTGTTAAATTAGCAGCCCAGGCTTGCCTTAGGAGCTAGCACGTGCGATGCCTCGTCTTATGACCTTGATTACAGGAGATTCGTTTATTGACATTCTTGTATTCGCAGATGTCTAGCGTTCTCTAGTGCGGGACAGTTGTTTGGAAATTATTAGCGAGATATTTAATGTGTGAAGCCCTTATGAAGAACGTGAGTCATGGCACAAAATCGTACGGATGAAATTCAAGAAATCCGTTCTCAAAACGATCGTACAGCGAGAAATTGGACGTCATAAACAATGAAGTGCCGAAGCTGTCCTTGAAATGGGAAGCTCCCGTCAGTACCTTGTCCTTTCCGGCTTACTTACCTTTCTATCTATTGTCGTGAAAATGTTTCACTCGGCCGTGATTAAGTTTTAGTGGTAAGACCTCGTCGCGCCATTATATGATGAAAACAGAGCTGCAAAAAATCTCAAATCTGTCGGGCACTTTCGAAAAAACCTCCAAATCTGTCGGGTGGTTAGGATAGGACTATTAAAATAGTCTAAAACCCATTCAATTGGTAAAATGTTCCTACTCTTTTTCCACATTCTTAATAGAAAATACTAAAATTAGCATAAAAAAACTTCAAGTTTGGCACCAATGGATATCATTATCCTTATTTTTGTGCTCTGATCCTTATATGTGTGATATCCTTATTTTTCGTGCTCTGAAGCCGCCTATGGAAAATCTAAGTGGAATGGCACAAGTCTATTAATTTTCAAAACTCTAGAACTGAGACTGTTCTTCGGGTTTTCAATTATCAGACACGCTCAGGAAATTAGGGTTATCGGCAGAAACCTATAACAAATTGAATACCGAACCACCAATTCCCATTTTCTGGAGTCACCATTGGTAAAGGAAATTTATTATTGGATGTAATTTGAGATTTGTGGACGTACAGCATACAAATAGTGTGTGTCAAAGTCAGCTCGACTGGGTCTTGAATAAGACTCAGTCTTGAATTCAGATGATTTAGGTCACAGGTGGAAATATACAAATAACATGAAAAGCAGCCCCCCTTTTTCAGTCCTCTGCAGCCGCCATTGACAAAAAATGCTGCACTAGAATGAGAATAAGTGATATTTTGTTATTATGTTACATAGTCCAGCCCAGAATACTTAAGAAATATAGTTTGCAATGGAAGAAAGCTGACCTGGTTCCCATACCATGCGGTTACTTATGCCAGCTTCTGCAGATTTTCATGATTTCAGTTTTTTGGAGGTGGGAGGGGGTAATTTGGAAGGAACCCCCAAAATTTATATATGGATTTTGCTCTGATGGCCAGACAAACAAGATTGGAGGGGCACTTTTTTGATATTCGAAAGTGTTTTTAAGCATCATGGCTACTTGTAGTTGAATACAAACATGTAATATTAGCTTTCCATGACTTTAAATGCATGTTTACATGAAAAATCCTAAATTTTGAAGCTGTTGGCTATCTCAAAGTTTTTTATGCATTGCCGTGCTCATTTCCATGAGGGTACGTGGTTTAGGATCTGAAGTTCATGAGGCTAATAAATAACCTTAAGTCAGTTAGATAGTAAATGTCAAATAAATATCATGTTTCCAAGGAAGCTAAGAGTAAAAGGAATGAGTAAAGGTTGCACTACGCTGTGTTTTTGTTATATCTTTGTCCCCTTGACATAGATCATAGGCATATTTAGGTAAGTGAATAAAATGAAATAGGAGAAATAGTTTGGTACTTAAAACTCAAATTAATGTGGAAAGGTGAAGAGTTTTGTTTCTTTGGCATCTAAAAATCCACTGATGAAGGTATGCAACTTTTGTGGTTAATTCTGGACAAACAGGCATTGGATTTAAAAGAAGATGGAAGGGAAAATCAAATGTTTTAGTCTAATTTGACCAGTCTGCTGGTAAAATTCATTTTTCCCTTATTAATATCATTTAAAATTATTGATCAACAGTGAGCATAACATACTGTGTGGAAATAAATGTAAGCTGCCGAAATTACAACGAACACCACATCACTTACTTCTTTGTTTTCTCCCCACACTATTCTGATCTGCCCGCTGTTTGATCCATGCTTCAAAACGACCTCCTTGGCCAAAACCACTGTTCCTGAACTTGCAGGGCAGCCCAGAATGCTTGATTCGCTGATGCTCCTTAAAAAAACGTTTCTCGCCAAAATACCCACATCCCTCAAATCCACATTTAAGCTTGACACGGGACGGTGGAAGGGGCTTCAGCTTAATCGGAGCCATTTATCAGCCCTTCAACTATGGACGATGAAATCCAGGCTCAACCAGTTTACTCAAGATGTATACCAAAGTAATGCAAGAGAAAAATAATCAAAAACACAACCTTCCACAAGGCAACACACCAAACCGCAGGGCTGCTTTTCTTCAAACCAAAGATACCTTTTACACTTTTTACACTGGCTTTGCCGCAAGGGCGCTGTTCAAACAGCGCCCTTGCGGCAGCGTTGAGCGTACTTCCAAACGAAGGAAACGAAGGAAAAAACTGTTTTGCCTGTCGCCTTTACCTTTACGGCGGCCTGTCGGGCCAGGCTGTCGCGTGCTATGGAATACAAATCGGGCCCGACAGGCCGGTGAAGGAATTTTTCCAGCAGAGGATTTTCTGGGTGACGTTTAAAAGGCCCTCTGTGCATAAGGCCCTCTATTCAAAGGTTCCTCGATTCATAAGTCCCTCGAAAAGACCCTCTGTGCATAAGCCCTCGATTTTCCATCGGTTCTTGCCGCACACTGGCTTGATATGGGAGAGGTGCAAATTCATGAAAAACTTGTTGAGTGAAAGAGGTGACAATTCTAATATTGAGTTTTTTTAGAACAAAAAATATTTTCTGCTTCCTTTCAAGATTTTTTTTCTCACAGATTGTAAGATCTGTCGCAAGACCAACCGTGCCCTAAAATCTGTCGGGCACTTTATGACCCGAGAGCCCGACTTTTTGCAGCTCTGGATGAAAAGATGTTGGTTCCTCTTTCTTCTGTATTGCCTCGCGTTGTGTAAAGGCAAGTTATAGCAGCGATGAATATAAGTCCAACAGGTATTAAAGCAGTCGGTCTTCACTCGGTATGGCAGCGCCAACTAATATATGTAGAGGTGTCGAACAAAAATACCCGTCGCTGCAGATCACTCACTCTCTGTCAAACTATCTTCTACAAGCGTGATTAACGGTGACCTAACCTAATCCAGCGTGACCTGGCGTGGTCGTGCATGGTCTAACGCGATGCCGACCGTCGCCGGCGCCTGACTGCAGAGGTCCGCTGGTGAAGACGGTTCTAAGCGCACTCCCCCGAGACAACAGCGGGTAGCCAGTTACATATGTCTATCTCACCGAAACAACAGGGCAGTGGACGCCTACCACACACGCCAATGAAATCACTGGATTTGTGAAAGAAGAGAGACGTCACAGCAACGTCAGGTACTGATGAAAGCTTTCATCAGGCAACTGTAGAAGCACCGGGTTACAGAAGTCATACGCATGACATCACCTGCCTGGGCCGTCGCTCGCTGTGCCAGAGCACTGGACACCGGATGCAGTCATCAAAACGGGCGCGGCCGACGTCTCGGGCCAGCTCTGGGCCGTGGCAGCAGGGGTGGCTCGCCACACCATGCATTTATGACTACATGCTATGAATATTGAAGTAGAGTAGTAAGTTAGAACTATAACAGTAAAATATGGTATACAAATTAGCATAATTAGGTGTCATTATTAATTTTTGTTACATCTATCCTTCTTGAATTTTGCCTTGTACCTCCATATACTACCGCACAACCGTTTCCACAGTCCACCGACATATGTTTTTTTCTTTCACTTTTTATGATATTAAACATTCAAACATAAACATTATTCTTGCTCATCGTCTTGCGCTTGCCCCATCTCCAGCCCACCTGCTGGATCCGTCCCAGTCTAATATCAGGTAAAAAGCCAGGACGACGTCCTTACCTCTAAGCCAATCGTGCCTAGGCTGTCATAATGTTCAAGTGCCGCAACTGGTGATAGTTCATTTGAACCCCCTTAGTTTTTCACAAACAATTTCGAGCCGGCTACAGGCGTCTCTTTGTTAACCTCTAGGGTGATCAATTTCACAACTTATTACCAAAAATTGGCACTAGGTTGGGTCAGGTCAGGTCAACGAGTTTTCACATGATTTCAAAACCCATTAAAGTCAATTGTGTTGGTCCAAAATGAGCCTGACAAATCTGGGACATGGTTCGAGTTTTTGAGAGGTTAGAATACGTTTCTAAACATAATTCCAAAGCTCGGGAAAAGGCAAATCTGATCACTGCCACATTTTTGAGGTCATGTCAATAGAGGGTCACCAGAGGTCGCCAAATGAAAGGTTTTATCAAAATTGATAGGTTTTAGAGTGCTGAGGCTGAGCTCGAGCTGGTTTTGTAGAGCTGATGTTGAACATAAGCTGGTTTCGGAGTGCTGAGGATCATGGAGCATGATAAGTAAACAAGGTGGTCTGCTCCCTCGAATCCTGGATGTAGAATACAGTTTATTGTTTATTTGTTTCATGAGCAACATGTTGCCCCCACTTAAAGTTCATGTCATATCGAACACGACCAAGCACGATCGACGATCGAACACTCCGCTTATACACTGATGTAGCAGAAAAAATAAGTTGTCCGCACCGTTCCCTGTATTGCGCCCGCCGCGCCCACAAACCCGACTGCCTCCCTGGCCAGCCTCCACGCAGCACACAGTACCCTTGCCCCCGGGCACTGACCGTGAGCCCGGGCAGGGGCGCGCTCAGGCAGCACACCAGGGCAGACCCACATCCGATTACCGGCAAACACATCAAAGTACACTTCCCCTGATCCTCAAGATCATACGTAACCATACCGATCGGGTGGTTGTCTGCTGCGCTCACTGCGCCGAAGCCGTGCCGGTGACTCGCCAGACTGCTGTCGCCCGATATCACCACTTGAATCACCTATATCATCATCTAGATCTACAGCAGAATTAGTAATACCTGGGCTCTCTGCCTCACCAGCATTAACAGGTGGCATGACATGTTCTGGACTCGTCTCAACCATTGGATTCTCTGCCTCACCAGCATTAACAGGTATGACATTTTCTGACGGGCGCTGTACCGCACACAGTCTTACGTCTCGGACGTGCCAAGGAACACCTCCAACCTCAATCACCTCTGGTGAGACCGCCCCTGTCACCACGTCACGTCGTGACGACTCAGTACAGCGGGTACCCGGCCGTCTCACCCACACCTCATCTCCCACAGCGTATGTTGCAGAAGTTGGCACCTCTTCCAACACTGGGCTCGCCGGCTGTGCCGCCGCCGCTCGCACAAATTCACGCACCGTGGAACGATACACACAACTGGCCGGCGTGTCAGACACATCGTCACCACCGCGAGGTGTGACGTTGTATATGTGTACGGCCTCAGGGATTGCACACCTCTTTCGTGACGCGATCACTTTCACAGTGCGGTGATTCCGTTCAATAATCCTGCATCCACTTGGCTATGTACAGCCCGGAACCGCAGCCGCACTCCCCACCGCGCAGCAAAAACAGCAAACTGCCGGCTACGAAACGCCGTGCCGTTATCCATCAAAACCTCGACCGGTGCACCACGTTCAAAGAACACCTTCTCCAGCTCGGCTATAACAGCAGCTGCGTCAGAACGGCGTAAGGGCAGCCATAGACTGAACCTAGCCGGCCCACAGTCAATGACGGTCAGAAATGCCTGGTTACGGTAATGTCCAGTGCTAGCCTCCACCACGTCTCAGGCACACCCAGTGAGCCGTGTGCCCACTTGACTGGTGCTGGGTCCACAGATTGACACACGTTACAACGCGAAACCACTGCACGCACCTGATCTCGCGTTACCTCTCGAGAAACGTCACGTCGTACGAAGTATAACGTGCGCCGGATACCCGGATGCCCTGCCCTAGCATGCACTTCAGCGATCGCGTCATCAGTGCCGTCAGCGTGCGCCATATCTCCATCACGGTCGTTTGCTGCAACAGAAGCGGCACGGATCGGCTCCAGGGCTTCACCGGCAGCACTGGTCGGCACTGCATCCTCGTCACTGTCGTCGGTGGCCACCACGGCAGCGCACACAACTGAGGAATGGCCGTGCAACCACTGAGACGGAACACGCGTGAGACAATCCGCAAGGTTCTCAGCTGAGCGCACCAGCCTCACTGACAGCGTAATGTTAAACTCACCAGCTGTTTAATCACATCCACACGACGCCTGATCAACATCTCTCCGTGTGCCTTAGTTCTAAGACGCGCCCGGCCGCTAAGCGCGTCACTGATCCATCGGTGAACAGCAGAAGAGTCGGTTCGGAGATCCACAGTTCTCATGCCCCAGGCGATTGCCAAGTTCATACCTCGGACGGCCGCATCTAACTCGGCCATATTGATGTGGCTTGTCTCGTCGCGTCTCAGCCAGCTGGCGTCCTCGCTTATCTTTCCATCCAGTGTCTCCAGAACGACTCCGGCGTCCACCGAGCTCGCGTCTGTCCAAACGACCACGTGATCGCCACTGACACACCACTGGCCGTGCGCTGGGTCCTCCCTTTCGAGACGGTAGGTCACATAGTTGACCTGGTCCTGCAGGGGCTGGGTCAGCTGTGACGTCGTCCCAACCTTTCGTCACAGCGTTGACGCGGCGTATTAACCACGCCGCAGCTGGTCTGAGCCAGCCGCACACAGGCAGGTGTGCCACTAGATGGCCACACCAGGAGAACACGGCACGCCATGTCAGAACTGAAGATGGTGCTCGGACCGCGTTATCTTGCCGCCACTGTAGTTCGCCGCTGGTGCCGTCAGACTGCACGTGCAGACCTAGCAGGCGTACCCCGCCTGCAGCACGCTCCGGCTCCTTGCACTGCAGTCCTTAACTTGAGGAATGAGCCACCACCTGCTCGGCACTGGCGACATCTTCGTTGACACAGAGGTCATCAACGAAAGGTAGAACGGCCCGCTCCACCACAGGGTCCTGCGCCACCACCGCACGCACAACAGCCTTCATGATGAGCGGGGCCACGCTCAAACCGAAACCAACTCAGGTCAGAGCATAACGCCTGCCTCAGATGAGCACAGTCTGAAACGGCCAAAGCCGTCGGTCGGTGCGGAGCTGCAGGTAGGCCCGCTTCAGGTCCACCATCGCGATGTTGGCTCCGTGTCGCCGCCACTTCCGGAGTTCCTCTGCACAGACATCAGCATCTGCTGTGTGAGCAGTAACTTAACTGTTGAGCTCTCGAAAATCCAGTACGGGACGCACCTTTGCTTTGTTGTTCTGAATAATAGCCATCAGTGGAATCAGTCCACGCGGGGGCCCGTACAACTCCTCAGAGTAGGGAACCAACCAACCACTGTCAATCCACGACTGTAGCTCAGCGTCGAACTCCTGACGCGCGCCCGTCGGTACAGCGTACTCTGACGCACCGTTAGTAAGGCACTCGGGGCCTGAACCGTCGGCCCACTTCCACGCCACAGTCCACGATCGCTCATCAGGGTCAAAACGCGCGGTGAAATCAGGCGCCTCCACTATGGGGGATGGCTGGCACACAGCCCCGCAAAACCGAATTTTCGACGGTGACTCCACACTGACGCCGCCCAGAGCAGAAATCCGGGAAATACCCAGCACCATTTCGACACCCTGTAATACTAATACGTCAATATTATGTATGTTAGGTTTGTGGTTAGGGCGCAACATCGCAACATTGTAGATATCAAACATTCCTGATGAAAACTGTATCGTGTCACGGTGGTGGGAGTATAATTGTACGGCATCGCGGTGGTGGGAGTAAGAGTTGGCCAAGAGAGTTGGTCACATGACGATAGATGGTGTCCTTGGTGTCCTAGAACATAGCTGAAGAGTTGGGCAAGAGAGCGATCGAACCGGCGTCCTAGTTGGGCCACATGGTCGAAATGTGACCCGAATTGGCGGCCATCTAAAGTGATTAGTTATTTCTCCTTCCCACACTAGCGAGTATAAAAACGGCTGGAAACCTTGACAGGGGGCACTCATCTCCCAGCAGTGTCTCTGTACACACCTCCAGCCGTCATGTAAGTACTCTCTCTCTCTCTCTCTCTCTCTCTCTCTCTCTCTCTCTCTCTCTCTCTCTCTCTTCGTTAGGTTCATCTTTTGGTTAGTCTACTATGCCTGTGTGTCTTCTGAACTCGTTAACAATTGACCATGTTTTACTGTTACATAAATGCACATAATTTTACGCATACTCTTTGTCTTTTCTATTATGACCGACGCATCAGATCCAAGGGTAAAAGTACATACATAGAGTACTGGCCTCCAGATTGAGACTGATGAACCTTGCATTTCGCTCCTATGTTCATCCATACCGTAATCGTTCATTACACTTACACCAGCTTAAAAATATATTTCACAACCCATTGGCCTCTCGCGCACCACAAGCACGTCCACTACGGCTCGCTGCCCTGATATAGTCTTTACGCTGGCACTGCCGACTCCGCTGCACTGGAATGGGTCACCACTCATTGACATCACTGTGACTGACTGCCGACGCCAGCGATAACAACACGGCGCATACAAAATGTTCTCTGTGCAGCCAGTGTCAATCAGCACCCGGCTGTCTCGGCCATCGATGCGAAGAGTTGTTACTGGAAGGGCGCCGCTTGTGACAGCACGGGAGAGGACGCCGGCGCTAACACGCCATCCCCCAGGCTGTTTCCCGGACGCCTGGAACACGCGAGAGAAATGTGTCCGATCTCGCCGCACACCCAGCAACGCGGCGGACCCCGGGTTCCACGCCGCTGGTGCTGCTGCGTGGAAGTCGCATGGGGAGCCTCCCCCGCGACTGGCGATGGCGCGCCGGCTGCTGCTCCTGCTGAGGTGTCCGGCCACGTGACGCTGCAGCCGCTACTGCAAAGCGTTCATCGCTCAGTACGGCACGAGCTCGCGTCAACACGTCGTCCAGACCAAGTCCCTCCGCCCGAGACCCGGTGCGAATGATCTGACGGACGCTATCCGGAAGTCCGGCAATAAACGCACAGACCAGCGTGCGATCCGGAACTCCCCCGAACAGTGTCGACAGCCGTCGCAGGTGGGCGAGATATACGTCAGCCGACTCTCCGATGCGAAGCTCACGACGGGTAAATGCTTCATAAGCAGCGTGCTGGTCAAGCGCAAATGCAGCATACAGTCCTTCTCGCAGAGCACTCACGCACCCACGGCTGGCCGGAGGAAGCTATGACCAGACGGAAAATGCTCCGCCAGTGAGTCTCAAAGGAAGCACAGAAGCTACCGAAACCCCTCGGTGCCCACACAAAAGTTCCGCGCGAGTAAACCACTCCACAACGTCAGCTGATCCGTCGAACTCCGAAATTAACCGGGCGTCAAACGGAGGCACTCCCGCCTCAGCTCCTCCTCCGGTACGCTCCATCTTAACACCGTCGTTATCACCCTCCATAGCCGAAATAGCTTGTAGCAGAAAAAATGAGTTGTCCGCACCGTTCCCTGTATTGCGCCCGCCGCGCCCACAAACCCGACTGGCTCCCTGGCCAGCCTCCACGCAGCACACAGTACCATTGCCCCCAGGCACTGACCGTTAGCCCGGGCAGGGGCGCGCTCAGGCAGCACACCAGAGCAGACCCACATCCGATTACCGGCAAACACATCAAAGTACAACTGAAAACAAAACGACACAATGATATTGTGTTAACTCATGAAAATACACAGAAATGTGGTGTTAACTCTGCTCCTGAGCGACAAACTAACACAACAATTTTGGTCGCTGCTGGCAGTGTGTTTTTCAAGTGTGGTTTCCGATACAAGAGCAGTGTGTTAGCTGAGTGTGTTACACATTGCATTTACACACTGGTACTGTATTAACACAAGGATCCTATCATATGGCTCTGACACAAGCTCTTTGTGTTTTAAATAAAAAACACATACCTGGTGCGTTACACATTTTATTTACACCCTGGCGCTGTGTTAACACGACAATGCTACACAAAACTCCTTTGACTAAAATGACTTAAAGGGAGGCAAAAGCACCCCGAAACATTTTTACAAAGTTATACCCCTGTCAGGAACTGCCTGATCGGTCAGTGACTTTGCGATCTCCGCAGTGATTTCGTGATCTCCGCGGGTATTTCGCGATCTGTGCTGTGATTTCGTGATCTCCGCGGGTATTTCGCGATCTGTACGGTGATTTCGTGATCTCCGCAGGTCTTTCGCCATCTGTGCAGTGATTTCGTGATCTCCGCAGGTTTTTCGCGATCTGTGCAGTGATTTCGTGATCTCCGCAGGTTTTTTTGCGATCTGTGCAGTGATTTCGTGATCTCCGCAGGTTTTTGCGATCCGTGCAGTGATTTCGTGATCTCCGCAGGTATTTCGCTATCTGTGCAGTGATTTCGTGATCTCCGCAGGTTTTTCGCGATCTGTGCAGTGATTTCGTGATCTCCGCAGGTTTTTCGTAATCTGTGCAGTAATTTCCTGATCTCCGCAGGTTTTCGCGAACTCCTCAGTGATTTCGTGATCTCCGCAGGTTTTTCGCGATCTCCTCAGTGATTTCGTGATCTCCGCAGGTATTTCGCGATCTGTGCAGTGATTTCGCACACTGACTGACCGCTCGGGCAGTTTGCGAACACTAGTTATTTTGCTAAATCCCGGATTTCGCACTTTCCCTGCAACATGAGGGGGAAGTGCGAAACCAGGTATTCCAGGTTAGGAAGTGTATAACCAAAATTGTATATCAAGTTATAACATTTTTTCTAGTTTTTTCCTGTTAAGGGGGTTCTTCATGGCCAATTGACTTATTGTGGAGGTAAATATTGGGATCACTGCCATCTGAAAAACTAACAATTTCGATTTAACTGTGGTGGGGTCAAACCTGAGCACCTTTGGGCTTCCTCACTGCTGTCGCTGTTGCTTGCCCCAAATTTCGATGTAGTCATGGTGGGAATTTTCTCCTTTGTATATAGTTGTTTTTACCCCTTTCTCCCTATCATATTTTTTGAAGGCTTATCTGGCTGCCTTTCGGCTTCGGCTGCCTTTTGGCCTAGTCGGCTTCCTGGTTTTCGATACGTGTAGTAAAATATTTATCCTCAGAGACCAAAATGTTACATAAACAATAACATCAATTGGCGAAGTGTGTAACCCCTATACATTTGCTTTTTTAGAGAATGATCTGGACTCCTCATTTGTTGAAGTTTCTTCGCAGGTGTAAATTTTATGAATTACCAGTTTCTTTTACCTCGAATGCGAATTTATCCATCATCCACTTAAATGCTAGGTTAGTGAAAAACAAATTTAATGAGATTCAAAACCTCCTACTTAGATCTGTGAATGAGTGGTCTATCATTGCTATATCAGAAACATGGCTTAAACAAGAAATTGAACAATACTTTGAACTTTCGTGTTATACTATGTTCGCATCTAGTAGAGACGCTAATCAAATTGGAGGTGGTACAGCACTATATGTCAGCAATAAATATGAATGCAAACATAGAACAGATCTTGAGAACATATATAAAGAATCCACTTTTGTTAAGATATCCCAAAAATCAGTCCAGAATATGCCAACCTTGATCTTTGGCGAGATGTATAAACCTCCCCTGTTATAATAGCAGCCTGTTTTTTGGAAAAAAAACTTGAGAACATTCTAGATTTGGTAGACCAAAATAAGCTTAATGGTATAGCAGGTGATTTTAACTTTAACTTTTGGAAACTCCTTGGAGATAGTGATGCGATGAAACTTTTCAATCAAATGGCGGCATATAATTTTCTACCAGCTATTTCAAAACCGACTAGGATAGGTTGTAGCAATACCTCACTATTAGATAATTTCTTTATCAATGACATCGCTCGTGTTGATCAGTCTGGTGTAATTATTGACGATATTTCAGACCACCTTCCAATTTTTTTGACATTAATCATGCCAAGAACTAAAAATGAATGCCAAGAAAACATAACATTCTTTGACAAAACCAATATTAATCAGCTTAAAGATTTCGTTGCTTCTAGGGGGTTTAACGACGCACCAACTGCCAGGGTCATACGGCTTTGTTGCTTCTAATCTTAGAAACTTTAATACTATAAATGATCCCAATATTGCATGTGGGATCTTAACACGCGCATTGACGGGGGCGGGTACCCGCCCCCCCCTCGGGTTTGTCAGAGATAATAGAAAAACGGCGGCGCTTAGCGCCGCCATACCTGCCATACCTTTTCCCTCATCATTCTTACAACTTCTGTGAAAATTTTAAGGTTAGGTCATCTCAGGTCAGGTAACCAGTACAGGTCAAGTGACCCGACCTCAAAAAAGTTTAAGATAGCATAAGTCGGAGCAGGGTGAACTTATCCGATTGAAACTCATATCACATAATGGCCACACCGAGTTCTCTAAAATATGTTCCAGTATTTTTGATATCGATGACCTAAGGTAAGATACGAGGCATGACCTCTCCATTGGAAATACATGGGAAAAATGTTTTTTACGGAATAACTGAGTAACGGATGGTGATAGAGCATTTATTTTAGCTGCATTAGACTCGCCTGGGCTTTGCGGTTCTAATGATATGCATTTTATATAATTTGACCCTGACCTGACCTCAGGTCAGGTCAAATTCTTGATTTGACCTAGCAAGGTCAAATTATATATCATTCGATTCGGCTTGCTGAGAGGATTCATACAGTTCAAGTCGTTTTGCTCTATCTTTACTTGTTCAGATATAATGGCCGAAAAAAACTGAATTTACATGTTATCCCTATGACGGCATGTTTTGACCTCTCGTGACCTTAAATGTGACCTGACAAAAAATGGTTCAAATGTTTTCGATGTAGAAGTGGATGGGCAGCCCAACGCCGTTTACCGTTTTTCGCTACCTACCGTGGTTCTCGAGATCTTATGGGGGCGGGTACCCGCCCCCGTCAATGCGAAGGTGGCTCAGACCCCCGTCAATGCGCGTGTTAAGGGTGCGTTATCAATGTTAACCCTATGGGAGCATATTTCGTGAAATATCTCGTAAAATAACGAGGCTATCGTCGTGATTTTTTCACCAGAAGTAGATAACAAGTGTATTCTTACGGCAGCTGCTTTTCAAGCTTGATGAATTTCTAGTTTTTGTACAATTTGACTTTCTTTTTCAAATTTCTCAAACTTAAAGTTTGAATAACTTTTTACAAGATATAATCATTGAAATGGTGTGGGTGGGCCTATGTTCTAGGAGCCAGTCTCCACAACTCTGTTCTTGTACTTTTTTGAATTTTTGCCTTATAAGAAAGATATGAGAAGCTAAAATTTGAAAGCGTTTTCCAAAAATTCAGGGAAAATCGGAAAAACGGAAACAACAGAGTTTTGCGGCTATCTCCTCTATACAATTTCCATACAGAACCAAAAAGAAAAAAGGCTCGGCGAAAAGCTATTTCAAGTTTTATAAAACTTTCCCAATAGATGGCACTGGCAGTACCGGATTCGCATGAGTGGCCGCTGTGGCAGGTCTATTCATTCATGTTTTGGTGAATGGGACAGGAGCAGTGGCACAACCAGAAATTCATCAAGGTAGTTGATAGCAGAGAATCTGCAGTTTGAAGTCAAAGTGAATACGTTCACGAACGCTGATAGGAAATATTGAACAAAAGGAGAGCCTATAGGCTGGTCACCCCTGGCCACGCCTCTGGCACACGGACACCTGTTTACCGACGTGACCGGTGCCTCTGCGCCCCGGGCGCGCGCCAGTCACGTGGCAGCCGACTGGGGACATGATCCAGCTGCTCAGGCCCTGCTGAGTGGACAAGGACGTCTCATTGAGCAGTGCCGGATCTAGCCGGTCGGTTTGGGGAGCAAGCCAAAGTCGCAACAAAAAACGTCACGCTGTGAAAAATGTTGCTGCAATATAACTTGACGGTAACTTTTGGGGATATCCATGGCGAAAGCCAAACAAAACCGCGACGGGGTGATAAATATACGCACAAGATGGTTGGTTTTTGTTATCCATAGCCCAATGTTTACACTAAAGTTGACTGGTTCTGTTTGAAGTTTAGAGTTGAAGGAACAAAAATCTTGCTTATGAACTCAAGAGGAGTCAGGGCAAAAGGAGGTCGATCGCTGTGTGTGTGTGTGTGGGGGGGGGGCAAACACGTAGTTTATTCCGAGCTTTCCCGTTGGTTGGGGGTTGAATTCCTTTTGCCCCTCCCTTCTGGATCCATCACAGCCATAGAGTTTTCATGGACTTTGACTACCGTGTTTTCAAATCAAGTATTTGAAATGGGGAAATATGAAGGCATTGTAAAGAAGAAAATGGGATTGACCCTTACTAATATTACATGATCCCGGGCATCAAAACTCGGTTTTTACCGCCCACCACATTCAGTAATCTCAGCAAGGTGTTCTCTAATTGGATCGATAATCTAAGCAAGCGAGAGGTCAGCTACAATGATGTTTCAATCAGTTTTTGTCTTTGAAATACTGTCAGCAATCTATAAGGGTGCCTCGTACCTCCTCGTACCCAGAAGTGAAATCTAGCAGATGATGTTCCATCATTTTAAGTCAAGTCTAACAATGTGCTGTCCCTAAAAAACCATGATCAGTGCTTTTACAATCACCAGACTGAGCTCGAAAGCATCAGACTTCACCCGACCAATTATCCAATCATGGTTGGTGATATTTCGGTAACTTCTGTATTCCATTACCCAGAGAAATAGCAACTTGTTTATAAAATAATATTGTGGTAATGAGACGAAAATAGCTGATTTGGGCTTGCAAACGTTCCCCAGAAAAATATGTAGGAATTTTAGAATGACTACACTACCGAGGAGAGAGAGAGAGAGTGAGAGAGAGAGAGAGAGAGGGGAGACAAAAAGTCAGACGGGAGTGTTTACCTGTACAGGAGAGCCTTGCTCAGGGGGTGATTTTTAGGTCGAAAACAGCCGAAGCTAGGCCATAGCAAAATTCGGATTTTTTAATGGGACTGGTGTTTTAAATCAAAACAAGCATGCATTATTTTTGTGCTATAAAACACACCGTGAATAGAATAAAACAATTTTTAAATTGGGTAGGAGTAAGAAATTGGGACAACACTTTTCAGTTATCACACATTTGTATTTCCTAAGAAGCAGGGGTGCCGCCACTGAATTTTTGCAGGGGGACGGACCCAGGCTGCTGCTGACCGGGGAGGCAAATTTTGAGCATATTCGGTACTTGAAAGCATTAATGACGATTCACCCAAAAATTTTGGGGGGACATCCCCCTGGTTGGCCAACAGGGGAGACGTGTCCCCTGCTTTCGGCGCCCATGCTAAGAGTCACACAAAAACATGAATGGAGCTTTGCAAATTCTACCTGGATTTTTACTTTACGATTGCTGTAATTATCTAATTATATGACTGACTAATAAATCATAGCATGATCAGAGGGACTGAGGATCATACTGAGCCGATGGCTACCACATGGTGTTATGTTTTGAACCCCAAAATAGCCACTTATGTGAAAACTACTCCGTCAACGTCATGGATGCGGTTTTATGCCTATGCAACAATACCGGAAATCATGAATCTCCCGATGTGATACTTGTTCCAATTGGTCCCATAGATCCGACGGGTGGAGTTTATTCTTCATGGCATCCAAAATAGATTCAGCAAGAAGTCGTAATTTGTAAAATGCATTCCTGCGTTCAATTCCTTGCTGTCGCTCGGAAGCTCATTCCGTCTGGTGACCACATTTTAATCACGTACTTTCTTTCAAGTCTTTCGTTCTCTTGTGGACCAGTGAGGGTAACTACATAAAAGGCTGAAATCACAAAAAGAGCCTCTGCTAAGGCTAGGCCACTTCACTTCCAGCAAAAATTTATATTTCGTTTTTAACACGCGTCCCGCTGGGGTCCCTTGCATGACGCGCCCCGCTGGGGGGTTTCGCCCCCTCCGCATCTTGTTCCCCACGAAAGCTAAAGGAAAATTACAGGCGACATTCGAAAGCTCTTGACAAGACGAAGAGATTTATGGGAATAATTTTTATGTCAGGTAAATATTGAGGTCAGCATAGGTCAAAGAAGGCTCCATAGGCTTACCACAGATCAGGGTACGTTTCCCTCTCTAGATCTACCCTCAGGGGTGCTAGAGCAATATTTATGCATCATTGGATTCCTCTCATCGCGGCAAATCCAATGATGCATAATATGACCTTGCTAGGTCAAATAATCAAAATGACCTGGCCTCGACCTAGGTCAGGGTCACCGAGTGACCTGATATGGTCATGTTGCATATCAATCGACTCCCCGTGACAATATAAGCACAATGCAAGCAAAATTGGAGCTTTATCTCAATTCAGTGAGAAGTTATTGGCAAAACAATCTCTCTCTCTGCTCCCGTGACCTGATATGACCTTTGAGAGATCAGATGCTCAAAAACTCAACTTTATGGTCAAGATCGTGGTAAGAATAGACGTTTTGAGGATTTTCAGCTTTATCTATCCAGAATTTACGGTAAACGAGCCCATTCTATTTTCACTATAGAATTATAATGGGGTGACCAAAAATTGACCCCACCTAAAGTCGACAAAATCAAAATTCCGAGATCGCAGATTTGTAGACCCTAATGGCCTTATCATATTGTGGAACTTTCAAACTGATCAGTTTGCTAATGTTCCCTGGGCGCTGCTTCAAACTCGTAATTTTAGGTTTTGAGGTCGGGTCACTTGACCCTGAATAGCTCCTTGGCCTGACATGACCTTAACTAAAAAATTTGGTCAGATGTGTAAAATTGATCAGGAATAAGCTACTGTAAGTTTTGTTGTTCTGCGTCTCTTAATGTTGGGGATATCTGGGAAAACCAGGAGGGGGTGAATTTCGCCCCCCCACAGCAGGGCGCGTGTTAACGGATTTGGGGGCACAGGGAATATTCTAGTGTTCTTCACTGGTAGCAAAAATGGGTCAGAATCTGGTTAGCTTCCCGTTTTGCTGTGGAAAATGTAGTGTCAGAGTTGGAAGCTAAAGTTGTATGGTTTTTCTTACTTTCTGGCCAGTTGCGACCTGCCTGGCCGACGCTGGATGGCGCACACCGTTCTGCAACTGGACAATGTGAGCCTTCATGAATCTACTAACATATGGAATGTTGCTGAGTTGGTGCTTTGATAAGCAATATGATTTTATAGTTTGCACACTTTTGTTTAAAAATGCCCCCGAAAATTTTTCATTATTTGGTTCATTTTGGACATCCGTTGAAAATTTCGTCAGAATCAGGTCACCGTCTGCGGTCTAAAATCAGCCTGAAGTAAATGTTTCATATTCGCAGCTCATCAAAATCTTACCGGAAAGTTATGTGGGTGTATTTTCCAAATTCCAAATAGTATTGACGTAATAGAGCGTTCCAAGTATAATTAACCCTCGCCCCACCGGGGCCATCGATGGGCCCCTAAGGTTTTTCCAGGATAGCAGAAAAACGACGAGGCGCAACACCTGAGGGCTCTTCCTCTCACTGCAACATTTTTTCCACCATCCCTGAAATTGTTTACCCCGGGCCACCCAAGTTCATGTCACCAGACGCGGTCAACCAAGGTCACCTCACTTCAACTTTAGAGCTCTGTAAGAGATATATTTCGAAGTCGATAGATTTGAAACTTCCTAAACTTCATGACCCCTCCAGGGTCTACAAGGTGTATATCCGGGAATTTTCAATTTCGTGACCTGAGGACAGGTCACGAGGTGACCTCTCCTATTGAAAAAGCATGGGGAAAAGCTGTCTTATGATCTAAAAGTCACAAACATGATTTAAATTGCTCGGCTTAATCAGAGAAGCGTTCTTGGACAGCCTTTCACGGATTCCAGGGGCTATATTTGCCCTTTGACCTCTCCAAGGTCATCCAAGGTCACCAGGGGTCAAAAACAGTATTTGGACAATAACTTTTGGCCTATATAAGCTTGAGCGCTGAATCAAACACCATTGTGTATGTTTTGTCACTGGCTTTCATTTAATATGTAGACTGGTGTCTACGGCTGATTTGCTGGTTGTCACGAGAGCAACGCCTCTGAGTGATTCGTATGTAAAGGCGACAGCACTAGCGCACTACCGCTTTGGGTTGATCGTTGCACCACCGGTTGCGGTAGATGTTGACCTACTTCCGGTCATACTGTAGAAATTATTATTAGGTTGTGTATTTGAGGAGTTAGGTTAACTAATATTAGGTAAAGGCTTGAATTGATGGAAAATAATTACTCTGGTACTGTTAT
The DNA here is from genome assembly GCA_034440635.1 of Lepas anatifera. Classification (NCBI taxonomy): domain Eukaryota; kingdom Metazoa; phylum Arthropoda; class Thecostraca; family Lepadidae; genus Lepas; species Lepas anatifera. Next base: position 361,889 of record JAOTON010000099.1, on the reverse strand, counting down.
TGGCTGACAAAAGTTTAATTTAGGCCTACTAGTGGTTTCCGCACAGCACCGCCAGGCGGCTGCTGGCCACGCGTGTGACCTAGGTCATTTCCGGTCTGGCTGACATCGGTGCTGGTGGTGTGCTTAGTGCTACAGTATCTACCCCGTGGACGTAAGTGTTTTTAGTTAGTGTCTTGGATTATTGTTGAAACTGATTTGCATAGATGTTTGTTTTGCTTACTGATACCATTTCGATGGCATTTGGGTATGCCAATTTGGCCGGCATCCTCAACTTATATCCCTAGGACGGTGTGCAATGTCTTGTCTTGAATATTTGTAATGTGTTTTAGGGCAGAAGTAATGAGAAATTAGCAGAAGTAAGCAGATGTAAGCTTAAGTTATGGCGAAAATGTAATATAAATTTGAAGCGGCAGCCATGCCTTTTCACGGAGACATCCGTGGTACGTGTCGTCCAACAAGTGGAGGCGACTACAAATATACGACAAAGTCACCTTCTGACCTTCGTGACCTCAGGTCATATAAGGTCACGAGGTGACCTCTGGATGTCAAAACACTTGCGGGAGGTCATTACGTTCTACATAGCAGATAAAGGTCTGGAATTTTCCTATCCAATGGACTTTATCACATCTCAATAGCTCTAATGGCATAAGAGTTATGCCCAGTTTGCTTAAGCATTGCATATTTGAGTGAAAATAGCCGATTTTGACCTAATTTGACCTCTGGAGGTCAAGCCATTGACCTGAGCGCTAAAACATGTGAAGTAATTTCTTACCGAATTCACGCCAGCTTTCTAATGCACTTGGCAGATTTGCGCTAACGCCCATATTTTCGGAGTTAGAGGGGGCCATCGATGGCCCCCGGTGGGGCGAAGGTGGCGCCGGACCCCGGTGGGCGCGGGTTAAAGTACAAAGGAAGAATACGTTGTTAAATTGTATCTGATTTGCGTGAAATAGCCTAGTTGACCCAAGACGGTGTTTTTACCGACGTGAGCGTTGAGTATGCTGGCTAATCTTTGGGATGTCGCAGCGCCCCACTCCGCAGTGTCTCAAAAATGGTTTTCCACTGGGATACTGAGTGTAAAATTCACGTTTGAACATATGGTAGACGAGTGGCAAGTTCAAACGGTGTACTATTGTAGGAGTTAGTTTAACTCAATTGCATCCCTTACTTAAAGTTTGCGCATTTTTCATCCAAATTTTCCTTCCTTCCACACTAGATGATTTTATATACACTAGGATTATTGAATTATGCCAAAATAAATCCACTAGAAAAGTGGGTCTAACAGTGAGAAAGAAAAAAGTAAATGGGAATTTCAGAGTGTCTGGGTGTCATTCTCTACTAAGCTAGAACGGCACTGGTCCAGAATGACCAAAAATATGCATGGCTGGGGACCATTGGGGGAGGGAGATGATCATAAATGATTTCAGTTTGCTTATAAAATATACTGCTGTTGGTTAATCTGGTACTTACTTACCAATGAATGGTTGAAAGTAACACCTGTTGGAAATTCTTCAGCCAGGCGGAGATATGTAGATGTGTCGGTAGGTATGGCCAAAAGCCTCACACCCGCAGTGATGGTCCTTGGTAATGGTGATTATGCAGTGGATTTGTTAGTTATTGTAGGTATTCTTTGGTTAAGATTTACACGAAGGGCACACTTATCACTAGAAAGTCACACGTCAAACACCTACACTTCCGCAAAAGATACCTGCCATCATAGTTTGCCTGTTACCTGGGCTGTAATGCTGCACGGTTATTAGATGCACTAATATCCTGCTACTGCTGCTCTATTGCCGCTGCTAGAGCAATGGCGGCAGAAAACATACTTTTGAAATTCTGCTGCAAAGTCGGTTGTTTGCGCATGATCAGTACGGCATTAGCCTGGCCGGAGTTATCCGAAGTTACGGCAGGCAGTGCCCGACGTGTGCCCGAGTTCGAGAGCAGCTGGCGACAGGTGAACTTGGCCGCAGCTGTGCCCGCTTTGCTGGGAGTTACGTCTAAAGCGGGCCCAACTCGGGCCAGCTCCGTGACGGAGTTGTCCTGTTACTGGCCCACTTTGGCCCGATCAGATGAGTCTGTCTAAGTCCATCTAAAGCGGGCCCAAGTCGGTTTATGGCGGGCCGCCCGACTTGTTCGCAGTTGATCCCACGATAATTGCTGGCTGGGGAATAGGTATCTGAAGACCTGTCCCTTGTTCTCCAATAGTTATTGATGAAGGCCGTTATCGCCCCCACTGACCGCGGAAATGGAGTGGGGTGGGGCACCAGGGAACGATGCCTCCCTTAAATAATACATGTTAACACTAGCCCTATGGCGTGGGCTGGAGAGAAATGGGTTGGACAGTGTATGGTGTCCCCCCTTATTTCGCTTGTATCACTGGGGGATCTAGGGGGGGACAAAAGAGGCATCTGCCCCGAAACCTGCCGATCTCCCTCCCACCTGCCATTAAAATAACCATTGTCTAATCCACCACCATATGGTGTCTAATGCAAATTTGAGAAAAGATGCGCGTGTCTGAATTTGTTCTTGTAATGTTTTGAATCTACCATATGTCCCCATCCGCCACCCCACACCCGCGGAAGCCGTGTGCTGAGATCTATAGATGAATGAGCATCAATTCATGTCTCCCGCTTCTCAGGGAGTAAATACATCCAATCAAATTCAAAGAGAGAACATACTCCAATTACTGTTGGTTTCAGTTATCTTACCAACTTCACCATCAATGTATCTGAGAATGTGGCCGTGTGGTCCTGGGCGTGTGCGTCCGATTGCTGAGGTCAGTAGATCGATCCTGGGTGAGGGGATGCGGTTTTTCAAATTTAGAACACGGTTCTTATGCCGTTCAGAGATGTATTTCATGAAACAATCTAAAACCTACATTTTACACTTCACAGACCACTGCCGTACTTACATTTTACAGTTCAAACCAATTGTATAAAGAAAATCTTAGTCTACGCGGATGACTAATTCTGCGGCTCCACTGTAAATTCATTTGTTGGCAAGGATTTGTTGGTTGCTGCTGCGGTTACACAAGGACATGGGAAACATCATTTTGCGATTAAAATTTCAAATTTCGCATTAAATTGTATTTCTGTTCATACTATTTGCGTATTGGTAAACGCGAGCTTACCATTCGAAAACCTCCTCAGCAATTTTTTGGCTCACATCCGACAATAAGGTGGCTTACCTATTTGTTATGATCCTTGATATGTCGGCGATGGTAACCTCACAACCAAAATCAAAACAAACCAACACACAAACGCTCAGAGACCCCAATTCAAGGTCAGTGGTAATGGAATGTTAATTCATAGAAGGCAGTGTCTGGCTTACACCATCAGGGGCGGACGCAGAGCCGAGTTTTTTTTGGGGGGCCAAGCCCATGTCTGCCTCTCCTTCTGGGGGGAGTGAAGATTTAATTGCTCGACAGACCTAGTATAAACACTTTCCTCAAACATTTTCCCCGGCCTTGGGGGGGGCAGAAAGATAGTTTGGCCCCCTTCCAGCGCTTTGGGGTCCATGGCCGGAATGCCCTCCCCCTGCGTCCGCCAGTGTACACCATTTAATTGGATGGGGGAGGGGTAAAACACCAGTGTGCAGAATATGTCATTTTCGACGAGATCTCGGCGGTGCGAGTGCCCTTGGAGACAGGAACGAGTGATGCGAATTTTATCAGCCTGGTGCGAATTTGCGAGACTGGTGCGAGGAAGATGACACTAACGGCCAAACATATAATGGCTGAATGGTTATAAAGACACAGGAGGCGCCTATATAAAAAAGTTTTTAACTGCCTAATAAGAGAGGTAGCATTGCATCATGTGGGTAGGAATGGTTACGTTTTTCTCACTGGTATATGACAGATTGGTGCGAATTTTTGGTAGCTGGCGGTGCGAGAATTTTAGATGGCTGGTGCGACTTGTCTGGCCAGCTGCCATACTTTGCAGACTGGGTAACACACAGGGGCGCAGCCAGGGGGGGGCACAGGGGCACGTGCCCCCCCATCGGTGCCGGGGTGCCGTTTTGATTGCCAGGTGGTGTGCCCTCTTTGGGCCGTGCCGCTCCAAATTTAGGCCCCTACGCCGTTGAGCCTAGATGGAACTAGACTGCATTTAGCGATTTAAACTATTGTTTGACAATAAGTGCCTTTTTGGTCAGTTAGGGCATTCTGTCGCCTTTCCAAGCACCCGGGAAGAGTATAGGCACGTAATCCGTTTCCAGATAATGCCTCATCGTCGCCAATAATCGTATGGGCAGAGGTAATCTGGTGCCCCCTAAGCGCAGGTCTTGAACCCTGGAGCTGATAATGTGCCCTCTGAGCTGATCTGATGCCCTCGTAGTCAATCTGGTGCCCCCCCCCCGAGAAAATAATTGTGCCTTCTGAATCTATATAATGCTCTCTGAGTTACTATGATGCCTCCGAGCTTGCCCGGTGCCCTATTAGCTGTTTTAGTGCCCCTTGAGCTGGTCCGGGCCCCCTGAACTTATTTAATGCCTCCCGTAGTTTATCTACTGTTCAGGGCCGCAGCCAGGGGGCACAGGGTGCACGTGCCCCCATCGGTGCCGGGTGCCCTTGTGATTGCCAGGTGGTGTACCCCCTTTGGGCCATGCCGCTCGAAATTTAGTGCCCTACGCCGTTGAACCTAGATGGAACTAGACCGCATTTAGCAATTTCAACTATTGTTTGACAAATTAAGTGCCTTTTTGGTCAGCTAGGGCATTTTGTCGCCTTTCCAAGCACCCGGGAACAGTAATAATTGTTGGGGTTTAACGACGCACCACGGGAACAGTATAGGCACGTAATCCGTTCCCAGATAATGCCTCATCGTTGCCAATAATTGTACGGGTGGAGCTCATCTGGTGCCCCCTGGAGGTGATCATGTGCCTTCTGGGCTGATCTGATGCCCTCGTAGTCAATCGGATGCCCCTCTGAGAAAATAAGTGTGCCTTCTGAACCTATATAATACTCTCTGAGTTATTTGATGCCTCCTAGCTTGCTTGGTGTCCTTTTAGCTGTTTTAGTGCCCCTTGAGCTGATCCGGGCCCCTGAGCTTATTTAATGTCTCCCGGAGTTGATCTACTGTCCAGGGGTGCAGCCAGGGGACACAGGGGACACGTGCCCCCATCACTGCCGGGGTGCCCTTTTGATTGCCAGGTGGTGTACCCAATTTGGGCCGTGCCACTCGAAATTTAGTGCCCTACGCCGTTGAACCTAGATGTAACTGGACTGCATGTAGCGATTGAAACTATTGTTGGACAACTTGACACGCGCATTAACACGCGCATTGACGGGGGCGGGTACCCGCCCCCTCGGGTTTTTCAGAGACAGTAGAAAAACGGCGGCGCGTAGCGCCGCCGTACTTGATATACCTTTTCCCTCATCATTTTTACAACCTCTGTGAAAATTTTAAGGTTAGGTCATCTCAGGTCAGGTCACCAGTACAGGTCAAGTGACCCGACCTCAAAAAAGTTTAAGATAGCATAAGTCGGAGCAGGGTGAACTTATCCGATTGAAACTCATATCACATAATGGCCCCACCGAGTTCTCTAAAATATGTTCCGGTATTTTTGATATCGATGACCTAAGGTCAGGTACGACGCATGACCTCTCCATTGGAAATAGATGGGAAAATGGTTTTTACGGAATAACTCAGTAACGGATGGTGATAGAGCATTTATTTTAGCTGTATTAGACTCGCCTGGGCTTTGCGGTTCTAATGATATGCATTTTATATAATTTGACCCTGACCTGACCTCAGGTCAGGTCAAATCCTTGATTTGACCTAGCAAGGTCAAATTATATATCATTCGATTCGGCTTGCTAAGAGGATTCATACAGTTCAAGTCGTTTTGCTCTATCTTTACTTGTTCAGATGTAATGCCCGAAAAACTGAATTTTACATGTTATCCCTATGACGGGCATGTTTTGACCTCTCGTGACCTTAAATGTGACCTGACAAAAAAATGGTTCAAATGTTTTCGATGGAGAAGTGGATGGGCAGCCCAACGCCGTTTACTGTTTTTCGCTACCTACCGTGGTTCTCGAGATCTTAGGGGGGCGGGTACCCGCCCCCCGTCAATGCGAAGGTGGCTGAGACCCCCGTCAATGCGCGTGTTAACGGGGGTCTGAGCCACCTTCGCATTGACAGGGGCGGGTACCCGCCCCCTAAGATCTCGAGAACCACGGTAGGTAGCGAAAAACGGTAAACAGCGTTGGGCTGCCCGTCCACGTCTCCATCCAAAACATTTGGACCATTTTTTTGTCAGGTCACATTTAAGGTCACGAGAAGTCAAAACATGCCGTCATAGGGATAACATGCAAATTCAGTTTTTCGGCCATTACATCTGAACAAGTAAAGATAGAGAAAAACGACTTAAACTATATGAATCCTCTCAGCAAGCCGAATCGAATGATATATAACTTGACATTGCTAGGTCAAATCAGGATTTGCCTGACCTGAGGTCAGGTCAGGGTCAAATTATATAAAATGCATAACATTAGAACCGCAAAGCCCAGGCGAGTCTAATGCAGCTAAAATAAATGTTTTATCACCATCCGTTATCGAGTTATTCCGTAAAAAACATATTTCCCATGTATTTCCAATGGAGAGGTCATGCCTCGTACCTGACCTTAGGTCATCGATACAAAAAATACCGGAACATATTTTAGAGAACTCGGTGGGGCCATTATGTGATATGAGTTTCAATCGGATAAGTTCACCCTGCTCCGACTTATGCTATCTTAAACTTTTTTGAGGTCGGGTCACTCGACCTGTACTGGTAACCTGACCTGAGATGACCTAACCTTAAAATTTTCACAGAAGTTGTAAAAATGATGAGGAAAAAGGTATGCCAAGTACGGCGGCGCTAAGCGCCGCCGTTTTTCTGCTATCTCCGAAAAACCCGAGGGGGCGGGTACCCGCCCCCCGTCAATGCGCGTGTTAATACCTTTTTGGTCAGCTAGGGCATTCTGTCGCCTTTCCAAGTACCTGGGGAGAGTATGGGCACCTAGTATGTGTCCACCTAATGTCTCATCGTCGCCAATAATCGTACGGGTGAAGCCAATCTGGTGCTCCTTGAGCTCATCTCGTGGCCTCTCAGCTGGTCTTGGCCCCTTGAGCTGATTACTTGCCCTCTAAGCTGATCTGGTGCCACTGAGTCAATCGAGTGCCCCACTGAGCAAATAATTGTGCCTCCTGAACCTATATAATGCCCTCAGGGTTAATCTAATGATTCCGAGCTTGTTTGGTGCCCTAATAGCTGATTTAGTGCCCCTTGAGCTGATTCGGGCCCCCGAGCTCATCTCATGCCTCCCCAAGTTGATTCTGTCTTCTAAGTCAATATGGTGCCTCTTCAGCTGATTAGGTGCCCCTCAACTGATTATTGATGTCTCCTTAGATGACCTGGTCCCCCCTGAGCTGGTTTGGTGGGCCCTCAGCCCACCTTGTGTCCCCTCAGCTGTTATGCTGCTCCCTGAGCTGATTTAGGCTCCTGCCATAGTCGGGGGTCTGGGAGCTGATCTGGACCCCGAGCGGATCGATCTGGTGCCACCTGAGCTGCGCTAATGCCCCTTAGTCGATCTGGTGCCTTCTGAGCCCATCTGATGCCCTCTGAGCTAGTCTGGTGCCCCCTGAGTAGTCTGGTGCTCTTTAAGCTGATCTGGGCCTCCTTACGTGATTTCATGATTGGTGTAAAGCCCTGAGCTAAGCTGGGCCCACAGAGGCTGATGAGGGCCCCTGAGATGGTATGGGGCTCCTGAGCTGATTAAGTGCCTCCTGACTTGATCTGGTATTCTCGAGCTGGTCGGAGACCACTGACCTGATTGTTTGTCCCCGAAGCTGATCTGGTGCCCTATGGGCATCTGGTGTCCCCTGAGCACCTCTGGGGCTTTTGAACTGATTGGGCCCCGAGCTGGTGAGGGATCCCTGAGCTGATTTAGTACCCCTGACTTGAACATGCCCCCTGTACTGATCGATCTGGTGCACCCTGAGCAGATATACTGCCTCCTGAACTTAACTAATGCCCCTGAGTCGATATGGTGCCTGCTGAGTCATCAGTGTGTCTCCTGAGCCCATCTTATTCCCTCTGAGCTAGTCTGGTGCCCCATGGCTAATATGGTGCCCTTTAAGCTGACCCGGGCCTCCTGGGTTAATTACGTGATTTCCTAAGCAGCTCCCAGGCCCTGAGTTGAGCTGGGCCCACAGGGGTTGGTGAGGGCCCCTGAGATGGTATGGGGCTCCTGAGCTGATGAAGTGCCTCCTGACTTTATCTGGTATTCCCGATCTGATCTGGGCCGCGAGCTGGTCGGGGACCACTGATCTGATTGTTTGTCCCCTAGGCTGATCTGGTGCCCTATGGGCCGATCTGGTGTCCCTGAGCAGCTCTGGGGCTTTTGAACTGCTTGGGCCCCGAGCTGGTGAGGGATTCCTGAGCTGAATTAGTACTCCTGACTTGATCTTGCCCCCTGACCTGACTTGATGCCCCTGAACTGATCTGGGGCCCCAAGAGCTGATCTGGGGCCCAAGAGCGGATCTAGGTTCTGAGGGTACCCTGAGCTGGTCTGGGCGCTGAGCTTGTGAGAGCCCCTTAAGTTGGCTCGAGGCCCCCTGAAGTGAACTAGCGCTTTGAACTGTTCTGGGGCTTCTTGAACTGGTTTAAGGCCCTATGAGCCTATCTGTGGCCCATTGAGCTAGTCTGATACCCTCATCTCTGGGGCCAATGAGCTAGTCTAGTCCCTGGGTGAAGCATGAGCTGCCTGGGGCCCTGATTTACATCAGGGGCCCCTGAGGTGGTCTTGAATAGACAGATAATAAGAACACAAGGCCAACTCCGATCATCTCGGGGCGGGGTCACTGAGCTAGTCTGGTCCCTGGAGGCCCAACTGGGGGATGGGGGAAAGCTGCTCTGGAGGCCTCTGACCCACTCTTGGGGGCCCCAGAGCTGGTCTTGAATATATGAGAAGTAAGAACACAATGGGAGCTCCCCTTGTAAAACGGAGCTAACGAGGAATGAGGAATCTCTAAAACGGCTTGTGATGCCTAGGCACCCCTGGTTATATAAATTGCTTATTATACTAGTGGATTCTGGGAAGGGATGATAAAAAGGCATGTGCCCCTGAGCTCAGAGCACAGTCCCCTAAACCAGGATTTCTACTAATTAATTTAAATGAAGAAATAGTTTTCACAATTTTCAGCCCTGTCACACCATCCCCATCCAAACCACAGGCCTGTTGACCTTTTATTTACTCTTAACTGGGACCGATCCTTGAGAATATGGAACTTAATAAACGCGTTCAAAAGGTATCTTCAAAATTTTTCCGGCAGCAAAAATGTGTTCTTCCAAAGACACTATGCCACTCCTCGTCCCACGGCGATTGCGGGAGGCAAGGAACTTAATCCGCCTTCAGCCAGGGCTCACTCGTCACGACAAAACCAGTGGGCATAACAAAATAATTTTCGACTCCAATATGCCTTAACCTGCACATTGTAACAGATATCACATTCTCCGCTGATTTCTCTGATGTTAAGTACTTGCATGAGTTGGCTGTCGTTAAATCTATCCAAAAAAGTCTTGTTTAGGCTACTTCCATGACATTTTGGTGATACTTTTTCCTTTTTTCGGTTTTAATCGAGTTTTCCTTCTCCGTCAATGATTTATTTGCATTTTTATTGAACCAAAGATGCCCAAAAATGATATAAACAAAGATATAGTAAGTTTTTTAGGTTACGTTAAAAAGTGCCCCTTTTCCCCGGGGTGCTCCTCAAAGTTGGTGTGCCCCCCCCCATACGAAAGCTCTGGCTGCGCCCCTGGTAACACAGGACAGTAAAGTATGAAAAACGCCAGGGAAATTAGGGGAATTTGGAGAGAGGAAAATTCCCTCCGCATCGGGGTGGGGCTTAAAAAATCCCCATCCTCTGGCGGATCCAGAGGGGGGACAAGAGGCCATGCCCCCACTGCCGAAATTTTGGCCCATTATCTTCAAAAAGTTTTTACGATTTTCCCAAGTTGCCAAACTTCCCCCCCGCCCAGACCAGCCCTTCTTCCGGTGCTTCAGAACACAGATTTGGAACACCATGTTTCAGACCCAATGTAATGTTACCAACGTGCTGGAACGATTATTTTGTATCCCGGTCCCTCCCCCTCCTCAATAGGTTGTGCCCTTCATCCCTCATCACCTTCCTAATTTGAAGAATGCACCCTCCGTTTACCAGATGCCCACTGCTCAAATAGCGTCCGTCCAGCACCCAATTGAGTACTAAATCAGCCCCCGATTGGAAATTCTGGATCCAAGGTGTGTTTCCATCGGTAAAAACCAAGATACGGTAAAAACGGCTTGGCGCCGTCGTCGGGGTGCAAGTTCTGTGAGATCTTATTTTCGCGTCTGCAGTTGCCGACACCATAAAACATGTGTGTCTGTGTCTGACATAATGGGGGCACATTCACAGCCTAAGTGGAGGCTAATCGGCGGCATGCTCTGTGAATAGTGCACCCAAGTAGATACATACCGTGGGAAATGATAATGCGATGAGATCTGAATTAGTATCCACCAATGGACGCTTTTAAATCCGGCGATGTAGCAGACGAGTGGGCAGACGATGTGGGGCACACATTTAAAATTGCAGAAGCTGTTTAAATTGGCTCGGACTTATGAACATGTCATATGATTTCACCGCCCGGAAAGTAATCTTGCTCTCAGGTCGAAGCTGCAAAGTCGCCATGTTGACCCGGTGACTTGCAGGCAGTCACTAGTGCGAACACATCGCCGTGCTTACCAATGTCTTGGGCCACTAGTTATTCCGGTTAACTTACGCAATCAGACCCTACAATGCTTCAGGCTGCGATTCACTCAATTACTTTCGGCATCACTCGTCCAATCCGACGGTAGCCACAATTATGCTTAACCACGGAGCTTGCAGGGTAATAGACGACGGGTACACCAAAGTTTAGTAGTGCAAGCCGCTATATAAGCAGATCAAAAATGCAAAAAATATCACTGTATTGCCACAATTTTCTCTTCAAAATTAAGAAATGGCTCAAACATGATGAAAACAGCAGCTAAAAGCTCAAAAAAATTAAATGTATTTTTGTCTCCATCATTTAGGAGAAACTGGTAGATTCTTCCAAATTTCTTCCCAACTAAGATTAAATATGGGCGCTCCAAAATAGCGGCAAACTCTGCGCTTTTTGTTCACTCAGTTTTCAATAGATATTGACAACAATTAGGTATCGGACGCATTTTGTTTGTTGCAAAGCTATTTATTAGACAGTTTGGTTTGCAGCAGATGTGAATTAAGTTACGAAAACTTACCGAGATTGATTGCAGTCAGTTTGAACCCTCTCTCTTTTATCTTTTGTTAAGGAAAAGGTATTTTTGTTCTCACGAGTCAAGATACTGACTGCGTGTTGGGCCATATTTGTGTGCCAAAAAAGGAACTCACTAAATAGAGTGAGTTCTTGCAGCTTGTTAAAACAAGTGATTGGAGTCCAATTTGTGGAGAAGCCTTCCTTTCTTCCTGAGTTCTTGGTCAAAAGTTCAATCTTGGCAGGTAAGTTTGTATTCTGACTCCACACTGAATGATTTTGGTTATCTAACAACTCTGATTGCCTGGTTTGCTTTAGTTTGAAGACTAGCAACAGCTATATTGCACTCTGTAAACCAAAATAGAGATGAAGTGAGATGAAATCAGTTAAACCTGTGCAAGGTTTCAGTAGTGTTTATGTTTTTTGTTGAGCGGCTGCAGCATCAACTGTAGTCTACGCTGGAACACATTCCTTGTTTTTGGTGTGTTCTCCTAGATGTGTGACATGTGGACTCTGATATCAAGGCAGCATTGAGTAATCCAAAAATTCTTTCTGACGTGGAAAAGAAAATGGTATTTTTTGGTCCTGTTGCAGCTGTGATCCAAAAACTTATTAAGTGTGATTTCTTGAGACGCTAACTTGTGAAATCTTCCATATGTGATGCGTCTTGGGTACCAGCAGTGAGCTATTTCCAGCTGTCAAGATTGCTTAACTTCTAAGAGTGACTTTGTAGGTTATTGAGTTGCAGTACTTGTTTTTTATAGGTGTAAGAAATAGTCCCAGTTTCCATTCATAGTCGAGCGTGGCCACACATAGTTTTCGGATGCAATCAATATGGTTAGAGCTTTTGGCCATGGTAACAATTTTCAATCCAATTCTTGTAAATCCACATCCAACAAGATCTGGCAGGATTTGGCATTGTGATGGTAAATATTTCCCTTACAGTGCAGAGATAAAGGAGAGTTGACTGGAGAGGGTATAACTTTCTTTTTTGTTAGACAAAACTAAACAAAACAAAATTGTATCAACACTTCAGAAAATCATTAACAAAATTCATCAACAGAACAGTTAACCCTTAAACAAAACTTTAAACATATGTGAAGGGAGAGTTAAAGAAAACTTGAATGGTGTACCAGAAATGTTGACAAATTCAAGATTGAAGTGTTCTTTGGTTACAGATCCTTTTGTATCCAGCCAAAGTGCCATCGAAATCGTGATTGCTGTATCCTGATTCTCAGGTCTATCTGAATCGCCTCTAGCCCATGGAAACTGAGCCTTTAAGTTACAAACTAGTTAAGAAATAGACGAGAAAAAAAACAGTTAGGTAGGACCAGGTACTAAATTTGATATGTTTATAATTAACTGCAAAAGTTGGCAGAATAGCATGACTCCTGACATAAAATTTGAATATTTTGTCTGTGGGTACTGAACCAGAACTGGTATCCCACTTGGACATAGTGGGATTCAATCTAAGTGCAATTCCCCAATCTGATTAGTCTTGCCAAGTTGGGATTGTGTGTGTGCACATTTTTAGCTGCATTGCAAGAGAGATGCATGTAGTTTTGTCTAGATGCATATAGTTGCATGCAGGTGTAGTTCACCTGAAGATTTTCTTGGACCGAAACGTTGAGTTTTACCCTTTCCTGATTTTTTTGCTAATTGTTATCCATATCCGCACTATCCGCATTTTTGTTTCCTTCATTGTAGCTTTGGTCTAGACATGGAGTTTTAGTTCACAAACACACACTCACACACACACAGTTTTAGTCTATGCACAGACCATGCCACGTCTCATCTGTGCTTTTGCACCGATTTTCCGTGGCAAAAGTACAGCACTGTCTGCACAGCACTGTAGTGGCAAAAGCACTGTCCCTTCGCGTTCTTTTTTTTTGCTCATTTTGGCAGTGTCTCTGGCAGTGTACTGGGTGGGTTTTAGCTTGTAATCCTGGTCTGGGTTTTTCTTTTTCCTTTTAGAATTTCAAGTACTGACTACACTGCACACTTTTTAATGAGTTGTTTTCATTTTTTAGTCGCTGCAAACAAGTTTGCGCCATTGAAATGTATTGGACAAGCTACACTACGCAAAAGGAGAAAACGAAAAATGTCCTTAAAAGCGAAAAAATGTCCTCATGAAACGATAAAATGTAGTTGAAAAGTAAGAAAGTGAAAAACTATTTAGTTTGGTATTTGAGCCGTATTTCGTTTGTTCACTTTATACTTATTGTTTACGGGTGTGAGGAAGTTATTATAGTCCTTACTGGAGCAATTGGCGGCGTTGTGGGGTGGTTAATCAAATATTGAAGATATTTGGATAATTATGTGTATGCTAGGAAGACCGCATTGTGACATTTGGCAATACACTTGCGTGGAATCAGTGGTGGATCCAGGACTTCATTTTGAGGTGGGGGGGGCTAGTGGACTGGACCACCACCCACCAACGCCTCAGATCAGTCTCCGCCTATGCACTCTCTGTATATGCCAGTCTAGCTAATAAAACCAATCTTGGAATGACGGAATGATGTAATGCGTTACAGACGAACACATATAGCCTCTCCAGCTGAAGTGCCCTAAAACTCAAATTATCATCAGTCTCTGCCTATGCATTAGCTATAGGCACTTAAAAATGGGGGGGGCTTGAGGCCTTGCCCTCTGCCTCGTATCCACCACTGCACGGAAGCTATCATGAGTGATCAGTAGATATTGCATTCAGATGGTATCTTTTGAATGCGGATGTTTGCAGTGTGAAAAAATCGCGGGTGCCTGAACTTTTGCATTCTGGTTGACGTAGGCGGATCTAGGGAGGGTTGGTCCAGGGCCCCAGGTAGATGCAGGGAGTTTGTCCAATGTCCTTCAGATTTTTGTCAAGTATATTTCTAATTTGATGATTTGATGTTGGTTTAAAACTACGTTTGCTTCCTTTTCTTGTCGAGTTTCTTGCCGCTTCGTGAAAAAGCGAAGTTATCGCCAGAATACATAGAACAATTCCCGTGTCATCTTTATGAAAAACATATTGAAAGCATTATTTGAGGCATCTAAAAAATCATGTTTTCCCCGCAAACGTGGAAATCCAAAAAAGTTCCGTCGTGTAAAAATTGCAGATTATCACTATCTACACAGTTTTACGCAGACACGGTAAATTGAGGACAGGTATTGGTCCTAAAATTTCCAGAGTTCATCCGTGCGTTTATTATATTTAAGAAAGTAGTTCGGTCAGAGATGCCTTTTTCATCCATTGGTATTTGACCAGAGAGACAATTTCAGAAATTCCCCCTTTACCTGGTGACGTTTTACATAGGCAGATCTAGGATTGCCGATCGGGGGGCACCTTCCCGAGGGGGGCGCCATCCAGTTCGGGGTCGCCACTTTTGACGGGCAAAACCTATCAGATGGGCGCAAAATCCTATCGGTGGGTGCAGATTTTCGCATCCTGGGGAGGGGGAAGGGGTGGGAAGCGACATTTCAGTGGGGCGCCGTGATCATTTCAGGGGGTGCCGAGGGTCGATCATGGGGGAGAAAACGTGCCCTCCTTGCCCGCCCCCTGGATCCGCCTATGACGTTTTATTATCATTGTTATATTAGTCGGTGTTGTTTGAAACGGTTTCGCTAGCAGCCAAAATATTGTCCAGGCGCCCCAAATGATACAAAAAATAAGCAGGGGCGGGTCAGAAAGGGAATTATAACCCAAAACGAAATAGGAAATCATGCTGCTTCCTCTATTGGCGGTTGGTGTGTCATTAAGCCGGACAATTATTATTATTATTAGATGACTACTGACATTCCTTGCTTTGCCCCGTTGGTATTCCATATTGTCCGCTTCTCCCAATTTGGCAAGTGGGTAACAAAGTGGCAGCTCTATCTTTGTTCATGTAGTGAAACATCTGAATGCTAACGAAGAGTTCTAGGCACTCCCTTGATTGAGTAAAAAAAACAATCATATCACTCGCAGTGTTCCACCCCAGTGGTTAAAAGCCGAAGCCGAGCCTGGGATTCGAACTCACCATCGTCTGATTTCTAGACCATCGCTCTAACCGCTGCGCTACGCGACCGCCGGCGTAAGGGGTGTACGCCGGGAAATTTGCGGCTTACATTTGCATGGTTCTCGGAAATCGATTTTTTAGGCATTTATGTACATCTGACATTAAAATACCAAATGGAAAGTGGAAAGGGCAGGGAACAGGCCTTCCAATGACGACGTTATATTTCTTCCAACAGCCATAGGCTGTGGCTAGCACGTGGTTGAAAATGAGCAATTTAACACGTAAGCCCTACGGAGCAGTCGCATTTGTACGCCGTAACAGTACATTGCTGCCAACTAACTTTGGAGGGGGCTGGGAGCTTGTACACTTTCCGCTTAACCCTCGTTTAACCACTGGGTTTTCTCGCGCGCGTCCTCCGGGGAATAGGGGAATCTAGGATTGCAAATTTGCGGGGTCATGACCATTTGGGGAGGGGGGCGGCGTGACCACTTCAAGGGGCGCCGTGACCGTTTTAGGGGGCGTTGTGGCCATTTCAGTGGACACTGAATGTTCATCGGCGGGAACGGTACCTACCCCACCCCCTTTGTTCCTGGATTTGCTTATGATCCTTCATTCTGGCGCACCATCTAACGGCAAGAAAATAAATCACAGCTATCGATTGAGATGTATATCGTACCCAGTGGCGTAGCTAGACTGGTCTGAGGACCCTGGTCTGAGGGAGGTTATAAGGACAGCAGTCATCCGTCCAGGGGCAGATTCAGGCCTAGGAGTTTAAGGCAGATCCAGGTGATTGGTTGGGGGGGGGTCAAACAGATGTCGGCGTGCATGAAAAGGGGTAAAGGTGTTGAGCGGTGGCAGCGGCTGCCGAAATGAAATTGGTGTGGTGCACCTCCTTTGCACCTCCAAAGACATACCTCATGAACGGAAAAAAATAATTTTAAAAAATGGCAATGAGTCAACGCTCAGTGCATAGGAGTAGGAACCAGTGGATGGGGGCACGGGGCCACTGCCCCCCCCCCAACTTCTCTGTGGGCCCCGCGAAGGATATGAAAATATCAGCAACACAGTATAAAACAAGAAACCAAGCCGATTTGGAGTCCCTGTGTTGAGCTAAGCCCCTGTGAGAGTGGTTACATGACCGCCAATAGATAGCACTGCTGGTGCTCCCCAAAAGCTTATTTGGTCCTGTTAGCCTGTCCCCTTCCTCAGATCCCTCTAGTTCATTTCAGTCTAAAGCAGGGGGCGATACCGGGGGAGTCAGACAAGTTTGACAATTATTTGCCGATTTTCTTTTAAAAATACCCTTAAAAGCAGTTACACGGTCATTTAACACGCGCATTGACGGGGGTCTGAGCCACCTTCGCTTTGACGAGGGGCGGGTACCCGCCCCTAAGATCTCGAGAACCACGGTAGGTAGCGAAAAACGGTAAACGGCGTTGGGGTTTCCATCCACTGCTCCATCGAAAATATTTGTACCATTTTTTGTCAGGTCACATTTAAGGTCACCAGAGGTCAAAACATGCTGTATTAGCGATAACATGTAAATTAAGTTTTCGGCCATTACATCTGAACAAATAAAGATAGAGCAAAACAACTTGAACTATATGAATCCTCGCAGCAAGCCAAATCGAATGATATATAATTTGACCGTGCTAGGTCAAATCAAGGATTTACCTGACTTGAGGTCAGGTCAGGGTCAAATTATATAAAATGCATATCATTAGAACCGCAAAGCCAAGGCGAGTCTAATGAAGCTAACATAAACGCTCTATCACTCTTCGTCACTGAGTTATACAGTAAAAACCATTTTCCCATTTATTTCCAATGGAGAGGTCATGCCTCGTACCTAACCTTAGGTCACCGCTATCAAAAATACCGGAACATATTTTAGAGAACTCGGTGGGCCCATTATGTGATATGAGTTTCAATTGGATAAGTTCACCCTGCTCTGACTTATGCTATCTTAACCTTTTTTTAGGTCAGGTCACTTGACCTGTACTGATGACCTGACCTGAAATGACCTAACCTTAAAATTTTCACAGCAGTTGTAAAAATGATGAGGGAAAAGGTATGCCAAGTACGGTGGCGCTACGCGCTGCCGTTTTTATGCTATCTCCGAAAAACCAGAGGGGGCGGGTACCCGCCCCTCCCCGTCAATGCGCGTGTTAAAAGCCAGAGCACAGCTAGGCACAGCCAGGCACATGTTCCTGTCTGCGCTTTGCTGTGCCTGTAATGTCAGGGCAAAACGTGCAACAGATACCAGGGCAGAGCTGCAAAAATCTCAAATCTGTCGGGCACTTTCGAAAAAACCTCCAAATCTGTCGGGTGGTTAGGATAGGACTATTAAAATTGTCTAAAACCCATTCAATTGGTAAAATGTTCCTACTCATTTTCCACATTCTTAATAGAAAATACTAAAATTAGCATAAAAAACTTCTAGTTTGGCACCAATGGAAATCATTATCCTTATTTTTGTGCTCTGATCCTTATATGTGTGATATCCTTATTTTTCGTGCCCTGAAGCCGCCTATGGCAAATCTAAGTGGAATGACACAAGTCTATTAATTTTCAAAACTCTAGAACTGAGACTGTTCTTCGGGTTTTCAATTATCAGACGCGCTCAGGAAATTAGGGTTATCGGCAGAAACCTATAACAAATTGAATACCGAACCACCAATTCTCATTTTCTGGAGTCACCATTGGTAAAGGAAATTTATTATTGGATGTAATTTGAGATTTGTGGACGTACAGCATACAAATAGTGTGTGTCAAAGTCAGCTCGACTGGGTCTTGAATAAGACTCAGTCTTGAATTCAGATGATTTAGGTCACAGGTGGAAATATACAATAACATGAGAAGCAGCCCCCCTTTTTCAGTCCTCTGCAGCCGCCATTGACAAAAAATGCTGCACTAGAATGGGAATAAGATATATTTTGTTATTATGTTACATAGTCCAGCCCAGAATACTTAAAAATATAGTTTGCAATGGAAGAAAGCTGACCTGGTTCCCATACCATGCGGTTACTTATGCCAGCTTCTGCAGATTTTCATGATTTCAGTTTTTTGGAGGTGGGAGGGGGTAATTTGGAAGGAACCCCCAAAATTTATATATGGATTTTGCTCTGATGGCCAGACAAACAAGATTGGAGGGGTACTTTTTTGATATTCGAAAAAGTGTTTTTTAAGGATCATGGCTACTTGTAGTTGAATGCAAACATGTAATATTAGCTTTCCATGACTTTTAAATGCATGTTTACATGAATAATCCTAAATTTTGAAGCTGTTGGCTATTTCAAAGTTTTTCATGCATTGCCGTGCTCATTTCCATGAGGGTAGGTGGTTTAGGATCTGAAGTTAATGAGGCTAATAAATAACCTTAAGTTAGTTAGATAGTAAATGTCAAATAAATATGTTTCCAAGGAAGTTAAGAGTAAAAGGAATGAGTAAAGGTTGCACTAGGCTGTGTTTTTGTTATATCTTTGTCCCCTTGACATAGATCATAGGCATATTTAGGTAAGTGAATAAAATGAAATGGGAGAAATAGTTTGGTACTTAAAACTCAAATTAATGTGGAAAGGTGAAGAGTTTTGTTTCTTTGGCATCTAAAAATCCACTGATGAAGGTACGCAACTTTTGTGGTTAATTCTGGATAAACAGGCATTGGATTTAAAAGAAGACGGAAGGGAAAATCAAATGTTTTAGTCTAATTTGGCCAGTTTGCTGGTAAAATTCATTTTCCCTTATTAATATCATTTAAAATTATTGATCAACAGTGAGCATAACGTACTGTGTGGAAATAGATGTAAGCTGCCGAAATTACAACGAACACCACATCACTTACTTGTTTGTTTTCTCCCCACACTGTTCTGATCTGCCCGCTGTTTGATCCATGCTTCAAAACGACCTCCTTGGCCAAAACCACTGTTCCTGAACTTGCAGGGCAGCCCAGAATGCTTGATTCGCTGATGCTCCTTAAAAAAACGTTTTTCGCCAAAAATACCCACATCCCTCAAATCCACATTTAAGCTTGACACGGGACGGTGGAAGGGGCTTCAGCTTAATCGGAGCCATTTATCACCCCTTCAACTATGGACGATGAAATCCAAGCTCAACCAGTTTACTCAAGATGTATACCAAAGTAATGCAAGAGAAAAATAATCAAAAACACAACCTTGCAACGTATTGCCTCCACCACACCACGGGATTCTAGGGCCTTGGCCTCCGCCATATCCACAACGCAACACACCAAACCGCAGGGCTGCTTTTCAAACCAAACATACCTTTTACACCGGCTTTGCCGCAAGGGCGCTGTTCAAACAGCACCCTTGTGGCAGCGTTGAGCGTACTTCCAAACGAAGGAAACGAAGGAAAAAACTGTTTTGCCTGTCTAAAGGCCTATACGGCGGCCTGTCGGGCCAAGCTGTCGCGTGCTATGGAATACAAATCGGGCCCGACAGGCCGGTGAAGGAATTTTTCCAGCAGAGGATTTTCTGGGTGACGTTTAAAAGCCCTCTGTGCATAAGGCCCTCTATTCAAAGGTCCCTCGATTCATAAGTCCCTCGAAAAGACCCTCTGTGCATAAGGCCCTCTATTCAAAGGTCCCTCGATTCATAAGTCCCTCGATTTTCCATCGGTTCTTGCCGCACACTGGCTTGATATGGGAGAGGTGCAAATTCATGAAAATCTTGTTGAGTGAAAGAGGTGACAATGCTAATATTGAGTTTTTTAGAACAAAAAATATTTTCTGTTTCCTTTTAATATTTTTTTCTCACAGATTGTAAGATCTGTCGCAGGACCATACCGTGCCCTAGAATCTGTCGGGCACTTTATGACCCGAGAGCCCGACTTTTTGCAGCTCTGTACCAGGGATGAAGTTGTTGGGATAAGTGGCTTATGGGTATAAGGCTAAAGCACGAAAAAGGTAACTTATTTCTGACAACATCCGTTGTTAAAAAAAGTCCAGGGGGATATTGAAACAAAACTGGATTTGGTATTTCTAAAGAAAAGTTATTCACAACGTTACTAAAAAACTAAAAAGAACGAAAACAAAATCAGAAAAAGGGGCAACCCTGCGATTCGTAGCCCTATCCTATCACATGCCCAGTGGCGCATCCAGGAATTAATTGCAGGGAGGGGCTAAGGGTTTTGCCTAGATCCCCCTGATCAAAATGACAGCACATATAGTGTGCTGAGACTGTTAGCTACTTGAGCTGGTGAATTTTTCTCGATAAGGGGAAGGGGAAGGGGGTTTCTGGATGGGCTAACGCTAGCATAGCAATACAAGTTTTACCACAGCAATGCCAAACATGTTTACCTACAAGAGCGTCTCATTGACGCTTTTATATTCGCATCTGGTTTTTACAACACGGAATGATGGTGAATGCATTTTATGCAAAAGACAAAAGACAAGGACTAAGACTGCACTCACAGTTAAAACGGTTGTGGCTATTTACGACACCACGTCAAGCACTGATTTATGCATTGATGTTCATGTATTGATCCTTTATGCATTGATGTTGAATGATATTGTACAACTGAAACGTAATTCCCAACGGATTCGTTCGTTTGAGTGTACCAGCTTTTTAAAATGAAATTCGCAACAAGCTGAAGCGTATGTGATCTGACTGTTTCATGACTCTTTTATGGTGTATTGTGTGCTTGTGTATGCTTTTTATACTGTCTGTATGAACATGTATGACGACAGTGGCGGACCTAGCTGGCCGGTTTGGGAGGAGCAAACCAAAGTAAAAAGCAAAAAAAACGTCAAGCAGAGCAAAATTGCGCTAAAATATGAATTGCTGGTACGGGTGTTTAAGCAGAGAAGCAAAAAAAACGTCACGGGCTAAAAACATGAGCTCAAAATACTTTTTCCTATCCAAGGCCCCATATTTCCACTCAACTTAACTGATTCTGTTTGAAGTTGAGAGTTGAGGCACCAAAATCTTGCTGACAAACTTAAAAGGAGTCAGGGAAAAAAGAGGTCGATTGCTTTGGTGGGGGGGGCAAAAACATAGTTTTTTGTATAAATTTTGTCCAAGTTGTTTCCAGTTCGACTGAGTCGGAGTCTCACTAAAGTCATCAAGGGACTTGTCACGGAGACCCCGACCCCACCACCCGAACGAGCAGCTCCCACAATGCAGGGTTAATTTACAACCCAAAGTTTAACGTCCCACAAAGCACAGGTACGCCCCGCTCAGGTCACCCCTCTCACCAGTCAGTTGCCAGTTGACCTGTACGTCGGGTAAACTATTGAGCGCCGGAGCGTCTCAGGGGAACCGATCCCAAGCCTGGGCATGCACTGCCACTGCATGTCACTAAGTAGCAGGCCGGAGCCCAACGCTCTACCAACTGACCTACCGGGGCGGTTTTGCCCCGAGCTTTTCCGTTTGGGGGCAAATGCCTTTTTTGCCCCCCTGGATCCGCCACTGTATGACGATGGTTCATAAATAGCCCTGTTTAGTGGAAAAGCCAGATACTATGAAAATAGATCAGTAAATAAGCCCTAAAAAAAGCCTATGGGAGCCCAAATTTGCAGGGGTTCTGGTCCCCTAACCTCCCCCCTCCAATCTCCACCCACACATTTGTCAGCAATGGACGGACTAGACTTTTTAGCCACCGAGCTTGGCTGGGACGGGCTGGAATAATAAATATTTTTCTGGGCTGATTTTTTTCTAAAGAAATACGGCATACCATAAAAAATAACTTTTATGCATACTTTTCCACCCTTATGCTATAACCTAATCCGTCAATTTCCTTGAAACAAGTATGGGTTTCTCACTGAGCTACCAGAGGCAGACATTGACGGATCTAAGCGATGCGTTTGGGGAAGCCAGACCAGGAAACAACAGTTCGCTGAACAAACAGTCTTCAGTCAGCCCAGGAAACAACAGTTTCAACAATGCTACTGTTGACAAAATATGAGTGTCGAAATAAAAAAACGTGATGTTAAAATCCCCAATGCCTGCATAGAAGGAGGTTTATGACATTTGCATAAAATTTTGTACCCTTTCCAGGCCAGAATGAGTCTCCTAAGTAGGACAACTACTTACCGGGCTGCCAAGAGGCAGGCCCAATTATTGTTTGAAGAATGTGACGGTGAGTTCGAGAGACAATCAAATTCAGGAGTCTCCTATTTTCAAACTGTCCTCGGGGACAGCACTAGCCGTGAAGATGGAACCGGGAACAATGGCTCAACATCCGCAGCCAGTACATGGGGTGAAGAAGACAACACAAGCTATCTTCAAAGTAGTGAGTGTGAGGATGAAATGGAGAAGTTTTTTGATGTACAGAGCGATAGTGACTCTTCGGACGCTGAGTCCACGGCAGCATACAATGGCAGTGAGTTTTCACATAGAGAGGACAGCAAGCAGGAGAGTAATTCGGAGACTCTACACAGTGCGATGACAAACTGGGCCTTAAAATACAACGTGTCTCATGCTGCTTTGTTGGCTCTTCTCGCCCTTCTGTCAACGTACACCAGCCTTGACCTTCCGAAACATCCCAGGACTCTTCTGCAAACACCACCTACAACGAGAATAGAATCCATGTCTGGAGGAGAATATCACTATTTTGGATTGGTTACATCCATCAAAAAGTGCATTGAACATGCTTCCTCAATTCTCAGCTGCTCCATGTCTAAAGTTACAGTTCAATATTGATAGGCTGCCTTTGTTTAAAAGTGCCAGCAAAACCCTGTGTTTCCAATTCTTGGTAGAGTTGCAAATGTCTCTTCTCGAGTATTCGCAGTTGCCGTGTTTTGTGGCAACGAAAAGCCAAATCTCGGTCCCTATCTGGCAGACTTTTTCTCTGATCTCCAAAAACTGTTGAGAGATGGGCTTGTTTTTCATCAGAAAATGTTCTCGGTGGAACTTGAGTGCTTCCTGTGTGATGCACCCGCACGGGCATATCTTAAGTCTATAAAGGGTCACTCCGGCTACAGCGGGTGTGAACGCTGTGCTCAAAGAGGTTTGTGCATCAAAAGTCGGATGACTTTTCCTGATCTGAATGCGCCCCTTAGGACATGGTCTCAGTTCAGTGAAATGAAGGATGAAGACCACCATCATGGTCCATCTCCACTTCTTATTCTTGGCCTTGACTTAGATTTCCTCTAGACTACATGCATCTGGCTTGCCTGGGAATCATGCGTTATATGTTGCGTTTATGGCTTTGCGGTCCCCTTCCCACACGCCTACCAGCAGGCGTTGTACAAGCCATTTCTGGTAGACTGCTCTGTCAGATCATTCTTACCGAGGGATTTCGCACGAAAACCCAGAAGCCTCTATGAGTTCAGGCTTTGGAAAGCTACTGAACTGCGCCAGTTCATGCTGTACTCCGGGGCATATGCTCTGAAAGGACTTGTAACAGCAGATACGTACAACCTTTTCCTTACTTTTTCATGTGCAATGACCATTCTTCTGACTCTTTCTCTGGCTCAAAGGCATACTCAGTACGATCAAGAAATCTTGAAGACCTTCGTGGCTAACTTTGCTGGTCTTTTGGTCCACAGTACTTGGTGTACAACGTGCATAGTGTTGTTCACCTGCCAGATGATGCCAAAAGGTATGGTCATTTGGATAACATCTTCTGCTTCCCATTTGAAAATTACCTACAGTCATTGAAAAAGCTTGTTCGACGCCCACAGCACCCAGTTGCACAAATTGTTCGAAGGGTAGAAGAGGCTCGTAATGAAAAAATGTAGCGCCCATCCAGGAAACACTGGGTCCTCTGAAGGTCAAACACAACAATGGACAAAACACAACACAACAAACACAACTCCTATAAATTCTGGCGAGGTATTCGGTGAGTATCGGCAGTATAGGGGCACCCGTTTTTTCTCCGTGCTCTCCGGGGATAATTGTATATTGGTTGGTGGAAGTAAAGTGGCTTTGATTCGCAACTTCCTGGACACAGATGTTGGAATTCGCGTGGTGATCCAGTACTTTAAAGTTCACGAACCACTGTTCCAATGCCCACTCACTTCTGATTGGCTGTTTTCTGGTAAAAAAGTGTCTTCAAGTGTGGTCATGATAATGGAGGAAGAGCTACATTTAGCCCCGGGGGCCTGATCGGCATCTAAGAATATTCTTAGGCTTAGACGCGTCATAATCGACGTCATGAACAGTGACGTCATCGGCGTAACGCCAGTCTTAGCACCAGGTGGCAGGCAAGTCGATTTGTTGGTTCATATTCTTAGCACTAGGGGGCAGCTGGCACGCCCTTGGAGTGTTTGTGCGTTCTTCTACCTTTAGACGGTGAGTAAAAGGTATATACATCGCTGTCCACGACTGAGAAACACTCGCACCAGATTGCCGCACCGCAAAACGCAACTTGCTCTAATCATCCCATGTGCGCCAGATATGCCGATATTTCAGTCTGCGCGCAGTCACTATTTTCTGTCTTAGCTGACAAGTAAGACAGTCGAGCTAACGCCAGTCTTACCGCTAGGTGGCTAGCTGGGTGGCGTGAGACGTACTGCGCATGCTCTGTCTCAGCTAAGACAGTCTTAGCTAAGAATCTTAGTTGCCGATCAGGGCCCCGGAAATGTGTGTTGATGCCATTGGATGACGATGTATATGCAGTAACACCGCTCCTGCACACGAATGTTTAGCGATTGAAACGCCAATTTAAGTTTCAAGTGCCACTAGTGCTGCAAATGTTTTCCAAGCAGTGACCGCAGAGCGTTGTGTTATGCTAAAGTCTACTTCTCACCATTTCCTCCGTCCTGATGATTTATGAGTATGAATGATCTATGATGATATGATATGAGTAAAGAATATGAATATGTTTGGTACCCGAGTACGAGAAAGTACAATGTTTTACAGACAACACGAGCCATGATATGCCGCGCGATTGTTTCTGACGAAACTAATGAAGTAGAAGTGGTACCTATTCTCTGGTGGGCTCCCACGCCGGGCTCACCTAACGGCAAGACTGGCCACGTTTGGTGGCCACCACGCATGACTCCAAGTGGCTTCCAAAAGGCCTTCAAAATCAAGCAGCTCCACAGAGCACATGGGTGAAATACCAGGCCCGCACAGTGTATGAGACAGGTGAGCAGCATAACATTATACTAATGAAGTAAAGAGTAGACGTGGGATAATGTATTTTATTTCCTATAGCAAACTAAGTTCCCAGAGATAAAACACGAATACAATTGTTCTAGAGTTGAGAAAAAGAAGTTCCCAGATAAAACACGAATAAAAATGTTCTACGATTTAAGAAAAATAACTAACTACCTGAGCGCTTAAGTCCATCAACAAACAATTCGGCCGCATACCCTTCCAAATAAGGTAAGATTGTCTCTTGCCTTTATGGGCCTAATGCCTGGCGCAATTGCTTTGCAAAATAATCTCATTTCGAGGCCTTAATATAAACATTACTGGTACCCAGTGCAATTGTACGGTTAGACATTGTTTGACAACCACGTTTTTTTCCAAAGAGGACCTTCTTCGAGCAAGAGAAAAGTGCCGGCAGGCACAAACTAGGAGCGATGTCGAAAGCGGAGGGAGCAGGGGCCAAACGTCCGCTACCCACCCCGAAGGTCGGTGAAAAACTTTGACCCCGCATGCAGATGTGTAACGCCCCGATACCCGCTAGATTCTTGCAAAATATACTTAAATGGCGTCGAGTTGCACACTTACGATATCACATACAACGATATCGTATGTTTTTTTGACCCATTGCTCCCCATTTGACCAATCTGATGAACTATTGTATACCAAATCCAAATGTAAGCTGTGTTTTGGAAAAGTACGGTATGACAGCAGAAAAGTAGAAAAGTGAATTCTTAACTGTTAACGTCGTCCAGAACATAAAAAACTCATGTTTGTGTTATTTTACCTCCGCCTCCATGAAAGTATCTTTAACACCCATTTGTAACGTTTGAAACCACTGTTGATAACTTCCTCACACTCCCTTAGCGTTAAAGAATTTATGTACAGTCTCTGCGATGTCTTTTTATATTTTTTCCCAGTTTTTGGTGAGTATTTTGCTACTGTTGCAGCAGGGCCTTGCCGCTGTCTCGATTTGAGCGAGGTCAGAGTGATGAGGACGAGAACAATGTTGCCACCCATTCTGTCCAGCCAGTGCAGCCTCCTCCTCCACCCGCTGACTTCGGGATAGGATCCTACCACTCTCCATCCTCATCCGGCCCTGCTGCGTCGGCACGTGCCACCCGTGAGTGCATTTCAATTCCTAAACATGTTTAAAATTCAGTTCGTCACTCTGATGCCGAAGATAAGACGGTGTCTTACAGAATTTTACGAACCGGTTAAATCGACCATCATAGTTGGAGGCCATCCTTGGCTAGTGTTAGGCTAGTGAAAGACCCATCCGTTTCTGAAGCTGCAGCTTAGCTTAGACACATGCAAATATATCCTAATGTTCTGTCCGCAGGAACGGAGACTGTAGATTCGTCCCAAGAAGCCAGCAGCGACCAGAAGACGGCGTGCAAATGCGGTAAGCAATGCCAGATTTGGAGGATGGCGTGAGGAGGTAAAAGGCCAAAAATAGTCAGCGCCAAAACGTATGAAGTACCTATTTTTAAATGACCATCTAAACTATCAGCCACAGACAACCGTCGTAACTTATGTACCCTTGATAAAGATTGCTTAGAAATGCAATTGAAGCACGTGGGGAAAATGGAATTTACGTGAATATAACGTAATTTTTAGTCAACATACCATAATCAACTAAGAACGTCTTTTACCACATTCAATAACCTAACCATAAAAACACTTTCAGTGATGTTTACCAATACCTGTCTGAAAGCATGCATATATATATATATATATATATATATATATATATATATATATATATATATATATATATATAGTATAGATAATTGTTTATTTTATTATATCCTCATTGATTTCTTAATTTTATGCCTTCTTGATATCATCAAAAGATATCAAATGGATACAAATACAAAGACTTATAACGTATCCGTAGAACCTCCAAAAAAATCCGTAAGACTACCCATTTCCAATCTAGTTCTGCCCCTCTTTTGCAGATCGGAAACTCCTGTTGGCCATCACAAGGATGAACAGTAAGTTGGACGCACTCAAGAGCCAGGTCCAGAACGTGGCTGGTGAGGTAGCCAGCCTCAAACAGACCCAGGTACCTGAGCCGGATGATCCCACAGTCCCTTGCAGGACTATGCAGGATTTCGAGGACCTAAACAACCGACTAGCCAGCGGAAAGGTGCACCTGTGGTTGGTAAGTTATAGACCTAAATAGACCCAGCCTCGGGCAGTAGATTGGGTATGGTACTTTATTTAAGATTGTCCGTGAGTTGGTATGTACGTATTTGAAAGTAAATAGACCACACTGAAGCTGCTTATGTATGCAGGGTAAATTACCCCATTCTGGAAAGCTGCTTAAATAGTTTCAATGACCAGGTGCGGACGCAGACCCAAGTTTGGGAGGGATGTCAAACCCATATCTGCCCCTCTCCTCCTGGGGGGGAGGACGTGCGAATTGGGTGCTCAACAGACCTAGTATAAGCTACCTCTCGAAGAACATGACCGCTCCCCCGGGGCGGGGAGTGGGGGAGCGAATATTTAATTGCTGGACATACCTAGTGTGAACACCTTTTTCCGAACATTTCTCTGGCCTTTGGGGGGCAAAATATAGTTTGGCCCCCTTCAAGCGCTTTTGGGGGCCATAGCCGGAATCCCCCTGCGTCCGCCAATGCCAATGACCTCTCAGAGGAGATGAGTCCAAACTTGCAACATGACCGGGGCGCGGCTTACGACAAAACGATTTTGAGAATAAGAGGCTTTCTCAGCAGTTTTGACAGATATCGGCAAGTTATCGTTTTCCCCAATATTTCCAATCAAGTGCTCATGACCAGCACCTGACCCTTGATAATCGATATAAAAAGTCTTACCACAATTATAAGTACTCGATGGGTCTTTTACCTTATTGACGTTTACATGTTTTTGTCAATTTTGCTCAAGTTGTTCTCAGGTCGGTTTTTTGTAGTCGGAGTTTCACTCATAGCTCGTAAATTTAGATAAGGTCGTAACAGTATTATCTCTTCCACGGAACAGGTCCAGAAACTGGGGGGCTGCTGCTCTGAGGTGGCCAGCTCCCAGCAGAACATTAACTTAATGCTCCGACATCTTCTGGCACCGGAGGTCGCCGACCGTCTCTCTCTAAAGGGAAAAACGGCAAAAGGAGCTTGGGCAACTCGCGAGTGTTCGGGGCAGTGTGCGGTAAGAATTTCGGTTTTTGCTACTGATATCGTTGTTCTTTACTTGTGTTATACACACACACACACACACACACACACACACACACACACATATATATATATATATATATATATATATATATATATATATATATATATATATATATATAACTAATTGCAGTTGAGCTGCGTGCGTGCGAACTTGCGTGCGCAAAATTTAATAATAAATATTAAAAAATTTGCAAAAATATTAAAAATATATCATACATTTATAATTTAAAAAGTATAAATATGCATAACAAATATTTGCGCAAAATATTATTTATTTTAATAAACCCGTAGGGGCTCTAGAAGCGAGGTATTGTTTTGCATTTCCAAACTGATTGAAAAGGTGTTGGTACCGGCAAGTTTTTAGGTCAGATTAATAACTTACTAAAATATTTATATGTCTAAACACAATTTCTTAAATCTGACTCAACAACACGTGAACAGTAAGTGGTCGCCTAGCTCACATGCTGCTAAAATGAACTGTATCTTATCTCATATAAATGAGCTTATGAGTCGCAGTTTAAAACTCACATTACATAACTTTCACAACATGAATTACCTCGCCCCTCGGACGTTCAAGCAGGCGTTATGACTCAATGACAGTTGCATGCTTTTGTCGCTGGCTCCTGATGGAACCAGATCGGGGTGTAATGTTTATGCACACGATCATACAAAGCCAATATTGTACATAAATACTATGCTTAACCACAGTCAGCTCATGCTCAGACTTGACCTGAAGTAGTCACTGTGAATATCCATTAATCGTTAATCACAATGCTAAGGACATGGAGTCAAATTACGTACCTATGAGGAATCTTAAACAGATTATTGATGAGAACCTGATAAACTGTTTAAGTTGACCCAGAGGGCCTCCCAGTGGTCACATAAATTATGATATGTGGATATCTTACTCTCAAGCATGTGTTTGGATGGGTATCAAAGTATACAACCCTACTTTCTGGTAATGTTTCAAAATACAACAATTTTTAGCTCTCCAAAATGAGGTACCTGTGTAGGACATCTATATATGAAAAATTGGGAAATTTTACTAAATGTAACACATTGATTATATATTTCACAGAGGCACTGAGGCACAGTGGCGTCCCAGTCAGCCGGGGCGGGATTTGCCATGCGATAAGCAAGTGGATTTCGGGAAGCCGCGACCGGCTGGGACGTCGGGCAAACCGAAGGCCGAGCTGCCACCCCCTCTGGAGGCCTCGAACCTCGTCCGGTGCAGGAGGCCCAGGAGGTGGCCTCCCAGGAGATGGAGGTCCCGTATGACGAGTTACAGTTCATACCGTTGACTCTGTGTCGTTGTTATATGAGTTCGTTTTGTGTATGTGTGTGATTTTAGGTGTATGATTATATGTTGATAAGATTATTAATGACCAGCCTCCTTCCATCTTAGATGCAAAATGGAGCTAATACCCTGAGATTATAGATTCAGGCACAGCCCTTCGTCAGAATCCTCGTAACACAAGAGGTGAAAACATGAATTTTTTATTACACATGCATATATTCAACCTATGGCACATCGATCCACATGTTATATGAAGAGAATTCGTAGGAAACATGGATGAAATTAAGAGGTGGACAGGGGACAGTTAAGGTAAAGACCCTGTCTTTGTTCCCTGTCGCCAATTAACAGATAGGACATATTTGCGACGGACCGAGTAGATTATAGTACACATACTCACCACCATCATTTCAACTGAAAGCACACCCAAAACACACAGACTCACACAACACTCACAGCACCAGGACTCTTATACGAGTCGCGCAACCCGGATTGTTATTGCAATTAAGTATCAATGTCCTCAGCATACTCCGACAGACTGTGAGGCACGTTACTCCACGGACATGGTTTACCAAGCTTCTCTCGCATTGAATTCCACAAAAAAGTCATTGTGCACGCTAGCACACTGTGCAGACCCAATTTGAAGGGTAGAAAGGGGACAAGTACAGTTTCTAGCTTTCTAGCAGGCAAGGGGACAGAGATCGTTAGTATATAAAATATTATGCCATAGCTTGATTCTTATTGTGATTCAGTATTGGCTGATAAATATATTCTTGACAACAGTCTTAAACATTAATTTTGATCTAGGGATGTCCTCAATCATAGGTATTCTCTGGGCTATGATATGATTCCAAGTTTTAGTGCAGGTAGTGGAGAAAACAAATGATCTATAAACAGTAGTAGCTAGTGGTTCATTGAAGTGCATTACTTCCCTAGAGTTTCTTATTGATTGGTGTAAATGGAAGTACCTTGCATAGCATGCGGGAAGTTGATTGTTAAGGAAGTTATGCAATATTAATAATTTCTGCTGTTTGATATCATGAAATTTCAGAAGTCTGTACTCAGCAAAAAGAGGAGATGATGGTGCCCTGAGATGAGCTCTAGCAATTATTCTTATTATTCTTTTTTGAAGGTTCACAAGTTTAATGAGGTTACTATTGAAGTTTGAAGCCCATATAAACCCACAGTACCCAAGGTAGGGGTAAATAAGGGAGTTATATAACATCAGCATTGTTTTTTCGTCGAGGATATATTTTACTCGGGCAATAACTCCTATGTTCCTGCGGACTGTGTTGGTTACTCCAGAGATATGTTTTTTAAACTTTAGGTTTTCTTCTAAAATCACGCCAAGATATTTAACGGCATTGGATCTTTGAACAGGCTGCAAGTTAAGCTGGATATCTATGTCAGGCTTTTTATTGGTGATTGAGTAAATCTGGTAGAATGTTTTAGTAGCATTTAGAGTGAGTCTGTTCGTACATAGCCAATTATATATGTCAGTTGTTGCTTGGTTTATTTTGCCTTGTGCAACGTCAGGGAGACAATCGAAGAAAATGGCAGTATCATCTGCAAAGAGATAGTAAGTGGGAATCTTAGAGCATTTGTAGATATCGTTGATATAAATTGTAAATAATATAGGTCCAAGTATTGATCCCTGAGGGACCCCTATTGAGACTGTTCGAGGATTTGATTTCGTATTTCTGATTTTGGTGACTTGCACCCTATCAGAGAGGTAAGATTCAAATATTTTCAAGACATTTCCTCTTATGCCGTATACTTTCATTTTATTTATCAGGATTAAATGGTTAACAGTATCAAAGGCCTTTTTGAGGTCCACAAGATTCCAACTGCTAGTTTCTTTTGTGTTAGAGTTGAAGTAATATGTTTATGAATCATCGAAACTGGCATGTAAGTTGAATGACATTTACGAAAACCAAACTGGTGGTCATAAATAACATTATTTTCATTCAGAAAATCAGCTACTTGGTTGCATAGGATATGTTCCAGTGCTTTAGACAGTACAGGTAGCATTGAGATTGGCCTGTAATTGGTGAATAATCTTTTGCATCCAGATTTGAAAATTGGTGTTATCTGTGCAATCTTAAAGCATGCAGGAAATGTATGTTTCTGTAAGCAAATGTTAAAGAGGTGAGTAATTTCATTTATGATGAAAGGGGCAATTTTTTCAGAACTCTTCCATTGATATTGTCATGGCCAGCTCCAGTATTGTTCATCTCTTTGATAATCCTGTCGACATACGCTGTGCTGATTGTTGGAAGCTGCATTAGATTATCAACGTGTAGATCGTTAAGGTAAGTTAGTGGATTAATGTTTGATGCGGGTAGTACTTGCTCTAATTCGGTTCCTATAGTGGAGAAAAATTTATTAAATTTATCTGCAATATCCTGGGTATCGTTTGTTTCATTCACACCGAGTTGAAACGATACAGGAAACGATGCCGCATTTTTACTGTTTCTATGTGTTATTTCATTAATAGTTTTCCAAACTTTTCTCGGGTTATCTTTTCGCTCCTGTATCAGGTTTCTGTAGTATCTAGTCCGTGCATGTTTTAGGACAGAATTGAGACGATTCCTATATATAGTATATGTAACTCTATTTGAGGGCGTTCGGTTTTTTAAGTACTTCTTTTGGAGTTTATTCTTCTTATTAATACAACTGACCATCGCTGGGGTCACCCAGGGTTGAAGTGGCTCGGTTTTTCTATTTCTGTCAGTTCTAGAGAGCTTATTCATTTCTGTTTGAATTGTAGAAACAATTATTTCCGCGTAGGTATCCGGGTCATTATTATCTGGGAAAGTATCTAGCTTATTTTTAACATTTTGGCCAAGTTCTTCTACCCGATTCATGTCAAAATAAGCCCTTGACGTTTCAGATGAACGATGTTTTCGAGTACTGAAGGGCAAGGAGAGGAAGACCGGTAAATGGTCACTTGTATCATCGATAAATATTCCAGAATGCATTGGGGGTTGAAAAAATTTGTATATATTGTTGCGAACAGCGGCTGGGCCTCTCGCCGCTGACCGGCACCGTTGGTGCTGGCCGGCCAGCTGGCGGGTGGGCCGGTGATTGGTCGGTGGCCCCGCCCCGCGGCGGTCACGTGGTTGGCGCGCGGGCGGGGTCATTTCGTTGGCTGACCGGTGGCGGCCGGGCAGTCTTGTCTGTAGACTCAGACGGAGTAGGTGGGTTTCGCGGCTGGCGCCGGTTGCCTGGCTCCGTGCAGTAATCACTGCGAGACCGTTGGCGGTTATGCGGCTGGTGCCGATAGCAGCCACGGTCGCGCACACAATCTAATTGTCCCAGTTGTGGCTGACTGGGACGGGGGGTTGTGTGGGTTCAGACCTGTGTGTAGAAGCGAACGAGTGCGGAGTGCTGTGCTATTAGTAGTGAATGTTTCGGCGGGTCTCGTGGCTGGAGCCGGGGATACGCCGAATCACCTACCACGTGTGCGTGAGTACCGTGTTCGTGTGCCAGGACGGCTCATAATATAGCACCCCCTTTACTGACTCGGTGGCTTTAACCTATCCAGCGGGGCGGCGCAACATTGGTATCAGAAGTGGGATTTTTTTGCGCTTAAATTTGTTTGCCACCATATTTTTTCCGCTCGAAAAAGGTAAAATGGCTCAACAGCGCGAAAATAGGCCCTTTACGCGCAGTCTCGCTGATTTGGCCAAGCCTGAATCAGCCGAAAAGTGTGAAGAGGTTATTTTTGGGAGCCCACCCTCGCCCCTTCCCGTCGTGATGAAAGAACAGCTTGTTCAACATCAGGAAACTATGGACCGGCGGTTTGAGCAGCGTATGGGGGGAGGTGGAGACCAAACTCGACGATTTGAGAAATGTCCTTCTCGAGTTCGCCCAGACTGGGGCTCAGAAGACAGAGCTATATACCGGACCTTCCACCTCGGGGGTCCTGGCAGGAACCCAATCTTGCATCAAGGTCCCTGACTTTGACGGGACGGTGGCATGGAGGGTATACCTGGCCCAGTTTGAGCGGATCGCCGTTTTCAACGGCTGGTCACTGGAGCGTAGAGCGGCTCATCTGACGGCAGCACTGAGGGGTCCGGCACTGGATGTGCTTAGCTGTGTGTCGGATGAGTGCTCGTTCATCTATCAGTCCCTGGTCTCCAGCCTGGAGCAGAGGTTTGGAGACACCCACCAAGGGGGAACTGCACCGCACAGAGCTTAGAACTCGGGTGCGCCGTGCCAGGGAAACACTGCGTGAACTGGCTATGGACGTGGAACGATTAACTAATCTGGCGTACCCCACCGGACCTGTTGACTTCCGAGCGAGGCTGACTTGCGATTACTTCATCGATGCTCTTCACGACACGGACATGCAGATGGCTGTGCGACAGGCGAAGCCATCTAAGCTCAACGACGCATTAAGTGTTGCTTTAGAGTTCGAGTCCCTTAGCAAGTCCTTGAAGTTGGCTCCGCTTCGGCGCATCCAGACAAATGAGTTCTATACTCACCAGGCTAACGGTCCGACGACAAACTCTGAGCCGACTGTCAAGGAAACGCTGAGTACTGTTCTGTCCCGTTTGGAGGAGCTAGAACTTAGTGTGAGGCGCATTGGCACTTCCGCGGCAGCAAAAGGTGGCAACAAGAAGTTTGACGTCGGGCCGTGCTGGAACTGCAACCAAATGGGCCATTACCGAAGGGACTGTGGTCAATCGATCAAAAAGCCCCAGCCAAAGAAATACGCAAGGCAGGGAAACGAGTAGGGGACAACAGCGAGGGACAGCAGTTGACCCACTCAGACATAGAGTCCCAACCAGTTTCACATAACCACCTCTTCGTAACGGGTCGGATCAATGGGAACTCATGTCCCATCCTCATAGACACTGGCTCTAATCGGACACTCCTGAAGAAGGATCTTCTGCCCAGCGATCACGCAGCTATCCACAGCTATCACAGCTATCCACGCATTCCAAGTGGTTTGTGTGATGTCACTGGGAGATGCACTGGACTGAGAGGTCCAGTTGATGTATCCCTGGAAGTGGGGGGGAATGTTCTCCCGGCATGCTGTGTATGTCGCTGACGAGATGGTCGAAGACTGCATCCTGGGGCTGGATTACCTTACAGAGAATGGATGTTGCTTGGACTTGCCAAACCGGCTCTTGAAGATGGGAGGGCGCAACATTCAGCTTTGGACTTCTGTGTCTCCTGCAGAACAACCGAAGACCTACAGGGTCGCCGTTGCAAAGCCGGTGCGTATTCCCCCACGGTCGGAGTGCATTGTCAATTGTCACCCCATGGGTCCGTCCGGGAGCGCTTTGGGGCTAGTCGAAATGACGGATGGCCTGGGGGTGGGCATAATGGTTGCAAAGACCCTGGTAAACACTAAGGGACCCTCATTTCCTCTTCTGGTGGGGAATTTCTCAGACCATACGGTTCTCCTAAAGGGGGGATCCGTTGTGGCTCGTGGTGTAGATGTCCACGATAGTGATATAGTGGGTAAGGAGACGAAGTCCACCGGTTGGGGTGGGAAAACCCTTCCAACGCATGTACAG
This sequence comes from Lepas anatifera, assembly GCA_034440635.1. Lineage (NCBI taxonomy): Eukaryota > Metazoa > Arthropoda > Thecostraca > Lepadidae > Lepas > Lepas anatifera. The sequence continues at coordinate 326,543 of JAOTON010000099.1, read as the reverse complement.
CAGCTTTTCGATCGCAGCAATCAGGACTTAACGACAACTGAGCAAGATCATGTGAGAGACGTACTGGTGGAATATTCAGACGTTTTCTCGCGACATGATGGAGATCTAGGTGCTACTGATCTCGTCCAACACAGCATTAAGACTTCAGATACGCGCCCCATCAAGATTCCTCCACGACGCATCCCTCTTGCCAAACGAGAAGAAGCCGACGCCCTTGTGAGGGATATGGAACAGCAAGGGATCATCGAGAAGTCTGAGAGCGCTTGGTCGTCTCCCTTGGTCCTAGTTCGAAAGAAAGACGGATCAACGCGGTGCTGCGTGGACTATCGACGCTTGAACGAGGTAACGCTGAGGGATTCATACCCTATCCCAAGGATTGATGACTCCCTTGACGCACTCTCTGGAGCAAGGTGGTTTTCGACTCTAGATCTGAAGTCAGGGTATCACCAGGTAAAGATGAGCGCCAAAGATAAGCCGAAGACAGCATTCTCTTGCGGCTCAGGGCTCTGGGAGTTCAGGGTCCTGCCGTTCGGATTATGCAATGCTCCGGCGACGTTTGAGCGTCTTATGGAAGCTGTCTTGGCTGGACTTCACTGGAAGTCGCTCCTGGTATATCTGGACGATGTAATTGTCTTCGGATCCTCCTTTGCAGAGGCGCAGAGGCGACTCACCGAGGTATTCGAGCGCTTTCGAGCGGCAGGTCTCGAGCTCAACCCGAAGAAATGCTGCCTTTTTCAAAAGAAGGTGACCTATCTTGGTCATGAAGTTTCCAAGCAGGGTGTCGCCACGGACCCTGTAAAGGTTTCGGCTATAACGGAGTGGCCGAAACCTAACAACGTGAAGGACCTTCGTAGCTTTCTCGGGTTCTGCTCGTACTACCGGAAGTATGTCAGGAGCTTCGCAACGATAGCCGCTCCACTGCATGAGTTGACGGGGAAGGGCGTTAAGTTCATTTGGTCAGCCACATGCCAGGAAGCGTTCGAGAGATTAAAACTGGCGCTGACCTCTGCTCCGGTACTAGCCTATCCCGACCCGGAAATCAACGTTCATCCTTGACACGGACGCAAGTTCATGTGGCATCGGGGCTGTGCTCTCCCAGGGGTCACCTGGTGGAGAAAAGGCTGTTGCGTACTTTAGTAGAGCACTGACCAAGCCAGAGAAGAACTACTGCGTAACCCGTCGGGAGTTGTTGGCGATCGTCGAGTTGGTGCGGCATTTCCACCATTACGTGTACGGGGCTCACTTCATCGTGCGTAGTGACCACGCTGCACTACAGTGGTTGAGGTCGCTCAAGGAACCGGAAGGTCAACTCGCCCGCTCGCTGGCACGCCTGGGCCAGTATGACTTCAAGGTTTTGCACAGACCCGGAGAAAAGCATGGCAACGCTGATGGGCTCAGCAGACGACCCTGTCCTGATGACTGTGAGCACTGTGGAAGACTCGACAAGTCAATCGCTTCATGCCATGCTACCACATCAGGAGATGGTGGAACGAGGAGTAAAGCAAAGGAGACAGAGTCAGCACCGAAAATACAGGATACACAGGCTCAGGACCCCGACTTGGCCCCCATCCACACACATTTACAGAGAGGTTCAGATAGACCATCTTGGGAAGACTTGTCGTCTACCAGCAGAGAGACGAAGCACTACTGGTCTCAATGGGACATGCTGCGTATGAAAGATGGAGAGCTTCAACGCCGTTGGGAGTCGACTGATGGCCTGATCAAACACTGGCTCTCTGTAGTGCCAAAACTGCTCCGCCACGACATCCTAAAGGATTCTCACGATAACCTGATAGGAGGCCATTTTGGGACCAGAAAGACGCTGCAACGACTGAGACACCGGTACTACTGGGTTGGGATGCGACAAGACGTGCAAGAGTGGTGTCGAACTTGTGACACATGTTGTGCGAAGAAGGGCCCCAACAGCAGAAATTCTGCACCTCTGCAGATATACTTGGTCGGCAACCCTATGGAGCGCGTGGCAGTGGACATCGTGGGTCCTCTACCTGTGACGAAGAAGGGAAATCGCTACATATGCGTGGCCATGGACTATTTCACCAAGTGGCCAGAAGCGTTCGCCATTCCAAATCAGGAAGCAGTAACTGTGGCTGGGGCTCTGGTTGACAACTTCTTTTCCCGGTTTGGAGTTCCCAATGAGCTTCATTCAGACCAGGGCCGGAACTTTGAAAAGCGAGGTTTTCAAGGAAACTTGCCGCATTCTTGGAATACGGAAGACAAGGACTACGCCGCTCCACCCCGAGTCAGATGGCATGGTGGAGCGGTTTAACGGTACCCTTGGTCAGGAACTCGCCAAGTTCTGCAAGCAAAGCCAGGATGAATGGGACGTCCATCTGCCTGCACTGTTGATGGCTTACAGAACCGCAGAACACGAGGTCACAACCTACACACCGGCACGCCTCATGATGGGGCGTGAAATCCGTCTTCCTATGGACTTGCTGACGGAAGAGCCCCCCGGCAGGACGGGAAGACGCTAGAAATTACCCGGGATTCGTGGCAAACTTGAAACGTCGCCTGGAAGATGTTCACCACCAGGTCAGGGGCCGTCTGAACATACGAGCCAAGGTCATGAAGAATCGTCATGACGCCAAAGCGACCCGAACCGTCCTCCAACCGGGAGACAAGGTGTGGCTGTACAACCCCAGGAGACAAAAGGGAAAGAGCCCCAAGCTCAGTTCAGACTGGGAGGGTTTGTACGTCATTGTGGATTGCCTCTCTGATGTGACGTATCGCATCAGGTTCGGTGGCAACATGTCAACTCGTCGCAACCCCCAGAAGGTGGTACACGTGAACCGTTTGTGGAAACATGAAGGACCAGCACACTTCACTTGGAAAGAGCAGAATGAGAACCAAAATCAAGACACTGGAGAGGCCGAATCATCCTCCCCCATAAGCGTTCCTAATGGGATGGGACCAGGGTGGCATGGGCAGAATGGTGAGGTGAGGACGTCCACTCGATTAAGGAGAACGCCAGTAAGAATGAATGATTATGTTATGTAAATGTCCTGATGTAATGCCTGTTTACCCACACCGCCATGGTTTGGTGCATGCATGTGTTCGTGATGCATGTGCACGCATTCCTTGTTTTTTCTTTACGGTTTTTGTTTCTTTGCTTGAGCAGTAACGGCATGTCGGACTCTCTGGACATCCGGGATCGGGAGCTGAAGGGATGGGCCTCCGCCCAGCTGCCCGATTCTCAGACGCCGCCGCTGCCACCGCCCAGCCAGCATGATCGGGTTTTGTTGTGATCATCTGGATGTGTACATTGTTTTTTTGTTGATGACGTTATTTTTGTACGTTTGTTTTTGTTGTTGTTAGCTCCGTTAGAAAGAAGTGTTGATAATTTTTGTTGACGTCTTTCGGGACGAAAGAAAATAAAGGAGGGGGCAATGTTGCGAACAGCGGCTGGGCCGGGCCTCTCGCCGCTGACCGGCACCGTTGGTGCTGGCCGGCCAGCTGGCGGGTGGGCCGGTGATTGGTCGGTGGCCCCGCCCCGCGGCGGTCACGTGGTTGGCGCGCGGGCGGGGTCATTTCGTTGGCTGACCGGTGGCGGCCGGGCAGTCTTGTCTGTAGACTCAGACGGAGTAGGTGGGTTTCGCGGCTGGCGCCGGTTGCCTGGCTCCGTGCAGTAATCACTGCGAGACCGTTGGCGGTTATGCGGCTGGTGCCGATAGCAGCCACGGTCGCGCACACAATCTAATTGTCCCAGTTGTGGCTGACTGGGACGGGGGGTTGTGTGGGTTCAGACCTGTGTTTAGAAGCGAACGAGTGCTGAGTGCTGTGCTATTAGTGGTGAATGTTTCGGCGGGTCTCGTGGTGGAGCCGGGGATACGCCGAATCACCTACCACGTGTGCGTGAGTACCGTGTTCGTGTGCCAGGACGGCTCATAATATAGCACCCTCCTTTACTGAACTCGGTGGCTTTAACCTATCCAGCGGGGCGGCGCAACAATATATTGTCGATAAGAGTGGCAGTATTTGCCGTAATACGGGTGGGTAGACTTACTGTGGGGAGGAGACCACCTGTGGCCATGCATGTCAGAAGTTTATGTGGAGCCTCTTGATGGTTAATGTGCAGCAGATCGATATTAAGGTTCCCAGCAATTATACATCTTTTGTTCTGATGAGAAATCTTCGACACAGTATCGTCCAAATATTCAAAAAGTATGTTTGAGTCAAAGGATGGGGATCTGTATATTGTGCCGACAATAATATTAGCTTTGTTTTTGGGAGTTATCTCAATGAAAACAGATTGCAGTTCGGGTGTTTTCTTAGAAAGATCTGGTCTGGGTTTGAATATTATGTTATTTATCACGTAGACTGCTGCACCCTTGCCCCTGATATGAGAGTCAAGACAGTGGTTAATAAAACTATAACCAGGAATTTCGTAACCAGAGTTAAGGTGTTCATCCAACCACGTTTCAGAGATAAAGATGATGTCATATTTAGTTTTTGATCTATCTAACAAGGACCTGACATCTTCGAAGTGCTTTGGTAAAGATCTTGTATTCATATGCAAAATTGTAAGAGAGTTATGGTCACTAGATATAAGTTTTGAAGCTGCATTATAGTATTTGCAATTATTTAATATGTCGTGTGAATCATCGGGAGAAGCATCCTCATTCAGGTTGAAGCTATTAGAATCCAAATTAAGTCTTAGCTGAGAATAAGCATGATTAGACATGGATGTATCCAAACTACTCTGGGCTGTCATTCACGCCAGTATTCTCACACCTGTTTGAAATAAAAATAAGAATAAAAGAAAGGGAAAATTGAGTTTTCCTTCTACAGATAGAACTAATCTGATGAACTCTCACAATTGGGAACACATGTCTAAGGCTGGAGTCATCAACAAAGACAACAGAATGCATTTATGGGGGGGAATTTAAGTTAAAAAAAGAAAGCAGGGACTATTGTTGTAACTCCGGTATGGGGCATCGGGGCACATTTGTACTTATCAAATTCTTTTAGGGATAGTTTCCTCTGCAGGGCTGGTAGGGACTTCGGGTTCAATCCTAGTTTCATCTCCACTCACGGAGCTGGATTCAGAACTGGCCTCGAAAAATCTGGTTTCTCTTGCCAGGACTCCACCCGGCCCATTGGTTCTATTTCCTAAGTGTCCAGTTCGATGCCCAGATTGTATTGAACCCTGGCTTGAGACCCCCTGCAGACCCAACAGGGCCCGTGGAGGAGCTTCCAGGACTTTCCCGCTGTTGAGTCCTAATAGATAGACTGGGGTTTGGACGTGACCTATGCCTGTTCGGCGGGGGATTGCTCTGCCTGCGAGAGGGTCTCTTCTGTTTTTGGGCCTGAGTCCAGCCCCCTTCATTTGAGTCTTTGGGTTGGGTATGTCCTGGTCTTTTGTCGTTTGGATGAGTCACCCTTTCTCCACGGCAGATTTGAATGATCATTTCCTCCGTGGTGCCCACTCCCACCTGAACTGGCCTGTCATCCTCCCTTACTTTGAGGAAGATATCACCTCTGAATGTAAAATAGGAGTAAAATGGATGAGAGTCATTGTTTCGCATACGTTTCAGCATATTGATCACCTCCCTCGTGAGACTTTCAAAGATTAAGAGGCCCCTCTTCAATGGTTTAGTACGCTGGGAGTAAATGCGCATTCTAATGTCTAGGTCATGGAGTCGAAGAAGAATAGAGCCCCTAGACTGCAAGCGATGACATGCTGCCATTGCATCTCTATTTAGGCTTATACCTAGGTATTCCTGGAGCAGCCCCTGGGTGATTTTGCGGATATCCTCCCCATTTGAGAAAGACGGAACCACTTACCCAGTAATCACCAGTGTAAATTTCCTAGTGTACTGCTCCAGTTCTTCTAGTCTTTTTGCCGTGGCCACCTCCTTCTGTACCAGTCTTTCATTTTCCGCTAGAACAGACTCGAGCTTTCGTTCAACATGAATATGCCCCGCCACAGCTTCTTCATGAAGGAAGTGGAGGGATTGGAGCTCATTGGAGAGTTGGGCCACTGTTTGTTGTAGGGTGCTAATCTTCCCTTCCAGGGCAGCCTGTTGAATACGTAGCTCATTTATGCTTTCCTTATTATTGTTTTTCGGAGGAATTCTATCTCTAAATTCCTGGGCACATGAATATAAATTATACTGCAGTGTATAGGCAAGAAAGACAATTATTGCTAAGACTGATAAAAAGTCCTTACATCTGAAGCAATTTTAATTTCTTCAATGGCAAGAAACCTACTAGACATGGGTCCCCACTAAGTTAAAAGTTCATTGGAGGGTCGGTATCCCCAATCAGAAGCTGTGGCATAATTGTGGTTAAGGTTTACCGTAACTGTGAGAGCTAACTGAAGATGGGCTGGGAATAAGTAATTCTGAAAAAAATAGAATAGGTTAGGGTTTTAGATTGAAATACGTTTAGGACTAAATCAAAGCTTAGACAACACAGAACAGATCACAGACCTCCGACAGAACAGTCATGAACTTAGGACCCAACTCAGAAACTTTCACAGCATAGGATTGTAACATCTACATCATAACCACTTTTCAGCACTCGGGTCATCGGCGGGGAGCAGTGTCGACACTTTGTACGGTTCAAGAAGATGATATTCAATCCCATGCAAATATTTTGATGCTACATGGGCATACACTCTAATAATGTCAGAAGACAATACATGTTGGATAAATGCCTTAAAGTTCTTAAAATATCAAACTGGCAGCTTTAGTAATAACTACCAAAAATTCATCAAGGCTAAGCTGTATGGGCTGAGTTTAGACAGGTAATCAAAACAAAGCCAGCACAATTGGGTCCAAGGGTACATCTTTAAAACCTTCCATTCTTGTACAATTTTTCCTTTATGACTTCTTTAATCTTCCTAGGTGTCTTCACATTACAACACTGGCAAGCACGAACAGAAACGGTTTTCCATGTGGTGCTGAGCTGAGAATACCTGGTTCTTGTAGTCATTTACTTTGTAGCTTCACTTGTGGTTATTTACAGTGTAGTCTTGCTGAACTGAATCTTACAGCAGATGCTTCCCTTCAAAGTCACGTGTTCTTCGGAAAAATTGTAGCCTCCTGGTTAAAGTTTCATGATAAGATGGAGAAAGCTATCAAATATTATAACATTATTAAACATTAACTTATGCTTGTACTTCTCAACCGCGACTATGCCTAAAGAAGACTATAGCAGGGACGACATTGGTGCTGTTCAACATCTTGGCTTGGCCAGTAGCCGAAGAAATTACACATAGTATTACGTGCGCCAAAATGGGATCACTTACCGAATTTCTTCTTGTTTATCTTCTAGATACAACAATACACCAGAGAAAAGGATGAAAATATCTTCTTTGCACTTCATAGGCTGCTTCAGTCGAATCTACGATGTTTGATCGTCAGAACTTGGTGATCTGCGGAGGAGTACTTCACTCCATATTTCACTCTAGCATCCACCATGAGTCATTACCGAGGAAGTATAATATCTTTCTCAGTTTGAGGCAGGCAATGATTATACAGTATCACTTGTTCAAATTGTTCTCTGTTAATAAAGGGAAGGGATATCGAGCTTCCACGGAGAGGTCACCAGAAGGTCAACCCCAAGGTCTTCAAGTGGCGCAGAAGAGTCAAATCCGCATTCTTCTAGACAGACTTAAGTATGCCATACCATAGTTTAGAAGTGAAGAAGGGTTGAGATTTCTTCTTCTGAATACTTATTGTGCAGAAAACACGCACCTTTAGGGATAAAATGGTAATAAATCTTCCTAAAATGGGTTAAGATACGGAGCAACAAAACCCTGCTGTTTCTGTAGCCACAGCACGAGACAAACTGCTTAGTGAACTGAATTATTGGCTATAGTGTGGGAAAGACCTCAAATGCTGATTAGATTCGAGGTCGTACACACACTATGACCAATTATCTATGTTTTCACCTAATGTATTATACGGATTCTGATGAAGAACTGTGCTTGAATATACAGTCTCAGCGTATTTGCTCCATCTTGCATCAGGGATTGGAGGAGGCAGGCCATTAAATATGTTATCAACTCTACTATTTCTTATCAATTCTGGTCATCTAGTTTGTTCGTTTTATCTCTTTTGGGGCTGTTGAAACACATGTTACATATATATATTTGCCTGTTTCCAGAAATGAGTTCCATTTCTTTTGGTCCGCAAAGATCTTCCTATGCATACTGTGTTAAGGCTTAGCTATATAGTTTGTCAAAAACTCAGGGATTCTACCATGACCTCATGAATTAATTACACACATGAAGATTTAATACACATTCTCTACCAGTTTTCGGTCCTGGATAATCATATGCGTATTATTGAGATTGATAAAAATTATGAGCTTGTGCATCAATTTATTTACCTATTTATACACAAGCCTAAATGTCTGCAATACAGCCATTCATGCAATATGCAAAACATATTTAATACAACACAAAAAACAGGCTCATTACGAACAGGCCGAATGAAAACAATTTTGAACATCTCTAGTGAAAATAGAAGAATTAGACTGGTCTAGTAAGAAACATCTTATGCTCGCCGGACGTGCCTCACTTAAAACAGCAAGGAAATGCTGACTCGACTACCACCATGGCGTAACCACCGCATACCAATAACTAGGGTCGGATCCTCGCTGACCCGAAATTGCCTGATCTCGCACGTAGTATAAATACAAACAATGAACATGGCCCAGCTCTGACCAGTGCCATCAACTACCAATTACTACGGCCAGGCCCGCTTTGGCCTGCACTGGCCTGATCTGGCACGCAGTAAAAATGCACAGCAGTAACTCTGGCCCAGCTCTGGCGAGAACCCAACAACTACCAATAACTAGGGCCGGGCCCGCAATGTCTCGAGGAGCTGGCCCGAGGTGGTCAGATCTGGCACGCAGTTACACACATGGTTAATAACTCCGTCACGGAGCGGGCCAGCTCCGTTGTCGGGCACAACTCGGGCCAAGTCGGGCAGCGGTAACTCCGTCCCAGCTCTGGGCCAGCTCTGGGCCAGGTCGGGAAAGTTGTTTCAACTCCTGAGTTGCACCCGACAACAGCCCTACATGTGCCGGAGTTCCGTGCCCGCGCTGGCCCAAGCTGTGCCAGGTCGGGGCCGGAGGTAAATTGCTGGCTGGGATATCAGTGTTAATCATAAGTCAGAGCTGAGGGCCTATCCATAAATTACGTAACATGTGTTCTTATAAATTTTAACCCCCTCCCTCATGGTAATACTTTCTTACGCCCTGTTGTAACGTCTAACAAAACGGTCGCTGCCTTCCCACCCCCTGTTTTTCCTTAGGTACGTTATGGACGGTCTCTTGTTTAGATCATCTTTTGATCCTGTCCTAGGTCAGGGCCTATAACTTGGGGAAACTACTTGAAATACATTAAAAAGCTTTGGCTTATGTCGAAATGATGTGGTCAGGAAAGGTCTGGACGGGATTGAGATCGTACACGTGTATTGTCGATTACAACAAAAACTATCCTATAATCAGAAACACCTCTCGATCACAGTGAGGACAACTCCGCACATGATCAGGGGTAGAACGCTACCCCTTCTCCGAGCACCAGAAAAATGTTCCACAATAAATACTTGGGTACACACATGGAGCTGCGCGCCTCAGGGTTCGGTGGGTGAGTGAGTCAGTGAACCCCTTTCCATGACCGCTACGAGGCGGGGGATCCTTAAGATACGCCAAGGCGGTCACAAATGCGGGCACCCGGCCCATGTGTCATGTGTATGTGCATGTGTGTGTACGCGCGGAGAATGACGACCCACCGACGCAAGGCGGGCCAAGAACATAACATTTGGTCATGACAGTGGCCGAAGTGGGAAGTAGGAAATGGGCGCGGATCCTACCGCTGACTAGCTGCTAACTAGCGCAAATAGCGTAGCCAATCCACAGCCATGCTTTAACTGCCATTTGGCTAGCTTTGGTCCATCCCAGGTGACAATGGTGCGAGCTGCAACCGCTTTCTCATTTAGAGAAATCAAGACATTTGCCCAATATTAGTCTGCTCTCGGAAAAATACTGGGCCCGCCTCTGCGAGAGCACCTGTTACTGCGACGCGTCTGACCTTGCCCGCAGCGGTTCTTGGTCACCTGAAGGGTCGTAATGCGTGGAATGTGCAGCGTACTACAGTTTACAACCAACGTGTCACGTGGGCGATCTGTGTATCAAGATAAATAAACGAATGACCTGACATCTGTTGTTGGGGAAAGTTCTGTTGGGTCATGTCGTGTGGCGCGTGTGTCGAGGGTAACGCACCCTTAATTGATACATAAAAGAAATGGATAAATGCTTTCTCTACAACATTTACACCTAATAGAAGAAGAACTCCCATGAAACCCTGGATATCTCAACAGATTTTGACAGGAATAAATCATAAAAACAAGCTGTTCAAAAAACTTATAATAAAAAAGCTAAGCATAGTAATGAATATAATAATGAATTGAATGAGATGCAACAAACTCATAAAAGATATAGAAACATGGTAACCAATGTAATAAAGGAGGCAAAACAAAAATATTATAGAGACTCGTTTCAAGCAAATAAGGGAAATGGAAATGAAACTTGGAAACTCCTAAATAGCTTAATAAATAAGAAACATAGCAAAACCAAATTTTTCCATCTGTATTAAAGAATGGGGACGATGTCGCCTTTAAGGGACAGGGGATTGCAAATGGATTTAATAACTTTTTTTGCTCAATTGCAACTGCTTTGGAACGTAAAATTCCTTCTCCAGATATCAGCGCAATAGACTACTTAGATCCGCCTTCATATGAAATATTCGATAGGAATTTAGAAACAAATATTGAGCAAGTTGAAAATATTATCAAATCCTTGAATCATGTTGGAGGAGGAGTAGACAATATCTCATCTGAAATTTTGAAAGGTACTTACCAGTGATGTATTCATCAGTTAACTTATTTTTTAATATTTGTTTATCTACAGGAACTTTTCCGGAGTTACTGAAAATTGCATGTATTGTACCAATTTATAAGTCCGGAGAGGGATAGGTTTACAAACTACCGTCCAATATCTGTACTTCCAATACTTCAAAAATACTTGAAAAATTAATACATGTTTAGTTTAGTTTAGTTTATTAAACATATCACCAACGGGTCAGTAAAACCCACTTATAGATGAAGTCGATAAGATAAAAGCAGTACACTGGATCAAACAAACAAAACGATAAAATGTAAATAACGCTAAAAACATCCACTCTCGTCGAGCACACTGTATACACCTTAGACAGTAAAGGAAAAGGCGATCACTCGCTTCTTAAAATCTCCTAAGCTCGTGTGCCAGATATCAACGTCCCTATTTGCATTTAAAAACCTGTTACAGACACGGGGAATTCTGGTAAACATGCTCGACCTTACAGTGTTAGTTCTGGCGTAGGGAACGTTGAAAAGCAACCAGTTTCGAAGTGCACGGGAGGCGCTGCCAATGGGAAGCATTCCAAAAGAAAATGTGAATCAATTTTGTGATTATGAATGTTTCTGATGAACATAATATCATACTGTAACCTTCTCGCGGATAAGGATGCCAACCCAAAATGACGGAGAAGGTCAGCATACTCCAGTGAAACGTTTTGAACACGACACCTTGCGCAGAGCCAAATAAGAAACTTGTGCTGAATTTTGTCCGCACGTTTCAGATGTGTGTCGGCAGCTCCTCCCCATATCACACAGCCATATTCCAAAATACTCCGAACGTTGGCGCAAAAAGTCACAATCATACTTTTATGATCTATCCCCTGTAGTGATGGACCATTCTTCCCTGTCTGGAAAGACCTTATTAAAAGCCCTAGAGCCCTGTTGGCCTTTCGCACCATGTCATCGATGTGGGACTGAAACGTTAATTTCGAGTCTATGATCACTCCAAGATCGCGCATCTCACTCACTCTCTCAATCTCCGAGTTGCCTATGTGGTACGTTTCTAAAATGGGCTTTGTACGAAGTGTCAGAGTTAAATATTTACACTTTGAAGGATTCAGTGACAGTTGCCACTTCATTGACCACGCGCATAATCGATCTACGTCTACCTGCAGTTGTGTGGCATCAGCTGTACTGTCAACTCTGCGATACAGTTTACAGTCGTCGGCGAAAATTATACAATCCGAGTGGACAGCAGTCGGTAGGTCGTTAATAAAACAGGCGAAGAGGAGGGGCGAGAGATGTCCCCCCTCAGGTGTGCCTGAGGTAACCGAGATCCACGAAGAGCATTGGCCATTCACAACTACCCGCTGCTTTCTTCCAGAAAGGTATGATTTTAGCCATGACAATGATGTCCCGGTGATATTAAATGATTTTTCCATTTTATGAACCAGAAGTTTGTGACTAACGCTTTGAAAGGCTGAACTAAAGTCTGTATAAATTATATCAGTTTGTGAGCCAGCGGATATGTTGCTCCAGGCCACGCTCAACATCGATCCCAGGTTCGTAACGCACGAACGTCCAGACATAAAACCATGCTGTTGATCAGCTAAAACAGGGCGCACATGAGACAGCAATGAAGTAAAAACCACTTTTTCGAGTACATCAACAAATTGTGGATTATTTGGAATCAAATAACATTCTATACAACCTACAACTTGGATTCAGAAAACATCATAGTTCTTATATGCCAATTTCTCATCTGTATGACACGGTTACCAAAAGACTTGAAAAAGGAGAAATTTCATGTGGAATATTTTTGGACCTTAAAAAGGCATTTGATACCGTTAGCTTCGAAATTATTTTGACAAAAATGAACCATATTGGAATCCGTGGTAAGGTTTATGACATTCTGTCTTCTTATTTGAAAAACAGACATCAGGTAACACAAATTAATGGGAAATGCTCAGATTTCCAAAAGGTTTTGATGGGAGTCCCACAAGGCTTAATTCTTGGCCCGCTCCTGTTCATTATTTATGTGAATGACTTGTATCGAGTCTCTGAATTTACTAAATTGTATCACTTTGCTGATGATACGGCTATAATCATATCTGGAGAAAATTCTAAGGTTCTTCAAAATAAAATTGATGCTGTTTTGTCAAAAGTAACCCAATGGTTTATTTCAAATCGACTTTCACTCAATCCTGACAAATTCAGCCTCCAAATTTACTTAAGAAATGTGATAAATGATATTCAGGTAAAACTTAACGGGGTAGAAATTGCTAGGGTACCAGTAGCGAAATATTTGGGTATTCTCGTGGATGAAAATTTGAAATGGGATGCACATATAGAGAAAATAGCAACACAACTAAGTATAAATATTGGAATTAGGAGTAGAGTAAAATACTATTTAAATTCTGGACAACTTCTTTGTCTTTACAATGCTCTTGTGCTCCCGTATCTCAACTATTAACTCTTGTGCTCCCGTATCAACTAACTGTTATCTGGGGAAGTAATTATCCATCTAAATTACAGAAGCTGGTCAGGCTACAGAAGAGAGCTTTAAGAATCATCTTGAAAAAACCTATCTTTCATCCTTCTAATGAACTTTTTGTTGAATTAAACTTACTGAAGCTACAAGCCTTGGTCATTGAGCAAAAAATCATAGTTTTGTCCAAACTTTTGAAGCATTTCTTGCCAATATCTATATTGTCACTTTTCCAGCTTCATGATTCCAATAATACTTGTCTCATTCAACATTTTTCTGTGCCACTATCTACCACAAATTACAGATCCTTCTCACTTTCATGTTCGGCGCCAAAGGCTTGGAACCAAGTAATTTGTTCCATCTTTCCAAATATTAATGATGTACCTTTAGAAAAGCTTCAGTTAAAAAATGTTTACGAAATTACTTCATTGATGCCTATAAAACATTGCAGGAAGTCTGATATTAATTTTGAGATTGCACGCATGGGCTGTTGGTATCACTAACTTCTTTCTTCAAATAATTTTCACTTTTATCTTCTTCTCTTCTAAAAACTTACTAGAGGTTTTTACCTACTAATAACTAACCCACTAATACCCTCTGTAGTACTCCTTGCACTCCCTGAATGTTACTAGTGTTATTATTCTTTTCGGGGGGTGCACGGGGAAATATTCTCAACAATGTATGTAACCTAGGCATGGAAAATATAAAAAAAGTTGGAGCGGGGAGTGGTGCGACCCGTTAACAATGTAATAATACCTAACTGTCTAATCCTATGGAGCCATAGTTATTGGGTCGCACGGGTAAGGAAAGGCACTCCTGCCTACCTGACCAATGGGTAGTGGGTAAAAAGATATATATATATATATATATATATATATATATATATATATATATGTTTACATATCTATAACTAAAATAGAAAATTATCTAACAAATGCTCCAATTCCATGTCTGTCCCGAAATGCGGTTGACATTAAACTAAGCCAGGTGTAAATAAGAGGGTAACAAGAAAAGCTAAGCCATGTTTTCCGGGATTCGATTTTGCAAATGTGATCAGAAAAACCACTGCCACTTCGTCGCTGAGCACACAAGCGCCATCCTGCACGTGGAGAGACTCGCGAAAGTGCCATCTGGGCGGGAATAAATTCTTGTAGTTCCAGCAATACTGCCGGCAGGTGTCGCGCAAGTAGCTCTGCGAGATTCCCAAAATATATCGGCCGAACGTATCCTGTTAGCCAGTGATGAAAGTAGTGAGTCTCGCCTCCAGACCAGGAAAGACGCTTAATTAAGGTAAACAAATTTACTGAGTAAAAGCTGTCAAAATGAAGGGAGTCGTGACAAAACTCAACGAGCCTCCGCCCTTATCAAGGGCTTACACAACAGCCCATCTGGTCCGACCGGTTTCCTTGGCTGTTTTTGGCAGCACTGTTTTGGCCAAAGTCCAGTTTGTCTGCCGCCACCAGCTGGATGCCCGGTACAAGCCTGTCGCGTCAGCTTGGCGGTTAGCCAGCGGCGGTCAGTTGTTCAGTCCCGCCGTGGTAGTGAAGTTACCGCATCCAACAAAGTGAAAGCACGCCGTGTTTGCTCGCAAGCCGTTCAGCAAAACCACTCGATACTTTGGCTATTTTACCTGCGCTTTGAAATAGGAGTGCTGATGGGATTTGAATCATCTAAGTAGTAAATGGCACTAATCAATCAGTGGATCTCGGCATCAGCTGATTCTGTGGCGCCGGTCATTCTCCCTTTGCTTTAATTTATGTCGTTAATCCAGTGAGCGTTTCTCCTGTAATTGTTGGCCTGTTGCAAGAGAGTTTGGCCGATGGGTGAGCTCGACGACGAGAGGCCCGGATTTTTCCGGGCGTTCACGCAGGCCGTCCACCGCAGCCTGACCGCCGACCAGTGGCAGCACTTCGCCAGTCTGACGTCAGACTCGGAGAGAGTGCAGCTCCTCTACCACCTGCCGGAGGTGCGCAAGGTAGCGCTGTCGGCACTGCATCAGAAAAAGACGAGGCAGAAGCCAAACAGAGAAAAGATGAGGGGAACAAGGCTTTCGCAGCGGGTGACTACGCAAAGGCGATGCGTTGCTACAGTCAGGCCATTGTGGCAGCTCCCTTTAAAGGTGAGCGGGTCGCTGCAGTCTAGTTGATAGAATATCGTTTTAAGTTTAAAATATTAGGAGCATAATTCTAATATGGACTAATATCTTGCAGTGTTCATTTTTGGCTGTTTTGGTTGTACGTGCACTAGCGTGTGAGAAAATTTTAGTTGCATTCTGTTTATTACAGCTTACCTCTGGCACCTCTTCCCACAAGTTTGGAGCCTCCATAGAATTCGGAAACACGAAATTATATATGCACAAAGTATCTGTATCTATTTATGAATTCACACTGCCACTCCATCGATGCTTTGCATTGCTCGACAGTGGCGTAGCCAAGGGGGGGTCCTTTGGGTCCGCGGACCCCCTTGGGCTGACCTTATGCACTGGAAAACACGAGCATTGGTCTCAGGGGCCCCCTGAGCTTGGTCTCAGGGGGCCCTCCGAGCTCGATTTCAGACCCCCCCGAGGTTGGTCTCAAGGGACCTCCGAGCTTGGTCTCAGGGGGCCCCAAGCTTGGTCTTACGGGCCCCCCTGATCTTGGTCTCAGGGGCCCCCGAGCTTGGTCTCAGGGGGCCCCTGAGCTTGGTCTCAGGGAGCGCCCAAGCTTGGTCTCAAGGGACCTCCGAACTTGGTCGAGCTTGGTCTCAGGGGCCCCCGAGCTTGGTCTCACGGGCTTTCCGAGTTTGGTCTCAGGGCCCCCGATCATCGGTATTGAGGGCTCCAGAGTACCGAACATTGATCTCAGGGCCCCTGAGCTCAGTCTCAAGGGCCCCTGAGCTCAGTCTCAAGGGCCCCTGAGCTTGGTCCCCAGGGCCCCCGAGCCTTAGTCTCACGGGCCTTTCGATCTTGGTCTCAGGGGGCCCTGAGCTTGCTGTCACGGGGCCCTCCAATTTTCGTACCAGGGGAGCCCCGAGCTTGGTCTCAGGGGGCTCCTCGAGCTTGGTCTCAAGTCCCCCCAAGCTTGGTCTCAGGGCCCCCCAAGCTTTGCATCAGGGGCCGAGCTTGGTCTCAGGGGGCCCGAGCTTGGTTTCACGGGCCTTCCGAGCTTGGTCTCACGGGCCTTTCGATCTTGGTCTTAGGGAGCCCCAGGGCTGGTCTCAGGGATCACCCGAGCATTGGTATCGATGGCTCCGGAGCAGCGAACATTGATCTCGGGAAGTGTGGGGGGGGACAATATTGATCTCAGGGTGCCCCCCCCCCGACTATCGATATCGAGGGGACTTATGAGCGAGACACGAGAATTGGCCCCATGGGACCCAGAGTTTGGTCTCAGGGGCCCAGGCTTGGGCTCAGGGTCCCCGAGCATTGGTATCGAGAGGCTCCAGAGTACCGAGCATTAGTCTCGGGGGGCCTCCAAATGTTGATCTGGGGGCCCCGAACAACGGTGCCGAGTTACTCCTGAGAAAAGCGCAAGAATGGGCCTAAGGGTGCCCCGAACCTGATCTAAGTGGAACCCCGAGCTTGGTCTTAGGAGCCCCGCGCATTAGTATCCAGGGGCTCCGGAGTATTGGTATCGGAGGGGAAGCAATGATTTCAGGGGCCTCCAAGTGCTGATCTCGGCGGGCCCCCGAATGTGTGGATGCAGTGGCGTAGCCAAGGGGTTCTAGGAGTCCGAGGACCTCCCTTTGGGCCAATCTGAACCACTGCAAAGCACTCTCTGATCACGGGGCCCCCAGAATCAGTCTCAGAAGCCCCGGAAGATTCGTTCTCAGGGCGTCCCGAGTCGGCCTCGGGGCCCCGCCCTGAGGGTCAGTCTCAAGACCCCCAAAAGTAGATTTCAGGGGGTCCCAGAGAGTTAGTCTCAGGGGATCCCGAAAGTCGGTCTCAGGGGCCCCGAGAGTCGGTCTCAGGGGGCAGAACTCGTCCCAGGGTCCCCCAGAGAGTGGTTCTCAGAGCCCCGTGACAGTCTATTTAGGGGGCTCCGTGAGAGTCAGTCTCAGAGAACCCCAAGAGTTGGTCAAGGGGACCCCGAGAGTCAGTCTTAGAGGACCCTCGATATTCGGTCCCATAGTCTTACGGGCGTCTCTCTCAGGAGTCAATATTTACTTTCAGGTGACCTCGAGAGTTAATCTAGGGGTCCGAGAGTTAGTCTCCTTTGATCCGCAGAGTGCTGCTCTCAGGAGACCCCCTAGGGGTAATCTTGGGAACCCTCGGGGAACATTTAGCCTGAGGCTGTGCCCCTCCCCTAGTTGTTACATAAGAGGCCCCGAGAGTCAATCTTAGGGAGCATTTAAAAGTTAGTCTCAGAGTGCTCCCGGGAGCTAGTCTCCGGTTCATCCAAGAGCTAATTTTGGGGCTTTGAGAGTAATTCTCAGAGGTGCTCCCGAATTTTTGCCCCGAGTTAGCCTAGGCCTAGGCCTCTGAGGGCTAATCTGGGCTTCCGAGAGGCAGTCTCAGGAGTGCCGTGCCAAATACTCAGGGGTGCTTCCACGCCTCCCTCCTCGAGTGTTAGTCTCAGGGGGCGCCCCAGGGTTAGTCTCAGAGGGCTGTCGGAAGTCATTCCCAGCCCCCGGCCCCACCCCAGGGGTCAGGGGGCGGGGGCGGTGGGTAATGGTCCTGGATGGCTTAACACTGACATAACATTACAAGCCCTGAACAAAGCCTATCAGAGACCTAAAGTCCAAAGAAGTACTCACCTCCCCAATCCCCAGGATCTCCAACCAATGGCTAGAGAGGAGTAAGTGAGCGGTTTCATAAGCAGGGCCGTCCATGGAATAGGTTTTATATAGCCAGTGGCGGATCTAGCCGGTCGGTTTGGGAGGAGCAAACCAATGTCGAAAAGCAAAAAACAAAACAAACAAACAAACAAACGTCACGCAGTGTAAAATTGTGCTAAAATATGATCTGTCGGAAAATTTTAGTTATAAGAGGCGAAAAGAAAAAAACAGGGTGAGTAATGTGGGCTCGAGATACTTTTTTCCTATCCAAGCCCCAACATTTACCCTGAACTTAACTGGTTCTGTTTGAAGTCGAGAGTTGAAGTACCAAAATCTTGCTTATAAACTAAAAAAGCAGTCGGGGAAAAGAGGAGGTCGATCGCTTTGGGGGCCAAACTATAGTTTTGCCCGAGCTTTTCCGTTTGGGAGGGGGGCAAATGCCTTTTCCCCGTTGGACTCATATATCATTTTTATTGAGCGTCCTTTTTCCTTTCCATTTTTTTAGATTTTAGAATACAATCCAGAGATATCGCTTGAGATCCTATGCTCAAAGATTTTCGAAAATCATATGCCTCGGAAAAATTTATATTTTCCCATTGTGTACCAAAAAATACAAAGTGAGACATGTCGATCAGGCACCACTACTGAAGGAAAAGGCAAAACTTAATCTAATTTTAGCATCCATAATAGCAAATCGAACGGGGAATTTGGAACTTCAGCTGGTTTTCAATCTATTAGCTTAGTCCCAATAACTACCGTCCTAAATATTCTGAAATAGAAAACTTTCAAATGTTTTCGTAGGAAACCAGACAAACAAGGAAAATGACACACATTGATGAGCATAATCCCAAAAAGAAAGATAGGTATGAAAGTTTTAAGATAACAATGACGGAGCAATCTAAGGCGATAGTTATCTCAGGCGCCTATTGTTTTGGTAATTTGCTCATTTACAACATAGCAAGGGTAAGAAAGTAACTGTGGTGAATTCATCAGGATCTTTCCGCGGAATAGACGTTATATGACGTCCGGAATACACCAAACGTTTGTGTTCTTTTGCTGCTAGTACTCAAAGCGATTTATTTAAATTATCCTTTCCAGGGCATTTTATATGACCCTCCAATAAAGGGTCACCTGACCCTGTTTTGGAGGGTCACATCGTACATAAATGAAGTGTCAACTGACTCTGAATCGGCGGGTTCCATGGTTATTTGGCGAGTCAAGTGATCCGTCTTTAAAGAGTCATGTGACCCCTTTAGTCCTGGTGACTTTCCTCTGCGGTGTCGATGAACACCGAAAAAAGATAGAACATTTTTACAGGGTCAAATTACGCCGCTCCGGGGAGTAAACTTTTCTTTCCGGAGTCAAAATTTTTATCAGTGCACCATCCACCATATCCCTTGTATTTTTATTTATTTTTTTCCATTTCTTTAGAAACTTTCTGATCAAAGAGTTCATGAATTCGACACCCGGAAAAAATTGGTAATCATTTTCCGTAGAAGACCATTTCTTCGTACTCAAAACAACTGACCTTCAATAACTTCATACCTGATTACCAGAGTGAATTGAGGTAAAGTCAAGTTTAACATCATGCACGCATCAGCATTTGATTTCCCAAAATGTGCCAAAAACTGTTATTATAGCCACGCTGTCATATAGGTATGGGCCAGCCTTAATATTTGGTGACCTAAATTTACCAACACTTGGTCGGATCGCGAAAAATCAAACTATAAGCAAAATAATAACAAACACTTAAAAGGGATAGAAAAATTTCCGTCGTGTAAATGTTATAATGCCAAAATATTATACGACACATATAGGAGATGGGCCCCGACTACTAAGGGGCCCCCCGGCCTGGGGGCCCCCGACGGTAGTCGGACCCCCCTGGCCGAATCCTGGCTACGCCACTGCTGCTCGATCACAATGAATATCTGCACATGCCGGGTACTATCAGCGCCAAGGGGGTAAAGTATTAAAATAGAGGTTCTTCGAGCTCTTGTTGCCTTAACAGAGACTGAGGCCCAAGGGCGTCGACCGGCGCCCCCGGCGTCGAGGGCGCCGGGGGCGCCGGATGCGTCTGAAATCGCCAACCCCTTGGGTGAAAACAGTAAATATTAGACCTAAGTGCAAAGAAAGACATTTGATGCCTGCGCTTTCCACTGTGAGCCACCCTAAATTTTAATCAGCTTCCCAAGGTATGCCATTGGATGCCCAACTTGAACATCGACCACCCTGATCGACTTTTGGCTGCTCTCTGCTCTGTGGTTGGGTGAGATATTATATTGGGTGAGATATATTATATTTCACCATTTGCCCCTTTTTAGCCATGGGGAGCTCCACTGCAACATGGACTAACCTCATCTATGTGTGACCCCTCTCTTTGGCATGACTGTCCGCCTCTGCTCCACTATTTGCCGATCTTTTTGCAGCCCTAGGGCTCCCCTGTCCAACGTGGGCCGCCCTCGCTCACCTTCAGCCGCCCTCTATTTTGTGGTGG
The DNA here is from genome assembly GCA_034440635.1 of Lepas anatifera. Taxonomy (NCBI): domain Eukaryota; kingdom Metazoa; phylum Arthropoda; class Thecostraca; family Lepadidae; genus Lepas; species Lepas anatifera. The sequence goes on along the minus strand of JAOTON010000099.1, from coordinate 305,935 downwards.
GATGCCCATATTTCACGGTTTGCCGCCCGTTTTCAGAGCTCGGGCGCCCGACTGCAACATGGATCGGCCTCGTCTACTTTTAGCCACCCCCGCCCCTCTGCAAGATTGTTCGCCCCTTTTTAACTATCGGCCTCTCTTTTGTACCTACGTGAAGGGCTTAATCAATCGATATCTGAACTAATCAATTATTTAGCTAGTTAAATAGTCAAGTAGTTAATTAATTGTAAAGTGCGTTAGAAAATATGGGGGCAATACCAGTAGCATTTCGCTTAACAGCAGTCAATCGCAGCGTTTTCACTGCCTCCGGTAGAGCGCCCTGCATCTGGAATTGAACCCACGCTAGATCAGTTGCGCTCAGAGACGGGCCATAACTGTATGATTGAAGGCCTATAAAAAGTCAACCAAAAGTGATATTAACATAAAACTGGTATCAAACGAAAGCTAATGAGCTATTCTATTCAATTAACATGCATTTATATTTATACTATCCATAACGGTCTGGTTATATGCACTTTTGTCCCAATTTTGGCGAAAAATGGCCAAAATTGCCATTTTGAAATCAAATTCGCAAGCCCTAAATGTTGTTTGAACCTGATTTATTGTGAATATATGAACTCAGAATGCTTGAAACCATGGGAAAAACCACGGCTTTCTACAATTTTTCGAAAAGGCCGAAATCTGAACGCCCCTAGTGTCCCTGTTACCCTGCACAAGAGTATATTTAATTTTATATAATATAAGCTTGAATAAGTGAAGGTTGATGGTTTGAGGGGTGGTTGGGGCACAGGGCCCGAAATGCTGGAGAACATATAATTAAATTTGGGGGTCATCCAGGTGCAGGTGTACCCATCGACCCTCAGTGCCCCCTGAAATGGTCACGGTGCCCCCTGAGAGATTGATGGCCCCCGAAAGTGTCGCTTCCAACTCCTCCCCTCAGGAGCGTGATGATGTTCTTCACTTTGGCAGTGTACATACAAAGTAACATCGCGACTTATAAATTCTTTGACTGCCGCCACTGAATGGAGCAGGGAAGCACACAGGAAAACTCTAAATGGTGTTTTGTATTACCACAATTTTTTCTGAACCTCCTCATAGCTAGGATGCCCTAAGACGCAAAACATATTTATTGCTATCCCAACTGCGCTGACATTTCATCCTCCCCCTACCCGTCCCGGCTGTGCTGGGCCGGTCGGTCACCGGGCATCGCAGCAGACAGCCGTCGGGCACGCCCGCTGGTGCCTTGCATTGTGGGCAGTGGGCTTATTACATGGGAGTGAGTCCAGCTACTGGGCTTATATCTCCGTTTGTCAGAGACCGTCCTTTCTACGTGACCTGATGGGACCTCACGTAACGAGCACAGCCGGAGACCGAACGCTCTTAACCATGCGAGAGGATTTGGCGCCCACCTGATAGATTTTGCGTTCCAAAAGTGGCACCCCCTGGCAGGCGCGCACCCAGGATTTTTTTCTTTTTGGGGGGTGGCTGACGGAGGCGGCAGCAGGCCGGTAGAGGGAGCGGTATTTTGCCTCAGGGGGGCGCACTTGTTCACCCAAAGAGCGGCCAATTTTCGCATCCTGGGGGGGGTTGAGAGCGGTGAATTGTTTGCTCCACAGACCTAGTGTAATTTTTTAGGGGTCAGAGTGTTGGGTGCAGGGGCAGCAAAGTCAGTGTAGGGGGCGGCATGTTGGGTGCAGGGGCGGCAGTCAGTGTAGCAGTGCCTCTAAAAGTCAAGTGAAGGCTCATCCTTTCTCTCGATGGGCGCCTTCGGCTCTCCACATGGATGGGAGCGGCACTTTGGAGCTAAAACGCTTGGGGGCGCTGCCCCCCTTGGTGCGCGCCGCCCTCCGATCCGGATGGCGCCCCCACGCAAGGTGCCCCGCCCCCTGATCGGCGATCCTGGATCAACTTATGCACAGTTCCACGACAGCCCTTGATACTTCAATCCACCGTCATTAAAAAATTTAGAAAAGGCATGACCCCCTTTGACCCTTTGACGGAAAAACTAGGAAAATGCCCCCTTCCCGCGGCGGACGACAGTCACCTAGTGGGTGGATGCATATGGAAATCTTGAAGGCCTGGTTCGATCACTTTGTTCATCTTGTCCATCTTTCCCCATGGGGTGACCATATTACCCCATTAGATGGGCGAAATAAACTTTTGCTACATTTTCTAAGCTTTGCACAAATTTTAATATGATAATTACAGACACATAGCTGCTTGCACAGTGGTAGCTAAATGTCTGAAGTATCTCTACAGCAAAAATACTTTCTTGAAAGAGTCAGACATTCTACCGACACCTCACAAAAGAATCCAAATCCTCATTTGGTGGTCAGGATACCTCCATTAAAATGCCTGACACCCTTAATGATGTAGTAACTCTCCATGTGTGTATTTTTTTTTTTGACGCCAGAAAGTGGTGTCAGAAATGGTGTTCAAAATGAGGAGTCGCGTTACTTGCGGAAATGACACCGGCTAAAGGTTACTGGCGCCAAATGACGGGATCTAATACCCAAAAATAGTCATCAGTCCACCAAAAAGGATGTCACATTCGTTATATTTCAGGGCCAGGGCTGGGTGTTATTTTTTCTTTCAGTGTACAGGAGCTCGTACTGTTGAACCCAAACAAACCGTCCTTTGGCCTCCAGGTCTAGAATATTCATCAGAAGAGCTCTTGGCTCGAAAAGTGTGCATGTGATGATGTCTTCCTGAGCTGCTATCTGAACAATGGAAAGACGCGACATCATAAACCTCCAATCCCCGACACAACCAACCCTCGCCAAATACGTCCCAGAACACCGAGACAAGACCGGATGTGTCGAATGTTGTGTCGAGTGTTGCGAGTCGTGCCTTATAGGGAATTCATAGATTATTGCCAGTTGTATTTTAATGCCAAACACGCCACATGACTTACAATACAACGTACGTCCATAAAACCAGTCCAAACCGTCGTCTACAATGCTCTATTTCCATAACCCAGGTCCTCATGCTGTGGGTGGGCAGCCTGCCCGACCCTGCCAGCGGGCAGCCAGCCCGACCCCGCGGCCGGGCAGACAGCCCCAGGGCCACCCCGCCCGGCTGACCGCCAGGCTCAGACTGCCCTGTGCTCGGCCGCGACGGCCGCGCCCTGTGCTCCTCTGAAGCACACACCTCACTGCCTGCAGTCAGTGCAGTACACAAGCCCACGCTGTGGCACTCACTGAGCACATCCACGCTACCTGCGGTTCACAATCACTTAACCTGCAGCACACGTCTATTCCCTTATATCACCGCCAAAATATACGTAATCGCCTGCTCCATCCCCAGGTAGGCTGAGCCCACCATCGTGAGTCCGTCGAAGACTCCTCATCATCTGCAGCGCAGGCTTCTCCGACGGCAAACTGTACCGTTGGCGTCCTGCTTCTCGGCTCTGAGATCTTGGTTGTCTGACGGCGGAGCCGCGATGCCACAGCCTTTCCCCTGACTGACGCACATGAAATGATATACACATTGTCCAAAGTGGATGCACTGCACCAGACAGTGTCGGCTGCCCGCCGAGGTCCACACAGCGGCATGTTCCATCGGTCCGTCTTCAGGAGTGGTGCCGGTCACGGTGGACCCGCCGTCTCGAACGGCGTCGGCTCACTGCCGAGGTCCAGCAGCGGCGTCAAGATGTATCGGCTGTTTCCACGCATTTGTCTGATGAGACAGATCATTCGGTTATTATTTTTCGCTGGGCTCCAGATGTCAGGGATGGTGACCACGCAACGGCCCGTCAAGTTTCCCCAACCCACCAAGCTTACACCTGACATTGGTTGACCTGGGGTGAATTACATCGGCTCTCATCGCCCGCCCAGGTAATGATTAGACGGAAGTATTGTCGCATTAGTGAGTTTGGTTGTTACCGCTGATTTAGTCGCGCGAGATAAGTTTTCGGGTTTCGTCGGCAACAAAAATGCCGCTTTCCAGTTAAAAACAGGCATGTAACGGCTATCCAGATACTAATCCCAGTATCACACGCGTCTACAGAACCTGTGGGGTCTCAGCCGTTGACTTACTCAAACGGCGTTAGGTTGGTAAAATTCAGACTTCCGCATGTCACGGTTCCCTCCAAACTGAGTTCATGACTCTAGTCTCGGAACAAGTACGCGAAGCCTGGAAAATAGCTATGACCGCTGATCGACTCAAACGGCGTAAGGTTATAGGTTTTTCAGCAGAATAAACTACCGATCACCCAGTCACAACCAGGCGCGTGCAGATCCTCAAGGATTCGGAGGATTCATTACCTCAGCCTCGGAACAATGACACAACACCGGTGAGGTAGGGGGTTCACCCATTAAGGGTCAGTCATAGCCGTTGATCGCTTTAAACGGTTTAGGTATTTGGGTTCGTCGGCGTTATAAACTGCCGATTCCCCGTCCTTACGAGACAATGGCGGCCGGAGCAGACGATACGGTAATACGGTCTCGGCACGCCGGCACAGAGCCCCTGAGAAAGGAAAGCTATCATTTTCTCGGGTAAAGCTGAGAGTGCCTTGCCCCGAATGGGAAAACAGAATCTTAAGTACAAAATTTGGGAGACCCCGGCCCAGTAACAAACTAGGCCCCGGCTATTAATTAAGCCTTGATTTTGAAATTAGGTTCGAATGGTCCTACCGACCGCGCCGATATTGCGAGTCGTGCCTTTTATGGAATTGATAGATTATTGCCAGTTGTATTTTAGTGCCAAACACGCCACATGCTTTACAATACAACGTACGTACATAAAACCAGTCCAAACCGTCCTCTACAATGCTCTATTTCCATAACCCAGGTCCCCATGCTGTGGGTGGGCAGCCTGCCCGACCCTGCCAGCGGGCAGTCAGCCCGACCCCGCGGCCGGGCAGACAGCCCCAGGGCCACCCTGCCCGGCTGACCGCCAGGCTCAGACTGCCCTGTGCTCGGCCGCGACCCCGTGGCGTCACTTCGTCCCACGGCCGGCCGACCAATCAGCGCGTTAGCTCACCACCGAGCATAACGTGGGCATGAGACTCAGCACACAGCCTTATCACATCATAACACCATCCCGCACAGGAATGCGGAGTCCAGGCCAAGGCACTCGACAAACGCAATCTTGTTCAGGGCACTTAGCATATAGCGCATAAACTGCCACTGCAATGCCCCATAACTGTTGCGTAATACAAACACGATATTGAAATGACAATTACCGTGCAGTGTACTTAGCCAGCTATCGAAGGCAAATCAAGTCGTGCATTAGGCAAAATGATATGCCAGCTTGGGAAGGCAAGTAAAAAAAGAAGTCACACACTTAATCGACTTCTTAAAAACGCCATACCAAATCGCTGCTGCAAGAAGAACGCAGCAGGCAGCTCCGCTGTCGCGGGGCGAGCCGACGGACGGCTGGCGGCAACCGCTTCCAGTGATGTCCATGCTGTAGAATAGGCTGAACGCAGCTCAGCAGCCCCCGCCAGCCGGAGCCGGCGGCGCCTCCGCCTCCAGCTGTCTGCCTTCAAAAGGCTTAGGGAATACACTAAACACATATATTGTTTACTTGAAAACTTCCGTCCAGTTTAGCTGTCCAACTACCGCAAACGTATCAGGTCGCGCGTTTGGCAACAGGATTCGATTAGCTTCCGAGGAAATAAAGCAATGCAAAATGAATGCATCACAAACCGACTTCTCGTAAAGACCATACCAAGTCGCTGATACGAGCAGAAGGCGGGAGGCAGCTCAGCTGGCGCGGGGCGGGCCGCTGGGCGGTCAGCGGCAGCCGTTTCCAGCAACGTCCATGCTGGAAGAGAGGCTAGTCCTCGACGGCCGGAGCCGGCGCCTCTACCAGCTGTCTGGTAGCACTAGTAAATATACATCCACAATAACTCCCTCAGCCCGATGCAGTATGACGCGAACTAGCGTCAGCGTAGATGAATATACAAATATATATATAAACCATAGATAAATCTTCCTACCCCCTGCACTGCACTGTCCCGCCCGGAGGCCGCGTCCGTCAAACCGAGTCCACGTCCCGCCCGGAGGCCGCGTCCGACAAAACTGAGTCCACGTCCCACCCGGAGGCTGCGTCCGTCAAACCGAGTCCACGTCCCGCCCGGAGGCCGCGTCCGTCAAACCGAGTTCACGTCCCGCCCGGAGGCCGCGTCCGTCAAACCGAGTTCACGTCCCGCCCGGAGGCCGCGTCCGTCAAAACTGAGTCCACGTCCCGCCCGGAGGCCGCGTCCGTCAAAACTGAGTCCACGTCCCACCCGGAGGCCGCGTCCGTCAAAACTGAGTCCACGTCCCACCCGGAGGCCGCGTCCGTCAAAACTGAGTCCACGTCCCACCCGGAGGCCGCGTCCGTCAAACCGAGTCCACGTCCCGCCCGGAGGCCGCGTCCGTCAAAACTGAGTCCACGTCCCACCCGGAGGCCGCGTCCGACAAAACTGAGTCCACGTCCCACCCGGAGGCCGCGTCCGTCAAACCGAGTCCACGTCCCGCCCGGAGGCCGCGTCCGTCAAAACTGAGTCCACGTCCCACCCGGAGGCCGCGTCCGACAAAACTGAGTCCACGTCCCACCCGGAGGCCGCGTCCGTCAAACCGAGTCCACGTCCCGCCCGGAGGCCGCGTCCGACAAAACTGAGTCCACGTCCCACCCGGAGGCCGCGTCCGTCAAAACTGAGTCCACGTCCCACCCGGAGGCCGCGTCCGACAAAACTGAGTCCACGTCCCGCCCGGAGGCCGCGTCCGTCAAAACTGAGTCCACGTCCCGCCCGGAGGCCGCGTCCGTCAAAACTGGGTCCACGTCCCACCCGGAGGCCGCGTCCGTCAAAACTGAGTCCACGTCCCACCCGGAGGCCGCGTCCGACAAAACTGAGTCCACGTCCCGCCCGGAGGCCGCGTCCGTCAAAACTGAGTCCACGTCCCACCCGGAGGCCGCGTCCGTCAAAACTGAGTCCACGTCCCACCCGGAGGCCGCGTCCGTCAAAACTGAGTCCACGTCCCACCCGGAGGCCGCGTCCGTCAAAACTGAGTCCACGTCCCACCCGGAGGCCGCGTCCGTCAAAACTGAGTCCACGTCCCACCCGGAGGCCGCGTCCGTCAAAACTGAGTCCACGTCCCGCCCGGAGGCCGCGTCCGTCAAAACTGGGTCCACGTCCCACCCGGAGGCCGCGTCCGTCAAAACTGAGTCCACGTCCCACCCGGAGGCCGCGTCCGTCAAAACTGAGTCCACGTCCCACCCGGAGGCCGCGTCCGACAAAACTGAGTCCACGTCCCACCCGGAGGCCGCGTCCGTCAAAACTGAGTCCACGTCCCACCCGGAGGCCGCGTCCGTCAAAACTGAGTCCACGTCCCACCCGGAGGCCGCGTCCGTCAAAACTGAGTCCACGTCCCACCCGGAGGCCGCGTCCGACAAAACTGAGTCCACGTCCCGCCCGGAGGCCGCGTCCGTCAAAACTGAGTCCACGTCCCACCCGGAGGCCGCGTCCGTCAAAACTGAGTCCACGTCCCACCCGGAGGCCGCGTCCGTCAAAACTGAGTCCACGTCCCACCCGGAGGCCGCGTCCGACAAAACTGAGTCCACGTCCCACCCGGAGGCCGCGTCCGTCAAAACTGAGTCCACGTCCCACCCGGAGGCCGCGTCCGACAAAACTGAGTCCACGTCCCGCCCGGAGGCCGCGTCCGTCAAAACTGAGTCCACGTCAAAGTCACTTTCACTCTCCCACATCTTAGATCGCGGCTAAATACACATCCAATTTCCCTGAGGTCGTGCTTAAATATCACTGGAAAAATATCTGGCATTGCCTTCCACACTCGAACTCACAGCCCCATACCGCTCCGTCTCATGTGCGTTCCGGGACCCCACACTCCACACTGCGGTCAACGCAAAGCCGGCAGCGAGGGGCGGAGCCAGCCGAAGCCGACCCGGCGCCGGGTCAGACGCAGACTGTTGAAAAAACATGTCATTTAGCTGTAACGAATTTATAACGATTTATTAGCCATTAATAACGATTTATTAATTTATATAGCCATTTATATAACGAATTTAAAAATTTACATCTTCAATAGGGAAAAATATGACAAAAATATTGATAAAAATCAGATTTTTTCGACACAAATAGAAACTTTAACCTCCTTGAGCGACCCGTAAATACTAATATTTTTCTCAAAAATGTTACTGACGTTGTTTTTGACAGGGCTAGAACAGATCGGCCACCCATCCCAGTTGAAATTCAAAGTGTCAAAAATGTGCCACTCTACCTGGTAGAGTTTTCCGGCAGAAAACGCTTCTCCAGCCACCTCGGAAGAAAGTGGGGGCACTTAGAACCCCCTCCACTGCGCCTGTCAATAAAGGTTGCGTCCAGACTAGAATGGAAAGAAATCTTACGTTATCTGTGTGAAAAAGATTCACAGCTCGGCAGGAAACACCAACTTGCACATGCATACAGTCTATATGCATAAAGTCCAAAAATTGGCTCTCGTGTAGAATATTGCGGATTTATCACTATATACGCGGCGCAAACAGGCAAATTTGGGATAGAAACTGGTCATCACAATCTTTAAAGGCCGTCCGTGCATCAATTTGACTTCCAAAAGTAGTGTAGATGGGGTCGCACCGTTTCATTATTATTTGTTTGAAACAGCAACGTGCACGCTGCAGGGTCGTAGCTAAAAGAGGGCAGCAAGGGCAGCCGCTTCCCCTCCACCATCCGCCCCCTCCTGAGGTCCCGCAGGACCCCTGAGGACACGGGCCGCGCGAAGTCACTACTATGCTCTGCGGCCAAACGTGGAACTTCATACCAGACAGGGCCCTGTTAAGCCCTCTCCAACACTCCATTCTGTGACAATAAGGGTCCTCTTTACCAATCAGAACCATCTGTAAAAAAGTACCCTTTGAACCACTGGGGGCATGGGTCCTCTGTTCGAGGGTGCGGTAGTGGAGTGGTCAGCACAACTGGCTCCCACGCAGCCGACCCGAGTTCAAGGCCTGGCGGCTTCCCTGAGTAAGGAGCAAGCTGACTCCCGAGAAACCCTTCCAACAGGGAAAGAGTTAGCGACGCCATATGACCCTCGCAGTTGGTGCGTCGATGAGCCCCGAAAATTACTGGGTCCTCTGTTTACAGCAGGACCCGTTTTGGTTAGCTGGGCACTCTAACCGATAAAACCATGATGGCCAGCTTGACCATTTAGGCAGCAGGGCCCAGTGCAACTCGCAGACCGTCAGTGCCCGGTCTGGCCAGGCTGGATCCTCTTTCAGTGAGAAGGCCATTGTGACTAGCAAGGACCTTTTAAGCCTGTAGGATCCACCCTGACTTTCATGACCCTCTTTAACTAGAGCAGCCCCTGAACTAGTGGTATCGACTGTTCTCTGCACGACTCTATATCGCCAGCAGGGCCCTCTCTGGTCACCTGGACTCTTTACAGAGGCGCAGCTGAGGAGAGGCAACTGCGGCAGTGGCCCCCTCAAGGGCGTCCTCGAGAATAGCGCGGAGCGCGGCCTGCCTGTATTATTTCTGTGGCCCACTGTGGAACTTCATGTCCAACAGGGCCCTCTCAAGCCCTCTCCAGTACTCCATTCTGTGTCAAGCAGAACTTTTTTACCATCAGAACTCTAAAGAAGAGAGTCTCCTGAACCACTGTCACACCAAAGCCCTCTATCGACAGACACACCATCTTTGGTCAGCTGGGCCCCCTACAGAGGCGTAGCCAAAGAGAAGCCGTTGGGACGATGGCCCCTTGAGGGCCCGGAGGACCCTCTCGAGGACGCGCTACTCCTACCGCATTGTACTCTGTGGCCCTTAGTGGAACTTGATGTCAGACAGGGCCTTCTCAGGCTTTCTACAGCACCCCATTCTGTGGAACCGAACCCTCTGAAAAAGAGGCTCCTCTAAATTAATGAGCCACCCATCGGCGGACAAGGCGTCCCCGTCCGTCCCCAGGGCCACCCGGACGAGGCGTTCCCTTGCTTTCGAGCCTAAGTCACCGAGCTGCTCAGCATGATATGCTCTAGTTTTATTTTGGTGCGAAAACTGGCCGAAAATGCCCTTGTATCATCTGTAACACAGCTAACAAGTGAAAATCGAAAGGCAAGCAGAGCAGCGGGTCAGCTGTATTCAGTGTCTTTACTTCTGCTCCTGTCAGGAAGCCGCGCCGACGTTACAAGTAGAACCCGTTGGATATCTTAAGTCACTGTCACAAATTTGTCCGTGGCATCACCCGGCGGAATTGGCATTTTTCAGATGGCGCAAGCGAGCTGGGAGGAGTGAGCGCGGCCAACAGGTCGGCATGTCTGTTTCACCTGGGAAACACCAGCGCTGTCTGGCAGACATCGAGCTGGCCCTGGTTACCGGTTACCCACCACGGCTCCAATATAAGGCTCTCGACAGGCAAGCACTGATTGCTGGTTAACACGTGACCAAATACTCTGAGCGTTCCATCATAAATCGGTCATGCCAAGAGTATTTACAATACGGTATTCGTGTTTCGAGAATCCTGGGGTATAATTATTTGCCTAGCAAATTGGTTTAATTTCGATTCCTCGGGCTTAAAGTCGCAGGTAGAAGGACGGGGGTGATGATGTTGTGCCAAAGATTTTGTTCACCCATTAAAAAAAACTTTATAATCCTCTAAGTCACATAAGACGTTTCCACCGCTAAAGAGGTGAAAACCTCATGGCTACCCGCAGTCGGCACTGTTTGTAGTCCCCTTGCACTAATTCCAGTTAGTGCTCAGAACGTTGTACCCGTGCTTCCAGTATGGACAGTGTCACAGTACTGTTATTGAGGTCAAACAGGATCCAGGATCCAGACAAAAGCGTCTGCTCCACTAATGAGCCTGGATATTGGTCAGCAGTTTTGACATCCCGATAGTATGGCGCCTTAGATAAGGTCGCTGTTCAGACCAAGGGCGTAACCAAGGGGGGCAATGGTGGTCGCCCTTCCCCTGAGGGCCCCCTGACGACACGGGCCGCGCTTCGTGCGGCCCGCTCGCACTCTGCTCTGGGGTAAAATGTGGGACTTCATACCAGACAGGGCCCTCTTCAGCACTCTATTCTGTGACAGGCAGGGCCCTTTTGCCCGTCAAAATCGGCTGTAAAAGGTGCCCTTTCAACCACTAGAGGCCTGGGCCCCCTGTCCATAAAGGGCCCAGTTTGGTCAGCTGGGCCCTCTTTGACCAATAAAGCCGAGATGGCCTGCGGGACTATTCGGGCAACAGGGCCCAGCGGGGCTCGCAGGATGTCAGAGCCCTGTATTTAGCCGCCAGGGACCTGTTTGACCAGCTGGGTCCTCTTTCTTATAAATACTTCGTAGAATTTGATGATATTTGTGGGGGGTTTTGTTTGTGCGCAGTTAGTTTCGCAGTTTGGGCCATCAGGTGAGCAGAGTGCAATCTTTGGTTCAATAAAATTGCAAATAAATCATTGACGGAGAAGGAAAACTCGATTAAAACCAAAAAGAAAAAATAAAACCAAAATGTCATGGAAAGAGCCAAAACACGACTGTTTTTGGAGATATTTAAGGACAAATCAGCCAACCCATGCCAGTACTTAACGTCAGAGAAATCAGCGGAGCATGTGATATATTGTTACAATGTGCAGGTTAAGGCATATTGGAGTCGAAAATTCATTTGTTATGCCCACTGGTTTTGTCTTGACGAGTGATCCCTGGCTGAACGCGGATTAAGTTCCTTGCCTCTCACAATCGCCGTGGGACGAGGAGTAGCATAGTGTCTTTGGAAGAACACATTTTTGCTGCCGGAAAAATTTGGGAGATACCTTTTGAACGCATTTATTAAGTTCCATATTCTGAAGGATAGCTCCCAGTTAAGAGTAAATAAAAGGTGAACAGGCCATTGCACAGTGGTCGGAAACGGCCTCACGGATGGCCACCGAGGTTTTTGTTCATGTTCATTCTGCTACAGCGCTGAAACGGCCGAACCGATTCACTCCAAATTTTCAGCAGATCATGCTACATCAACTTCAATGGGAGATGTATGCTTAAGTTGGTTCAACTAACACCCGCACTGGAGAGGGGTCTGGCACTAACACGCACTGTAGGGGGGTGTGGAAGGCCCTCCTCTAAGATCTCAAAAACTAAAAGACGCAGAAAAACTCTGTTTGGAGGGTGGGTGGGGGCTATGGTGATCTACATCATGACCAATTTTCATTGACCTAGGTCAGTATCTTCAAGGTCAAACGATGTCATAAACGTCAAATATTGGCCATGCTGGGGACCTATTGGGAAATACCGTTATCATAGGCGGATCCAGGGGGGCAAGGGGGGCACGTGCCCCCGATCGACCCTCGGCGCCCCCTTGAAAGGTCGATGGCGCCCCCCTGAAATGTCACTTCCCACCCCCCCAGGATACGAAAGTCGGCGCCCACCGATAGGATTTGGCGCCCACCTGATAGGTTTTGCCGGTCATAAGTGGCGCCCCCCTGGTCCGGATGGCGCCCCCCCGGAAGGTGCCCCCTCCGATCGGCAATCCTGGATCCGCCTATGACCGTTATCAAGCAGGAAAATGACGGGAATGAGCTAAAGACAGACCAGGGTCATTGAGGGAAGGTCGCAAAAAAGCTTTGCTACAATTTTGGGGCCAAGGTCATCCAAGGTCATTGACCTATGAGGTCACAATATGATGATGTACCGATTATGTACACTTTGACTAACACTTTTGCCAGTGTTTGGTGGCAAATGAGGATTGACCTTTAAAAATGACCTTTAACCTTGACCTTTGACCTTGATTTTTACATTAAGGTACCTAAACTATGACTTCATAGAATAATACACCTCCGACCGGGTAACGCTATTTGACCGGAAGCGCTGGGGTCAATGACCTTGAAAATGCTGATATGACCTTGACCTGTGACCTTCAACCTTATCTGCACCTTCCTGTGAGGTGACCTTGGCATATTATCCCGGTTATATGACGTTATGACGTTACCACTCGGTATCCAATGCAAGCGAACTGCTCCTACCGCGCGATTGTGGCAATCTCAAAATGCAGGTCTGGCTTTGAAAGCCTATACGTCACAAAATTTTCGGCAAATTGTTTTAGATATCTTCACCAATCGATGCGCCGTTAAATTCTCTCGAATGTAGCCAAACATCGTTTTTCAGCTCTACGAGCTGCTCTTACGCCACCTCGGAAACAGGTGAGGGAGCCTCCGAGGTCCCACTCTAGTGCGCGTGTTAAGCAAATGAATTGACCTAACCCGACCCCTAACGACCTGGTCAGGTGTGCTGGCTCTGCATGCAAAAGGGCATACCCAGCCTCTTCTCAGACTAATCGTCTAATCGGGCTAAAACAAAATACATATTGCCATTCGGAACCCCTGAGTGAAATGAGTTTGTGAGCTGCTTACCATTTGCTACTCTCGTTAAAATTGATGTTCCCAGAAGTCACAAAAGGTCACGTTGAATGTTCGCACGATAATATGGCTTTCTTTCCTATATTCAGACGGCAGGAAGATCAAGACAGTAGTTATCAGTGTACCCCTCTCATCATAGCATATCGAATCATGTGCAATATGAGCATGGTTTATGCATGGGTGACCTTGACCAAGGGTGATTCTGGGTAAAGTCAAGAAAAACTATGAGCTTACAATGAAGATAATGTGCATAAAGGTGAGCAATACGAAATGAGAAGCACCTGATAAGCGTCCCCCGCACCTCGCGGGCGGCCGGCGGGCCGTGGCGAGCCGCGGAGGCGCCGGGTGGCGGGCGGGCGGACGTCTCCGGGCGGCGGGCGGCCCGGTACAAATTACACTGTGGACAATTTTGCGCACATTTGCGCACCTAGCTCTCTTCAGACCATGGCGGAAAATTACTTGACCTATGTTTCCACAAAAAAGCTAATTGGCAGAAACGTAACTTTTTTTGTTTGTCTATTCAAAGTTAGCAACTAGTTTGTAAGGTGGACTTATGAAAGGGGTAATTAAAACGCAGATTATATACCTTTATCAAAATTCAAATATACAGATAACGTTAATCATCTTAAAGTTGACATTATGGGGAACATTTTGATATTAATTATTTTTAGTCTGACTCAGTTTTAAAGTTTATTAGTCAAAGTTAAAAACTCGAATCTCGCAGACGCTTCGAGCGCCTTACTTCTGGATTTTATCATCGCCTTACTTTGATGAGTAATAAGTGGATCTTTCAACCAAATTAGGTTGATAATAGTGGTCATTCAGAACACTGAACAATTTTCTTCACATCGGCAGCCATAAAACTCCTAAATTCAAAAATCCGAAAAACGGCCCCGTGGCCACCCACGACAGCGTTTCCGACCACAGTGCATTGGTTTGGATGGGGATGGTGTGACAGGGCGGAAAATTGTGAAAACTAGTTCTTCATTTAAATTAATTAGCAGAAATCCTGGTCTAGGGGACTGTCCTCTGAGCTCAGGGGGCACAGGCCTTTTTATCATCCCTTCCCAAAATCCACCAGTATAATAAGCAATTTATATAACCAGGGGTGCCTAGGTATCACAAACCGTTTTAAAGATTCTTCATTCCTCGTTAGCTCCGTTTTACAAGGGTAGTTTCCATTGTTTTCTTACTTAAAGACTTCTTCTTGTTTTCTTTCTTAAAGACCAGCTCTGGGGCCCGCAAGCGTGGATCAGAGACCTCCAGAGCAGCTTCCCCCATCCCCCCCAGTTGTGCCTCCAGGGACTAGACTAGCTCAGTGACCCCGCCCCGAGATGATGGGAGTTGGCCTTGTGTTCTTACTATCTGTCTATTCAAGACCACCTCAGGGGCTCCTGATGTAGATCAGGGCCACAGAGCAGCTCACGCCTCACCCAGGGACTAGACTAGCTCACTGGTCCCAGACATGAGGTCATCAGACTAGCTCAATGGGCCACAGATAGGCTCATAGGGCTTTAAACCAGTTCAAGAAGCCCCAGCACAGTTTAAGGCGCCAGATCACCTCAGAGGGCCTCAAGCCAACTTAAGGGGCTCTCACAAGTTCAGCGCCCAGACCAGCTCAGGGTACCCTCAGAACTTAGATCCGCTCTTGGGCCCCAGATCAGCTCTTGGGGCCCCAGATCAGTTCAGGGGTCTCAAGTCAGGTCAGGGGCAAGATCAAGTCAGGGGCACTAATTCAGCTCAGGAATCCCTCACCAGCTCGGGGCCCAAGCAGTTCAAAAGCCCCAGAGCTGCTCAGGGGACACCAGATCGGCCCATAGGGCACCAGATCAGCCTCGGGGACAAACAATCAGACCCGTGGTCCCCGACCAGCTCGGGAATACCAGATCAAGTCAGGAGGCACTTAATCAGCTCAGGAGCCCCATACCATCTCAGGAGCCCTCATCAGCCTCTGTGGGCCCAGCTTAGCTCAGGGCTTTACACCAATCATGAAATCACGTAAGGAGGCCCAGATCAGCTTAAAGGGCACCAGATTAGCTCAGGGGGCACCAGACTAGCTCAGAGGACATCAGATGGGCTCAGGAGGCACCAGATCGACTCAGGGCATTAGTGCAGCTCAGGTGGCACCAGATCGATCCGCTCGGGGGCCAGATCAGCTTCCCAGCCCCCCAGACTATGGCAGGAGCCTAAATCCGCTCAGGGAGCAACATAACAGCTCAGGGGACACAAGGTGGGCTCAGGGCCCACCAAACCAGCTCAGGGGCACTAGGCCATCTAAGGAGATATCAATAATCAGCTGAGGGGGCACCTAATCAGCTGAAGAGGCACCATATTGACTTAGGAGTCAGAATCAACTTGGGGAGGCATGATATCAACTCGGGAGCCCGAATTATCTCAAGGGGCACTAAATAAGCTATTAGGGCACCAAACAAGCTCGGCGGCATTAGACTAACTCAGGGGGCATTATATAGGTTCAGGAGGCACAATTATTTGCTCAGTGGGGCACTCAATTGACTCAGGGGCACCAGGTCAGCTTAGAGGGCAAGTAATCAGCTCAAGGGGCCAAGACTAGCTGAGAGGCCACGAGATGAGCTCAAGGAGCACCAGATTAGCTTCACCCGTACGATTGGTGCCCATACTCTTCCCGGGTGCTTGGAAAGGCGACAAAATGCCCTAGCTGACCGAAAAGGTATTACGTTGTCCAACAGTAGTTCCAATCGCTACAAGCAGTCCAGGTTCAACGGCGTAGGGCACTAAATTCCGAGCGGCACGGCCCAAATTTGGTACACCACCTGGCAATCAAAAGGGCACCCCAGCAGTGATGGGGGCACGTGCCCCATGCGCCCCCTGGCTGCACCCCTGGACAGTAGATCAACTCTGGGAGGCATTAAATAAGCTCAGGGGGCCTGGATCAGCTCAAGGGGCACTAAAACAGCTTAAAGGACACCCGGCGAGCTCGGAGGCATAACTCAGAGAGTATCATATAGGTTCAAAAGGCACACTTATTTTCTCAGGGGGGCACCAGATTGGCTACGAGGGCACCATATCAGCTCAAAGGGTACATGGTCATCTCCAGGGGGCACCAGATGAGCTCCGCCCGTACGATTATTGGCGACGATGAGGCATTATCTGGAAACGGATTACGTGCCTTTACTCTTCACTGGTGCTCGGAAAGGCGACAGAATGCGTGTTCTCAACATTGTTCCTGTGATGAGCCTAGCTGCTCCATTTTGTGTGCGTTTTAGTCTCATTGCGTCTGTCATCCTGATAGGGCCGTGAATGATTGTGTCACAGTAGTCAAAGTAAGGTCGAACGTAAATGGTTTAAATCTGGTCAAGAGTGGGCCTGGGTATGTATGAAGCAATTGGATAGAATAGCCCAAGTGCTCTGTTTACTTGCTTAATTACGTGATTAATGTGCTCATGAAACCTCAGATCATCGGACAAAATTACTCCTAAGTGTTTATGACTTGTGCTCGGGTGTATGTATGTTCCACCAAAGTTTAAGCGGGGTTTGGCTGCTTCCTGTCGTAGAGAAAATTGTTGTTGGATTGTTTTTTAGAATTGTATGTGATGACCCATTCTTGCCGATAGTTGTAAATTTCGTCGCGGTCTTTCTGTAGAGAAGTCTGAGTGGCATTTATGTCGTTGGGTGCATGAGGTTTGTAAAGTGAAGCATCGTCGGCAGAAAACAGAGTCTCGTTTGTCGCTCGTTTCGCAAGTCTGTTTGGCTACATGAGAGCCAATAAAGGGCCAAGCACGGATCCTTGGGGACAGCCAGCGTTAAGCGTTTTGAACTGTGATGATGTTGAAGATGTCGAGGGAGTAGGTGTTGGAGATGATGGTGTCAGAGGTGATTCGCGCAGTGGGCTACCTCCCATGACAACTCTTTGCTGCCTGTCTGTCAGGTAGCTCTTCAGCCAATTTAGAAGTTGTCCGCCGATGCCAAACTCGTTTTTGCATTTTGAAAGGAGTCCCTGATACCAAATTTTAGCAAAGTATTTTGCGATGTCTAGGTATACTGCCGTAAGTCCAGTCCTTTGTCCAGTGAGCTGTAGAGATTGTGAGTGAGGTAAAGTAGCTGAAGCTGGGTGCTTTGGTGGGGGCGGTACCCACCCTGTCTTTCTGATAGTAACTGATGTTCAGTGATATGTTGGTAAATGCTTTTGAAGACAATTTTTTCTAAGATTTTGGATGTGCAGCTTAGAAGGGATATTGGTCTATAATTGGTTGGGTCTGAAGGTGAGCCTTCTTTCTTATAAATTGCCTTCACATTTGCATATTTCCATGAGTTTGGGAATATGCCCTTTAGCAGAGATTTGTTGAATAATAATGTCATTGGTTCGGCTATTATCAAGGCTGATAATTTAATAATTTTGGTCGGAAGTTCATCGGGACCAGTGAATTTGTTCGGGTCCAGAGAGTTCAATACTGCAAGTATGTATGCACATTTCGTTTCCTAATCGTAATGCCGTCCAGGTTGGGTACCGCCTGATCATGCTGCAAGGTCACCGGGGGCATACGGCTGGAGGACGTATCAATTTGTGTCTGGGAAGCAAAAAAGTCTTTGAGGAGAGTGGCTTTGTCGTAGTGGTCCTGTACAATTTGGCCGTCGGGTCCTATAAGTGGGGGTATTGAGGAATCTTGTGAGCGTCCTTTAATACTTCGTAGAATTTGATATTTGTGGGGGTTTTGTTTGTGCGCAGTTAGTTTCGTAGTTTGGGCCATCAGGTGAGAAGAGTGCAATCGTTGGTTCAATTTTGTGACTAAATTTCGTAGCTGTCTCCAGAGATTTCAATCCGTGATTGTCAGTCGTTTTTGCTTGCTTGAAGAGTCGATTACGTTTCCGGATGTTTCTCTTGAGCTCGTTTGTTACCCATGGCTTTTCTTTGGATCGGATAACTATTTTTTATAGGGATGGCTCTTCTGGCGGCGTTCAGAATTGCTTCCGTGATTTTTTTGCTGCTGTGTGAATGTCTGCGTCTGGTATTTGGGTCCAATTTGTGCTCATCAGGAGAGAAACAAAAAGGTCATGGTCCATGTTTTGATAGTCCCATATGGTTTGTGCAGTTGCTGTTTCTCTGGGTACTTCAATTTTTAGTGTTGCAAAGATGGGAAAGTGGTCTAGGGTTGAGAATGGTGACGCTGCATCGCTGTCCAGCACGATTTCTATGTTGCTTGTGAAAATCACATCCCTTAAATTAGCAGTGTTGGTGCTGATCCGTGTAGGGGTTTATATGAGTTGAGTTAGGCCCAATACGGTCGCAGTATCTTCTATCTTTCTGTCTGTGATTGTGATACTGCTACTGGCTCTTGCAGGTGTCGCTAAATAATTGTTACCAGCGTTAAAGTCACCCAGAATAACTATCGTAGACGAGGGAGATTCGTTAGAAAGGGTCACGCTTTCAGTTAAATTTGCAGTAAATTCTTCCACTCTATAAGAACTTTAGTTGGGCGGTAAATATAAACAGAAAATGATTATGACTATTTCTTTTAATTTCACTTTGCACCACACCCATTCTTCTGCGTTGTCCAATTCAAGATGGTGTAACGAAAATTTATTAACTACTTCACTTTAATTGCTAAATGATGCGATAATTAATGGTCCTCTAGTATCATGCATATTCATTTCTCGTCCCCCTCCCATCATAAGTGCAGTCGCACCCAGACAAAGAGCTCTGCCAGTTACTGCGCAGTAGCCTGTCGGTTCATGACCACGGGTCCATCGTGCGATGCACCCCAGCCAACGCCCTATGCCGTATCGAGCGCTCATTGGCTCACGAGATCTGACGCTGGTGTCACCCCACTGTCTGGCCTTGGATTGCATCAGCATTTCATCAGCCTCCAGACCAGTGCATCGAACCATACTCTGTCGCATATGACGTATTGTCTTGTGATTGGTCGGCATATGCAACCAAGCCTGCCGACTCGGCGTATATAAGGAGCGCTGAGCTTGATACCATATCGCTGTACCGAGTTTCCCCCGCTCCCAGCCTCCTCCCGCCAAAAAGTCACCGGTGCACCCCCTCCCAGGAGCCGCCTACGGCGGGCACCGGGACGGAAACACCAGAATGGCAGCTCCCCCTTCCAGTAAGACAGCTGCCACTCAAACAGAAAGTCAGTGTAGCCACCCAAACCGAAATCTCTCTCGTGGACAGCAGCAAAGCTGCTGCCTCTCAAGCACCGACGACCCGCCATTGTGGCTCTCAAACAGACCTGGTATGTCATTACATGCAATTACAATTTGCCAGTGATTCCGACACGTCAGGTAGCAACAGCGAACCTGATCGTGAGCTGCCCGGGACCGAGTCTTACCCAAATGCTGACAGCATCCCGGTCACAGACTCTGTAGAAAATAGTTATCTCATGTCGGCCTCCCCCACTAGTTCAGTCTCATCCAAATCCCTCAGGCCCGGCAGCTCCTCGGTGCCGAGGAAACTCCGGTACACTCGGCACTCGTCCCCCCGTTTCCACTACCAGCGATACGAGTAGCACACATTCCTATCACCTCCGTCCCCGCCCCCGCAAACCCCCCCCAGCATCTAAGACAATAAACCACCATGGGTTCAATTCTCCAATGGAACACAAACAGTCTTATTGGGAAATTCCCATTATTTAAATCAATCTTTGCTGAGAAAAAGCCGGCAGTAGCAGCACTCCAAGAAACCCTCTTTAATGATAATGATAATAACAAATTCAAAATCTCGGGTTACTCTTGGTACCGCCATAATGTAAACGCTACTGTCCGTAAAGGAGGCAATGCCATCCTTATCGAAAATAGCATCCCTCACAGCCAAGTGCCTTCGGTAACGCCACTCGACTGTGTCGCTATTAATGTAGAAATTCAGCACGTCAAATTGACGGTGATTTCACTGTACATCTCTCCAAGCGATCCTCACCCGTCGGCTCGGGACCTCGCCCAACTTTTGGCACAAATTCCCGGCCCTTTGCTACTACTTGGAGACTTGAACGGTCATCATCCCTCATGGGGCAGCGCCACCTTCCACTCGCAGAGGCGAAATCATCTATGACACAATAGACTCTCAAAATATAGTTATCTTAAATAACGGCGCTCCGACCCACCAAGCAATGCGCGGTGGCCATTCTGACACTGCTTTTGACATCTCGTGCTGCTCTCCTAGAATTGCGTCACTGTTCACCTGGGAAGTCGAAGACTACCCAGGAATGAGCGATTACCTCCCAATAAAAATTGGTATTCCCACAGGCTCAATCGACCATGTTACTCTTTTTACACCCTCATGGAATCTAAAACGTGCCGACTGGAACAAGTTTGAGGCAGAGGTCGACCTCACACTTGTCACCGGAGGTGGCCCCGACTCGGCAGACATTGACTCGGTACTAAAAGCCATCAGCTCAGCAGCACATTTAGCAATACCAAACAGTCAAGGCCTCCGACAGAAAAAAGGAGCCCCATGGTGGAATGCAGAGACGGCACACGCCAAAGCTCAAATGATTAGAGACAGGAAAGCCTATGAGAGGAGGGCACACAGCCCTACTCGCAATGCCTTCCGGGCAGCCAAAGCCCACTTTCAAAACACGTGCAAGCGGGTCGAAAAGACGCATTCGTTTCTAAATTGAACCGCTTCACACCCATTTCACAAATCTGGAAAACCATTGGAGCTTTCTCTGCGAAACGGCCGCCCCGTGGATCCTTCCCTCAACTGACAATCTCCGGCCAAAACATCACGGCACCCAAGGAAGTTATGGACGCCTTTGCTGATCATTACAATGGCGTTGCAGCCAACAGTTCCTACAACCAGAGCTCAAAAGACCAGACCGAATGGTGCAAACGCCGCACATTCTTCACTTTTAGTAATCAGGAGTACTATAATGTACCTTTTACAATGACCAAACTAAATTACTCCATTAGCAAGTGTGGAAACACTGCAGTGGGCCCGGATGAAATTCACTACTCTTTCTTCAGTCACCTCAGCCAGACAGCACTAAAATACCTTCTCTCGGCCATTAACAACATGTTCCTTAGCGACTCGTTCCCCACTATGTGGCGGGAGAGTGTCATCATTCCCATTCCAAAACCTGGCAAAGAAAAACAGACCCTAAAGGTTATCGCCCCATTTCGCTTACTAGCTGTGCTAGCAAGCTTGTAGAGCGCATGATCAACGTAAGACTGCACAAAATTCTCGAAAAGAAACTCGATGCTATACAATCGGGTTTCCGGCGCGGGCGAGCCACCACTGACAATCTGATCAAACTGATCAGTGACGTCTAAAATGGCTTCTACAAGAAGCAAGTCACAATTGCTGCATTCTTAGATATCAAGGCGGCCTTCGATCGTGTACAAAAAGACGTCCTTTTGTATAACCTCTGTAAACTGGGGAGTCCATGGCCACCTTGCTAGATTCATTTAAAACTTTCTCAGGGACAGAAAATTCAAAGTGCGCTGCGGCACCACCTTTTCCTACCTGACATCTCAAGACTAGGGCACACCCCAGGGTAGCGTTTATCTCCGACCCTCTTCCTAGTCATGATCAATGACATTTTTTCCAAAAAGCTACCGCCTGGAAATAAGTACTCCCTATTTGCAGATGATGTCGCTATTTGGAAATCCACTCCGGTCGACACCAGGCAGCGCAGTCAACCAGAATTCAAAACCGCAACTACCGAATTGCAGGGTAGTCTCGACGACATCCATGCTTGGTGCAATTCAATGGGTCTATCACTCTCGGCCGAAAAGTCATCAGTCGTAGTCTTTGCCAGGCCAGGTGTGCGACACGCAGTTCTTCACCTCCAAATCTCAGGCAAACCCATTGAATGCGCGAAAAGCTTCAAATTCTTAGGCGTCATCCTTGATACCCGCCTTAGTTTTAACGAGCATATTACCAATGTCGTCTCTAGCTGTCAAAAACGAGTCAATATCCTTCGCATGCTCGGCGGAACAGAGTACGGTGGGGATCGAAAGACTCTGCTCATGCTCTACAAGTCCTTGATCCGGCCCATACTTGAATATAATTCGTTCGTCTTTGACTCAACAAACAACACTAATAAGCTAAAGCTAGAGCGCATCCAAAACGCAAGTATCCGGGCAGCCACAGGCGCGCTCAGAGAATCCCCCATCACCAGCTTGTTAGTGGACAGTGGGCTGTGCCCTCTCCAAAAAAAGACGCCACTTCCAGCTTATCTCTTACTATATCAAGATCCAATCTACCGAAAATCACCCGGCGAAACAATGTTTCGCCCACCCCGGACGTGTATCAAAAACTAATCGGACAACCTGGCCTCAATTTAAGAATAGAGTAGCTAAGACCCTGGAAACCCTGAACCTTGCGATCCCAGAAGCCATAGGGAAACCCCCACTCTCCCGCTTTTGGACTCGCAAACAGCCCAAAGTCGAGTTTCTTTTCACCACACGCAAAGAAAACCTCACTACAGAGGAGATCTCTCAGAAATTCTTAGAGTTCCAGTCTAACAACACTGGCGAAACCTTCATCTTCACAGAAGGCTCTAAAATCGGCGAAAAAGTAGGCCTCGGCATCTGGGGGCAAAATATTTGCCTCCAAAAAAGACTTCCGGACAACTGCTCTATTTTTACTGCCGAGGCTGTTGCCATTCTAGATACACTAGTCCTAATTAGAACCCTAAATATTAATTCAGCCGTCATCTGTTAAGACTCTAAATCTGTTTTGCAAGCTATCACTAACGTCATCAACCCCAGCAATCACGTAGTAGCAGACATCCAGAAGGGTATCGACGATATACAAGATGTCTCTTTTCTTTGGATCCCGGGCCACTGCAAAATTCTCGGAAATGAAAAAGCCGACGAACAGGCCAAAAAATCTCTAGAACTCAGAGACGTAACACCTCTCAAATGGTCTGGAGACGATAGCAAAGCTCTCCTCCAGAACCATATCCGGAAGTACATCCAAAATGACTGGACCACTAACTACAGCGCCCATTTATTCCATATCAAGCCTAACATCGGCTACTGGCCCAGCTCCAACCAAAACAGTCGCCGGCGTGAAGTCATCCTGACCAGACTCAGAAGCGGACACACCAAATTAAATGCCTATGGGCGTGTAGGTACCTGTGGTACCTGCTCTGCCATGGAAAATCCCTACCATATCCTCATCGACTGTCCCCAGCACGATGCCCATAGGCAGCCCATGCTAGATTATTGCCGCATCAGAAATATCCCAGTAAACCTTTCCACTCTTCTCGGCAATGATCACCCTGAGCTGCTGGACAAGCTCTTTACATTCCTGAAGGCTACTAGGCTTGAGAGCTTTATATGAACGTCTATGGTGGCAGGTATGAAAAATACCTGCATCCAAGAGCACCCCTCATATGAGAAATAACAATTACACTATAACCGTTCCTCTGACAAATTTAAACAATAGGTGCTTCAAACTAGGTTTTAACTGTCTGGTCCTAAGGTATGGTAGACTCAGAATAACTCCCACCATAGGAAAAAAACAAAACAAAAAGTTCAACTAACCAACTAACCCTATCTAACCATCCGTTCATGTTTGCTAACCAACTAACCCTAACTTAAGGACTACTAACCATACAAACCACATCTAAGACTAACAACTAACCAACTCACACCCCTCCCTAACACTCTATCTGTTCTATTACCCTTCTCTCTTCCTCTATGCGGCGGCTACCCAGCCAGAGAGGGTGCTGTAACCTCACCTCCTGGTTGCAGGATAAAGACCCGCGGCATCACGTCATGGTGCTTGCGGGTGTTTCTAATAACCCAAAATTACTCTTTTCAATGGAGGAACTCGAGTAACGTAAGCAAACGGCTATTGGATAACAAGGAACAAAATAAAAAAAACTAATCTTTACGCTGGCAAGCCTCTTCACGTACCCTTTTAAATCCTACCTGTGCCCGAGGCTCGGCATCTCTGCCGTAGCAATCCCCTTCCTTTGCAAGTGTTGCTACACTTCGCGACCCATTCCTTGAAATAAGATTCGTCCCTTTGTTCTGCGACATTAAAGTAAACACCCCTCTCGGAAAATTCTCCCCCACACTTTAGAGGCGGGCAAAGGTGCTTTGCACAGAACGCCTTATAAAAAGCCCTTAACTAACTAACAAAGCGTCCCTCAGATTGTGTTGCATTGTAGTACTAGGCAGTACTATGCCGAGTCAGCTCAGAGCAGCTGAGACAGTTCAGTGGACATATTAGACTAGAACAGTGAGATACCAGTGTGTGTGTGCAAGGACAGCCACAGATCAGCAGATGTGAGTACAGACTGATGAGCTCAGCTCTTAGTGAGGCAGACGCCCACAGTGCTGCAGAAGATAGTATGTCAGTAGAGCGAGGAAGGACTTTTAAGGTCAAGTACAGACAAGAGAGTGCTGGAGCTTTGGCTAAGTTACATCACCTGTTCACAACGCCAGGTACAAATAAATCAACAATTAAGGAAACCACGTGTCTTCATCGAAATATGATAAGAGGTCCTACCAACTTGAAAACCATTATTCACAGCCATACCTAAGAGCACTTCTAGGTAACAGATGGAATAGCCTGTTTATAGGGAGTGTTTTGTGCGCATAGATTGCGACGCCACCACCGTGCCGGTTACGGTGGTTAATGAGAGGAGCATGGAAATCGCCGATCCTGTATATGTATAAGGCCGGGTTTACATTTTCATCCAGTTTTGTTTCCGTGAGCGCTATAATTTTAACATTATTTGAGCTTATAAATTGGTGGAGCTCGTCTAATCTTCCTGGCGCAGTTAAACTGTTGATGTTAGCATGTGCAATAGTTAGGTTATTGACGGATATATGGCTGGGCCCCGGGTTTGGTTGTATCCCTAACATGATCAAAAGTGTTTTCATATTCTTGAGAATGTTAAGTATTTTCCTCTGAAAATTGGTAGTAATGCTATGCAGTGTTCCGTAGTAGTGATTTCCTAACTTTTTGGAGGGGTAAGATTTTCCTATCGCGCTGCGGGAGATCCCAGCACGGGCTCTGATGGAAGGGAACGGAACTAATGGAGCTGTCTTGAGTGTGTGGCATCTCGTACGAG
Source organism: Lepas anatifera (assembly GCA_034440635.1). Taxonomy (NCBI): domain Eukaryota; kingdom Metazoa; phylum Arthropoda; class Thecostraca; family Lepadidae; genus Lepas; species Lepas anatifera. The sequence goes on along the minus strand of JAOTON010000099.1, from coordinate 280,586 downwards.
CCGGCAGCGAACGTGAATATCCACAGTGGGTAAACATCTCAGCAATTCGGGTCCTAACTTGAAGACTACCGACCCAGGTGGGTGACACAGCGACAGGACCAGAAATTTGGGAAGTCAGAGATCATGAACCCCCGAGCGGCGTTAGCCGTCATTAGTCCTTTACGGACACAAATCAGCTGACAAGATGGGGCGAAAACACCTTATTGTGAATCATAGAAAACACACGCTTGAAACAATTGAAAACTCTTGGTTGTATCAATTGCAAAAAAACATTTCCGGCACACGCGGGGTTTCAACAAACCCATTCTGTTCACCATGACATCGACACTCCGCACTTACATACATCGCGAAAGCAGGGACACCAGATGCAGTCTGCTTTGGGCTAAATATATTTTAAGTCCCTGTCTGGGATAGCTGCAGGCCATACCTAGTTATTCCCGGCCCACTTGGTCAGAGGATCCAGATCATTATGGCGATTGTAACTCGTCAAACCGTTACAGCAGATATTAGAGAGGAATTCTGCAGGTGAAAAATAACAAGAAGCACTGAAGAACAACTAGGCAAACGTTGAAAACTGCACGCGACGGGACATTGTAATATTCAAATTCAAGATATTATACACAATACTTGGTCTCCAAAACCCTAGTAAATATTATCGTCGGACGATATTCCTAAATTCCTTAGAGGTCTGCCCACAAAATATTACTGAAACATTTACCCGCTTATGTGTTTGAATACTCTTCAAGAAGAGGCCAATCAAAGGTGGATTATATTCTGAATGTGCCCTACTTCGTAATAAGCGACTCGAATCATAACACAATCAAACGAAGTTTTGGACTCGGATTTTAAAGACATATTTCCGTGTCCGATGCATTAGAGCGAAAAAAACAATTTGAAAAAATCATTGCGCTCTCCTCACGTCGACATTTGTCTGTCATCGTGACATGAAACAGCCACGACTTCATAAAGCAAGTACAGATGAGTTGAGACGATCAGTGGGCCAAGGATGATCTGCCCTCACATCATGAGCGGTACTCACCACGTACTCAGTGTCTCAGAAGGGTGATGTTGTCACGTGACCAGCCGATCAGCTGGCCCGGCTCGGCCCGCCCCAGCCCACTAACAAGGGCCAGCAGACGGCCAAGCAGCTCAGTGCCAAGGGCGAGCTCAGGTCACATTGGGAGGAAACGTCTCGTGGACTGGTAGAAGCACTGTCTCAGGCAAGAAGAAGAAAATATACATGCTCATGACACACTATCGAAAAGAGCTCTACTCAATACACTTTCTAATGGTTTGCAACAGGGTGCCTTCCTCCAGCGTTACATGCTTTGGCAGCTCGTTCAAAAGATTGGGTCTCCTGACTTATTTTTGGGCTAAATAGTGCAAATCATGAACAGTGACGAATAGCGCTATAAAAATTGTTATTTAACCTTTGCAGTCAGTTTTCGACAACAAACGGTCGAAAATACGTTTTTTCGGTCACATTTTCATTAAAAATACGGGCCCCCATCATGTACGGGCCCCCTTTCGGGCCGGGTGCCCCCCAATCGAAAACATAAAGTTGCGCCCCTGGTTCCACTGTATGTTTATCAGAGTGTATATTTATCAGCCTAATCGGAGTACACTGCCCTAAAACCCTCGATGAGAATAAACTGGCTCGTTTTTTTAATTGGTATTTCTTTTCAGCAGCAATGGAATATTGAACGCGGTTTCATTTTGCACCTAGCAAAAACTTTTTACGCCAGGAATTTCACATTTTAATCTATTTTCACTCCTTCAATTCCAGTTAACACTGTTGCGGTTTAGCTGACAGTCTTTTTAATCCAGTGGTATAATAATATGTCCTCAAAACACATGCATTTTTGCATTACACCGGTAAAAATGTGTTGTGGAATAATGCTGGAGAGGGGAGTTGATTTTGGCGCCGTAGAAATAATCCTAAAAATGGCGTACTTTTTGGTAGTTGATATTTTCACCACCCACAGGCTGGGGTTCTATCATTCCTGTTTCATGGAATTTCACACTTCTCAATCTAAAAATATCGGATGTAAAATATTCACGGAAAGAAGAGTGAGTGAATTTTGGCACCGTAGAAAAAATCCAATTTCTGGCGTACTTTTTTCATTGTACTGTTTTTCTTTAGGATGAAAACAGAAGCAACTAAATTCCCTTTATTGCTCGTGTGAAAACGGCTAATAAGATATCATTGCTCCAAAGATGAGAAATGATATGCAGAATGCATGATGTGGTATGTATTCACATTCACATGGTCTGTGCGCCCTTCAGAAAGGCCCGCTGTCTGCTGGCGCTGAGACGGTTCAGCGAGGCCCGACTGGCCTGTCAGCAGCTGATCTCAGCGCTGGACCACGCCCACTTGGAGGCAGGTCAACGCGCCCAATGGCAAAAAGAGGCGCAGAAGATGCTCTCCCTCTTCGAGAAGGCGAAACACCAAACAGATGCGGGTGAGTAGATGGTGAGAAGACGATGGTGTAACGTTCTATTTTGATGTTGATGTAATAACGGTAACATTATTCGATGTGATAGTCAAAATAGTTTCGCAACGGGCACTGAGGCAAAGTCTGCCCCCTCCCCCGATTGGAAATCTTGGATGCGCCTGTTTTGGACCGTCAGAGAGGGTTGGGAAACACGAAAAATTACGTACCTGCCACAAGCGGATCCAGGGTATCCGATCGGGGGGGGGGCGTACACATCGTCGATGGGTGGGGATGTACACTAGGGTGCATCAAACGCCCCACGATTTTCATTTTTGGATAAATTAGCTTAGCGGCCCGTCACATTTTGTTGTTTCAGACATGAAAACCTCAAATCCCAATTTTTGGGAAAATCTATATTGGGCTAGGGGTGCCACCTAGCGGTCAAAGTTTCAAATTTTTGCAATTTTTAATATTAATTGGGTCTCCCGTGGAAATTGTATTATCATAAAATAGGACCCAGCAGTGGTCAAATACTGTTTTCCAAGCTCCAAATTACCTGTGCAGTCACTTTCGCGCATTTTGGACGCCAGCTAGGGGTGCCACCTGACGGTAGAAGTTTGCAACGTTTTGCGTTTTGGTGAGTTTTTATCAAAAATAATTGTTGAACCATCCTGGATTAGAACTTTGTTGTAATTATGAACTACTCCTGTAGGTCAAAGTATGTGGTAAAGGCATTTTCAACTTTTGGCAATGAGTGACATCTGGTGGCCGAAATTAATTTCTAAGTTTTTAGGAAATTAATGACTATGACAAAAATGAGTAAGAAGCTTTGGTTGAGTTCCAACGATAATTTGTGTTGCAAATTCCTCTCAAATGTCAGATATCACCTTCAAAATTTCCGGACCAATATTTAATCTTCCTTTTCCGTTTTTTCATCAAATCATCCATTTTCTTCCATACCGTTTCATGGTTTTTGGTATTTCTCACACGACCTCCTCTTATTTTAGAAATTCACCGGAGCACAGTGGGCGGCTAAGTTGGGATATTTCGGGAAAGAACCCAATCGTTCAGCGATTTGAGGTATTATTCCTATTACAATACAAGGCCAGTTATACAATGCTGAGACCAAAACATCTTGATTCATCAATATATAAAATGCTTGAAGGTTCCAGCGTAAGTACCTTGCATGAAAAGCACCGTTGTGGGAGCTAAGCTCATGTACGATGATTAACGCCAAGAGCCGATGTTTCCAAATTAACGCGAAATGTCTTAGACTATTGTAATCATGTTACTTTAAGTAATTGCTTATGTTATTATTGTAATTAACTTACACCGATCTTTCGATTACAAATATGAGATTTGTAAGAGACATTCATAGCACAGCTCACGGCCTGTTTGATTGATTTTTGGGGCTTATCGATGCACCAACTGCAGGGTCATACGGCGTTGCCTGCTCTTACCCTTTTGGAGAGGTTTCTGGGGAGCCAGCTTGCTCCTCGTTCAAGTCACCGGGCCTTGAACCCGGGTCGGCTGCGTGGAAGCCAACTGCGCTAACCACTCCACTGCCGCGCTCACAACTCATGGCCTCGACAAGACGTCATGTTCAGTTGCGCTAGTTTTGACCACTGATAGTCACACTTGACTGTTTCTATTTCTACTATTCACACAATCCCACTTTCTTGAGCACACAGATTACTCGTGTTTCGGTTTCCTTGAGCGTAGATCAGGTTGCCTTTTCGTTTTTTCCCAACCGCGTGCAGAATGTTCTGCAAGTGTCGCTTAGACTACGCTGTCATTTGAAAGTCCGAGGCCATCTTTCCTCCCTTTACGGCGGTATCATTGGGAACATGTATGGCCCTGGGCTTTACCCTTGCTGCCTGGTAGGTAGATGAGTCAGGCCCGTCACTGACATCCAGCTCTAGGAACCCGGTGTCTAGCTTCAGGAGTCTGAATTTAGACCACGATTCAGGTTCAGCCAGGTCTACCAACTTATTCTCTGCTCACTCTCTGCGAACTCTGGGGCCGGGGTGGCCTGGTGGCTTTGTTGCCAGTCTTCGGATCGGATAGCATGGATTAACGTTGGTTCAATTCCCACGGCGGGAAACCGCCTTCCGTGTCCGATTTGACCCGGTGGAGAGGATCCTTGAACACCCAGGCCAATACTCCCTGTAATTGGGCAAGTGTGCATGTTGGGAGTGGCCCTAAAAAAATAAATAAATAAAATGAAAAACACGGTTTCCCGGACCCACTTCTTTCACAACTGAGAGGTGCCTCGGGTATGATCTTGAGCTTCACCACCAGAAAACGTTTTGCAAGCTGACTTCGCACAGGCTGAGATGTCAAGTTGCTGAAAAGAGCAAGGGAACCATCTCTAAGGTGAAGTACCGCTGATGGCTGAAAGCCAGCAGTGCACCGGTGCCAACAACTTCGTTCACCCAGTCCCCATAACAGGATAAGTGGTGATTAAGATTCAGATCATGCCATGGGGAACCCACTGCGTCCTGGCATATCATGCATTACAAGCCATAGACGGAGGTGATGAAGGTCCCGAACCGCCAAAGCTTTGACATTAGTTCCTGCGTTGGAGCTTTTTTCGTCCTGAACGTTGGGAATGTGGTGCTCGGACGTGCATATCTTCATCGCATAAGGCAGTCTGCTCATCCATCTAGCTCTACGCATTGCTCGAAAATATACATCTGGATTATTTGAGCCAAGGAAAATAATTCCTAATTCTTTGAACTCCTCGTGGTCATCACAGCTTTGATTCGGACAGACAGTTGGAAGGAGCTTCTCTTTGAGTTCCATCAGGAACGGGCGACTTTCTGGTGAAGTTGAGTTTATTTGAAAGATCTTTCATATTTCGCTTATCTTGATAAATAATCAATTTAGAAATATTGTTCATTTTTTGGCCCGTTTTCTTCAGTGTTTAATGAACGTAAGTAGGTTTTTGTTCGAATTATTGGTTAGGCAAGCAGAATTTCTCAATATCGAGTCTGTTGAAAGCACTGACGTGGACTTTTCCCCGACTTAGTGCCTGTCCGCAGACCAGAGCAAAGCCTTGTTCAGCCGGTTTTGGATTTGGATGCAGGCGGCTGATCGATGACCTGTGTTCGACTCTGTTGTGGCAAACACCATGTTCACCACTGCGTCTGAACACTCCTGCCGTTCAAGAAGCTCAACCGTCAAATTTGATATGGGGAGCCGTATTTTCCATTCGTTGTCTTACTCTACCACGGTGTAAGCAGTAATTAGTTTCCATGTCCGCTCCCCACAACTTGTTTCCGTCAATCTTCGTTCTTAGCCTTGTGTGTACGAGAAGGCATCAAATTACAGTAAAACGGTAGTTTATCACTCAAAAAATTAGCTGCAAGCAGGACCAGTGTCCTCAATAAATAAAAATGGATGAACAGAAACCAATGTAAATTTTTAACTTCGGCCGCCAGGTAGTGCCATATAAAGAAATCCAAAATGCATGAAATCCGTCTCGCAAGTACCTTGAGGTCGATTCAACGCAAAATCTCGTTTCAGCTGGACCAAAATACACAATGATTCTGTCCCCACATTTAATGAAACAAATTGTAAAAAAATTGTCAAAATTGATTTTTTCACCGCTAGGAGGCACCCCTAAAAGATGTCTAAAATCCATGAAATTGGGCAGACATGTGCTTTTAGGCCAGCGCAACAGTGTTTGGTCACAAAACAGTCCACTAATGAAATGAGACGACTTCTGCCGCCAATCCAAAGTATATCTAAAAATGGTCAAAATTGAAAACTTTGGCCGCTAGGTGGCACACCTAGCCCCTTTCGAAATTTCGAAATATTTCATATTTGGACTCACTAGGTCCAAGGCAAAAAATTGGGCCGGGCCGCGTAGCTAATTTCAAAAGTCGGGGCGTTTGATGCACCCTAATGTACACATCGTCGATGAGAGGGGGGGGGGGGCGTACCCATCGTCGATGGGAGGTGGGTGAGTAACTAAATAGGCTTAGTCAAGGTATGTGAATCTAGCTGCACTCCTTTCACATTACCAAAAAATATCAATGAGACATAATCGACCATACAAGTTTCGAAACTGGTGTTGAGACAAGCGAAAGGTCACTGCGCTTGAACACTATAAATTATGGTGACAGAAACTACCTAGGCAACCAATTTTATTTTGCTGAAATTTTGGAAGTAAGAGAAGGGTACCGCCTATAAAGCAGAACTGATGCAATGTTACAGCTGCACCGTTCTGCGCATGCCCAGTAGGCGTTGGGGCATTCCACGACAAATCGACCAAGCGATAACACCTTCAATCTCAGATTGTGATGAAAAGTTGTCACAGGGGTTGTCCAAGGCTTAGATTATGCTGTGAAATTTTTAGCTTCGTCCGTCCAGTGGTTTTTAAGTTATGGCCTCTGGCAGTTTTTGGACCCAACGAAAAACCTTACTTTTCCAATAGATCTTCGAGACTAACCGTGATAACTATCTCAAATTGTAACTATCTAAAATTGTATATGCTTGGAATCGTGAAGCTCTTAATAACAATTTGGTACCTCTGAATTTAAATTTTCTAAGAAAAATAATATAATTTTACTGGTGACCTAGGATCAGGTCACGTGACCCTCAGGGGACCGATTCTCACTTGCCGGATTCGTCTGGCAAGTAGAGATCGGAGCGACGGGGATTGGCGCGCCCGGGGCCCCGGTCAGCCCTGTAAGGCACGTCGTCAAATCACCGCGGACACATCATGTCTAGCCCTCCGGCGGCCGCCGCCTCCTCTAACCTTCTGCGGTGGTGCTGAAGACTGCCTCTGCTTGCCCTTTGTTACCTGGTCGGTAGCCGTATTGAATCGGGTCAACCCTGTCCTGCACCTCTCAATATGTGGCTGCTGTTTGTTTTTGTTCTCTTATTTTGTTTATTATTTTCAGATCCTCTCCTCTTTTTATACTTTAGTTTTTGGTTCTAGAGTTATCTGCCTTCTTTAGCAATTTATGGATGTAAGGCGCCCACGGGTGGGTCAGTCCCGAGGGCTCCAACACACCCCCCCTTTGGCCCAGATATCTCTATCCAACTGGGCAGGGGCGTAGGAACGGTTTGAAAAGTGGGGGGACCAACCTTAGAGGGGGCCCACCTCAAGGGGGGCCCCAGTCCATGGGGGCCCATAATTATAAAAAAATTAGTTAGCTCGTTTGGTGTCAATAAGGCACGCATGCACACTAGGATGCCAACGTATGGAAAATTGAGGAATTAAATTTTGCCCTATGATTTTGATTTGTACCTATTATGATCTAATAAATCATAGTTAAACGCAAAAAACTTTTTTTGGTTTTTTACCTAGAACCTGTTCAAATACGAAATACATTTTTTAAGCTCTTTTGGAGGATTTCAATCATTTTTACCACGAGTGCGTTTCTTATATTTACAGATGTTTAGGCCCTTTTATCACATTTACAAAATTAAGAACTGTTTAGAAAACTACAGACAATGCTTTGATACCAAACAGCCTCACTTCGCTATGCCTAATCAACATTTTGCTTAGTTAATGGCAAAAATGGGAACATTTATTTATGCTGTTACAGATCCCTCCTTTCCATCATTAGAGATTGATTTAGGTAAAGGCTGATCACAATAAATACGTCTAGCTATATTTCGATGCCTAAAATGCAGAGCTCCAGCATGACTGCAAGTGCAATGTAGGTACTTGATGGCCAGCTTTGTGATGCTGTGGAGGTGCGGGTGTGGTGATATAGTGGCTAGCAACCTTGCTTTCCACACGACCAGCCCAGGTTTAAGGCACGGCAGATTCCTTGTGCAAGGAGCAATTTGACTCCCAAGAAACCCCTCCCAACAGGGAAAGAGTTGGCGACGCCATATAACCCTGGCATCGAAGGACGTCACGCCTTTCAATGGCTCAGGGACGACTGTTGCTCGGCATTTGATGCGGGGTCCGTATCCGATTCATGCTTTGTGTTGGGATTGATATGGGATGGAGTTTGATTGGGACCAGTTCTCGGGACTCATTTGGAAACACTTGGGTAATAGGTGCCTTGGTTTTTTCACGAAGCGTTCCTCCTCTAGGGGCTTGCAGGCAGCGATATTTGCATGCTGATATTTGCATATACTTTGCGGGGCCCTCCTCAAAAGGGGGGCAGTATCCCCTGACCCCCGGTTCCTATGCCTATGCCGCCCAGGGGCCGCCAAATTATCTCGGAGGGCCCCAAGTTCCAGACCATGGCTCAGGAACCTAGATCAGTCAGCTCAAGGGCCCAGATCAGTGCATTAGCCTCGGGACCAGCTTATCAAGTGACCCTACATAAGCACAGGACCCCTAGAAGTTCATCACAGTGGAGCCCCAGATGCACACAGGGTGCCAAATTAGCTTAGGGGCCCGGTTCAGCTCGGGGGTCCCCAGGTCGACTTATGTAGGGTCTCAAAACAGCTCAAGGGGCTTGTTCAAGCTCACGGATCCCAGCTTAGCTCAATGACGCTAGAACAGTTCAGGGGCCCCAGACCAGCTCAGGGCTCTTGTTCAGCACAGGCCAGCTCAGCTCAGGGGCCCAGATCGGCTGATATAGGGTCCCCTCCCATACCAGCTCAGGGGCTCCATTCAAGCTCACGGCCCCCAGCTTAGTCCAGGGACCTTAGAAGAGTTCAGGGCTCCATACCAGATCAGGGGCCCCAGTTAAGCACAGGGGTACCCAGATTAGCTCAGGGCCCCAGCTAGGCTTAGGGTGTCCCAGGGTGTCTGATATAGAGTCTCAGAACACAGTGGCGTAGCCAGGATTCGGCCAAGGAGGGGTCCGACTACCGTCGGGGGCCCCAGACCGGGGGTCCCCTTAGCAACCGGGGCCCATCTCCTATATCTTTTGCATAGTATTTTAACATTCACACGAAGGAAATTTTGTTGTGCCTTTTTAAGCATTTATTCTTATTTTGTTTATAGCTTGATTCTTTCGATCCGACCAAATGTTGGTAAACTAAGGTCACCAAATATTAAGGATGGCGCATACCTTATATGGTAGCGTGGCTATAATAACAGCTTTGTGTCATATTTCGGGAAGTTCAATGTTGATGCGCGCATGATGTTACACCCGAGTCTACCTCAATTCACTCTGGTAATCAGACATGAATTTATTGAAGGTCAGTCGTTTTGAGTACGTAGAAATTATCTTCTACGGGAAATGGTTAGCAATTATTTCCCGGGGTCGAATCCATGAACTCTTTAATCAGGAAATTTAAAAAGAAACGGAAAAAACGAAAAATACAAAGGACATGTAGTGTGTCCCGAACGTTACATAACCTCTATTCCGTCGATAGATCCTGTTGAGATCCAGTTACTTTCTTACCCTTGCTATCTTGTAAACGAGCAAATTACCAAGATGAAGGGCGCCTGGGATATCTATCGCCTTAGATCTCTCTGTCATTGTTATTTTCAACCTTTCATACCTATTTTTCCTTTGAGGATTATGCTCATCGATTTCTGTCATTACCCTTGTTTGTCTGGTTTCCTACGAAAATATTTGAAGGTTGTTTATTTCAGAATATTTAGGAATGTAGTTATTGGTGTTAAGCTAATAGATTAAAAATTGACTGAAGTGCCAAATTCCCCGTTCGATTTGCTCTTATGGTAAAATTAGTTTAATTTTTGTCTTTTTTCGATAATGGTGCCTGATGGACATGTTTCAATTTGTCTTTTTTAGTACGCAATAGGGGTAGATACATTTTTTCCGAGGCATATGATTTTGAAAAATTTTATTCGAGCTCTGGGGCCACCTGAGACCAACACTTGGCGGCACTCACAAAGCTAATTTTCGGCCGCTCCCCTGATTAGATCTCAGGAGGTCTCTGAGACCGATTCACGGCGCCTCTTGATCAAAACTGGCGGCCCCTGAGAATCTCTCGGCGCTCCTGAGATTAGTTATTCGGCAGCACCTCTGAGACTAATTATTGGCCCCCCCAGATTTACTCTGGAGGGGGGGGCTGAGACTGACTATCGTGGCCATCCAGATTAGCTCTTGGGGTCCCCTGAGGCTGTCTTTGGGGTGGGGGGAAGGGGACTGGGAATGACTTCCAACAGCCCTCTGAGACTTACTCTGGGGCGCCCCTGAGACAAACACCCCGGGTGGGGGGAGGGGTGGAATCACCTCTGAGACTGAGTCTTTGGCGTTCCTGAGACTGACTCTCGGAGGCCCCCTGAAATAAACTTTTGTGAAGCCCTGAGAACCACTCTCTGGGGCCCCTGAGACTAGCTCGCCCCCCACCTCCCCTGAGACAGACTCCCGGGGCCCCTGATACCGACTTTTGGGGCCCCTGAGACCAACCCTCTGGGGGCCCCTGAAATCTGCTTTCGGGGGCCTTGAGACTGACTCTCAGGGCGGGGGCCTTGAGGCCGACTTGGGACGCCCTGAGAACAAATCTTCAGAGGCCCCTGAGAATGACTCTGGGGCCCCGTGATCAGAGAATTCTTTGCAGTGGTTCAGATTGGCCCAAGGGGGGGGGCTGCGGACGCTTAGGGCCCCCTTGGCTACACCACTGCATCCACCCTTTCGGGGGCCCTCCGAAATCACCATTTGGAGGCCCCTAAAATAATTTCTCCCTCAGACCAATACTCCGGAGCCCCTTGATACTAATGCCCGGGGGCTTCTAAGACTAAGCTCGGGGCCCCACTTAGATCAGGCTCAGGGGCACCCTTAGACCCATGCTCGCGCTTTTCTCGGAAGTAACTTGAATGTTCCGGGGCCCTCAAGATCAATATTTCGAGCCCCCCCGAGACTAATGCTCGGTACTCTGGAGTCCCTCAATGCCGATACTCGGGGGTCCTGAACCCAGGCTTGGGGGCCCCTGAGACCAAACTCTGCGTCCATGAGATCAATGCTCGTGCCTCACTCATGAGTCCCTCGATATCAATAGTCGGGTGCACCCCGAGGGGGGCCCTGAACCCCTGAGACCAAGCTCGGGGGCCCCTGAGACCAAGCTTGAGGGGACCCTGGGACCAAGCTCGGATGCTCCCTGGGACCAAGCTCGAGGGCCCCCTGACACCAAGCTCGGGGGTTCCCTGAGACCAGGCCGAGACCCCGTGAGACCAAGATCGAAAGGCCCATGAGACCAAACATCGAAAGGTCCATGAGATCAAGTTCGGTTGTCCCCTGAGACCAAGTTCGGGGGCCCCTGAGACCAAGCTCAGGGGCCCCCGAGATCAATGTTCGGTATTCCAGAGCCCTCGATACCGATGATCGGGGGCCCCCTGAGACCAAGCTCGGAAAGCCCGTAAGACCAAGCTCGGGGGCCCCTGAGACCAAGCTCAGGGGCCCCCGAGATCAATGTTCGGTATTCCAGAGCCCTCGATACCGATGATCGGGGGTCCCCTGAGACCAAGCTCGGGAGCCCCCTGAGACCAAGATCAGGGGCCCCCAAGACCAATGCTGGTGTTTTCCAGTGCATACGGCCAGACTTATGCATCAGATACCCTCGGATGCCCCCTGAGACCAAGCTCGAGGGCCCCTGACACTAAGCTCGGGGAGAGGGGGCCTGAGACCAATCTTGGAGGCACCCCTGAGACCAAGCTCCCGCGGGGTCCCCTGAGACTAAGCTCGGGGCCCTGAGACCAAGCTCGGGGACCCTGAGACCAAGCTCGGGGGCCCTGAAACCAAGCTCGGAGCCCCTGAGACCAAAATCGAAAGGCCCGTGAGACCAAGATCGAAAGGCCCGTGAGACCGAGCTCAGAGGGAGGGGCCTGGAGACCAAGGTCGGGGGCCCTGAGGCCAAGCTCGGGACCCCCTGAGACTGAACCTAAGGGTCCCCCAAGATCAATATTCGGTATTCTGGAGCCCTCGATACCGATTATCGGGGGCCTCCTGAGACCAAGCTCGGGAGGCCCCCGAGACCAAGCTCAGGGGCCCCGAGATCAATGGTCGTGTTTTTAGTGCATAAGGTCAGCCCAAGGGGGTCCACGGATCCCAGGGACCCCCTCCCCTGGCTACGCCACTGTCAGAACATCTCAAGGTACCCGTTCAAGCTCAGTGGTCAGTGGCTGTAAAGCCTTATAGGGGGTCCCAGACCATCTCAGGGGCTCTCAGTTCAACACAGAGGCCAATATTAGCTCTGATGACCAGATAAACTTAAGGTCCCGGATCATCCAGGGGCCCCTTGTCGGCATATATAGGGTTTCAGAACAGTTCAGGGTTTCAATTAAAGCTTACAACCCAATTTCAAGGCACGGGCCCTTTTGCTGTGCAGGGGCCTCAGATAAGTTTAGGGTCTTCTGTGCATCACAGGGGATCCAGATTAGCACAAGGGACAATATTAACTTTACGGTCCCAGCTCAGTTCAGGGGCCCCCCAGGTCGGTGGATATAGGGCCTGGCCAACTCACAGGGCCCTGTTCAAGGTCACGGCTCCTAGCTCAGTTTAGGCATTCTAGAAAAGTTCATGCTGCCCAAACCACCTCAGGGGCGCTCAGTTCAGCTCAAGGGGCCCAGATTAGCTCGTATGGCATCAGAGACCAGTTCAGGGGCCCCCAGAAGCTGGCCCCGAGACAAAGCGGCAGAGTATTCAATGGAAGACAACGGAGGTTTCCAGACCAAAGAAGGCCCGCATGTCAAAGTCGAAAATCAAGGCGACGCTCATTGCCTTCTTTAGCCATCAAGCATTGGTTCATCAGAAATTCGTATCACAAGGGTAAACTGTGAACAAACATTTCCACAAAAATTGTATCGACTTCGAGGGGGAACACTTCGAGAGGGAGAACAATTAGTTTCCTGCCATCTCGTAAAATAGAGCTGTATTGGCTGAGTGCCGTTTCTTTTTGGTCACGCCTCGTAATGTAGGCTGCATGAACGTGCCGCGCTGCTCAGCAGCAGCAGCCGATGTGTGACTGAGATGGCGCCCGGCAGCTGCAGGCGCCCAGTCCTGGCGCCCGCCTGTTCCCGGAGCTGACCGGTGGTCCCAACCCCAACTACCCGTCAGCCTCCAAAAAGGTAAGCACCACCAACTAACGCTTACAGCCTCGCAACAACCCAACCGCTATTTTAGGAATGCCCCTCGCAATTGATTCTTCTATATTGTTTTCTTTTTGGAACAGGCAATCGGTCTCAATATTTTGTATTTCAAGTTTGGGTCGTTTCCGAAGGGTTGTCAGTCCAAGTTTGTATGGCTAAAGTACGTATGGATAAAGTATGTGTGCAGAAGTAGGTACATAAGCAAATGTACGTTGGGTACATTTATGATCCTGTACAAAAGTACGTGTGAAGAAGTACACATCCCTGCAATTGAATCTGTACACACTAGGCTCGACTAGTTTTCAGCAATTTCTGGCGAACTAAGGCCTACTTGGGCGTTATTCAGCCACCAGAGTATGCGTTTTAGCCGCAGGTATCTAATTAATGGCCATGCACACTTGGTAACTTCATAATGAAGATGCTATTTATAAAAAAGTTTTTGGCCGCTTCCCAGCGGGGCAGGCCTCACTGGACTTGGCAACGGCTCTGAAATACGACCCTCATCTGCGCCGAGCATGTTCACGTGACCACTGCGATACTACGGTTTGCGCACGATACAATCTGAATGCCGCCATTGACAACTCGGCTTGGCCTGCGGCAACACTGGAGCCGTGCTGAGGGGCAGCACAAACAGTTCGCGCCACGAGGCCTGCGCCTGCGCTGACCATACCGATGGAGGTGAAAAGGATGCACGGCACTGTTCCAATGAACTTGTATAACTATATCTCGCAGATTTCAGCTTATCCATGAGCGGTGTTTTTTTACATGATACGGCTGTGGCTACTACTTTCATTTGACTGTTGACTTGCTCGTTACTTCGGCTCACCCCGGGTTCTACCGATCAAGGAGCGTTTAATCCATAGACCATAGACAATCCAAACACCTTCAACGGAACAAGCCATTATTTGTGTTAAGAACCTATTTAAATCCGGTTTTTCAATATCACTTGACATGAAAACTTTGGAATGAAGAACATGAAGCATACAAAGTATAGTCTGGCCTCCGTGATCCAAGCGATTACTTATGTATTGTCCTCTTGACTGGCGGGGGAAATTCATATATATTTTTACGAGCACTATGGTGTTAAAATTCGAAGCTTCAAAAATATTATTTCAATCAAACACGATCCGAGCAATGGCGTGGATTTTTAAACCTCTTGGATTGTCCAAATTCGAAACAATGTCAGCAGCCGCCATACTGGAAGGCAATGTTTCTAAGGCGTGTTTTAAACACCGCAAAGACTTTTCAAAGTACATGAAATGAAATAGAATATATTACATCAAGGCAAAGCCAGAAACTTAAAGAGGTGTTTCATCATTACATTGATCTTTCACTAGGGGTTCCTCGGAACCCCCAAATAGATATAAGTAACCGAGGAAAAGCAGCAGAATTTGTAACAATGCATATCATTTCGAAATGATATGCAACCGTACTACTAAAAGAACAGGTGAACTACACAATACTGAACGAGCACTTAGATTGCCAAAATACATTTTAGTTACATATTCCACAAAACACACAAGCTGCATTCACAACATAAGTCGATTTATGATATAGAGCTCATGATTCTCCAAAAGAATTAGAGTTGCCCAATTTGAGAATGCTGAGAACCATCATATCAGAGGGGACAATATTTACGTTTGCCTCGAAATTGGCAGAATATACAAAGTTTTGGATATAAAGATACCTAATGCAAACGCATCTTGGTTTTTGTGGTTGAGGTTTGGCGCGCTTGCCGCGAACATATCCCATCACCTGATTGGGTGAGGAGAGAGGCGTGCGCGCTGATTGGCCACAGAGGCGCGGGTTATCTCACCGGATGGTTGGCACGGGTGGACCGGGGGAGTAGCGATGGAGCGGTGAGAAGGGGGTGGTGAACGTTGAGGTGTCAGAGAATCGAAATACACGAAATTCCTACAAGAACTGGTCGATCTTTGCACAGTTTTATTTCCACGTTTCATTAGCCGTGTGTGTAAACACATTAAACACACAATTGTGATAAAGAGAATCGCATATAGCTGAATCAATAGTTAATGATAGCCACAATGGTCCAGCTGACGGGCCATTAGCGATAAGATAAGACTCAAGATTTGGTGGATAGAATACTACCACATGGTATGATTACCAACAAAATGTGGAATGTAGGTGGCCGATGCTATCAGGTTGCAAAAACCGCCGCATTTTTAACAAGGTTATCGCTTTAACACGCGCAGGTGAGAGGGGTCTGGCGTCAACATGTAGTGGAGCTGTGGAGGGGGTCCAAAGTGCCCCCTCCAGAAACCAAGAGCATAGAGAACGCCCGTCAAGGGGTGTATGGGGGTGATGGTGACCTACGTTATGGCAAAGTTTGATTGACCTAAGTCAATATCTTCAAGACCAAACGATGTCGTAAAGATTAAATATGGGCCTTGTTAAGGATCTATTGGGAAATGCCGTGATAATGCAAAAAAGCGGAAATACACCAAAAGTGGATTAAGGTCATAAAGGGAACGTCCCACAAAGGTTCTCTGAAATTATAAGGTAAAGGTTATTCAAGGTCAATGGTCTATGGCGTAACAATATGACATATTATTAATCATATACAATATAACTAGCACTATAGCAGCTTTTGGGCAGGAAATTAGAGTTTGGCCTTAAAAAAACACCTATGAGCTTGACCTGTGACCTCAACGTTGACATGGAGTAGTCTTAACAATATAGTTCTATCATAACATACATCATATGAATAATGTCATATGACCGGAATAATGTAGTCAATGACCTTGACCTGTAACACTCGACCTTGAACTTGACCTTCATTCGGGTCGACCTCGACTTATATCTTGATTATATGGCGTTATTAAATCACCACTCAGTCTACATCCAGGCACTCTGTGGCCCCACCCGGGCCCTCTTCGTTTCACTCTGGCCTCCAATGGCTATCCAGCCACCTGAAATGCTTCCGGGGCCCCTGTGGTCCACTTTGAACCGTTGTGTCCGCGACCGGCCCCTCAGGATAATTTCAAACATATTGTAGCAAATGCCTACTAGAAACAAATGTCACACCATGCCTATACTGTTCTAACCTGCCTCACTGCGTAGGGGGATAGATGCTTCAACCAGGGAACATTTGTTTTGTCGGTCAAATAAAATCCCCCGTATTTTTGAAAACCTAATAAAGACGTCACACGTAAGACTTGGCTTTAAAACACCAGTTCTTAGCTTTTTTAGATGCCTCAGATTAAAGAGCAAAATGCATTAAAGAAAAAGGCAAACTTCCTTCTTACCTACTTTTGTCTCTATCCTATCAAATCCGGTCTGAAAATAAGTTAGCAGTTGTATTGTCTGTGAACAGGTGGCGTTCCGGCGGTGCTCGGAGGCGGGCCGGTTCGCCGTCGGCGGCCAGCCGGTGGCGGTGGGGGACGTACTGGTGGTGGAGAAGCCGGCCGCCGCAGTTCTCCGTCCTGAGAAGCACGGCACCCACTGTCTCCACTGCCACTGCCGGTCAGTTCTGGTAGTCACTGCCGGTCAGTTCTGGTAGTCACTGCCGGTCAGTTCTGGTAGTCACTGCCGGTCAGCTCTGGTAGTCACTGCCGGTCAGTTCTGGTTGTCTGTCGGTCAGATCTGGTAGTCACTGCCGGTCAGCTCTGGTAATCACTGCCGGTCAGTTCTGGTAGTCACTGCCGGTCAGCTCTGGTAGTCACTGCCGGTCAGTTCTGGCTGTCTGTCGGTCAGTTCTGGTAGTCACTGCCGGTCAGCTCTGGTAGTCACTGCCGGTCAGTTCTGGCTGTCTGTCGGTCAGTTCTGGTAGTCACTGCCGGTCAGCTCTGGTGATCACTGCCGGTCAGTTCTGGTAGTCACTGCCGGTCAGTTCTGGTAGTCACTGCCGGTCAGCTCTGGTAATCACTGCCGGTCAGTTCTGGTAGTCACTGCCGGTCAGTTCTGGTAGTCACTGCCGGTCAGCTCTGGTAGTCACTGCCGGTCAGTTCTGGCTGTCTGTCGGTCAGTTCTGGTAATCACTGCCGGTCAGTTCTGGTAGTCACTGCCGGTCAGCTCCGGTAGTCACTGCCGGTCAGCTCTGGTAATCACTGCCGGTCAGTTCTGGTAGTCACTGCCGGTCAGTTCTGGCTGTCTGTCGGTCAGTTCTGGTAGTCACTGCCGGTCAGTTCTGGCTGTCTGTCGGTCAGTTCTGGTAGTCACTGCCGGTCAGTTCTGGCTGTCTGTCGGTCAGTTCTGGTAGTCACTGCCGGTCAGCTCTGGTAATCACTGCCGGTCAGTTCTGGTAGTCACTGCCGGTCAGTTCTGGTAGTCACTGCCGGTCAGCTCTGGTAGTCACTGTCGGTCAGTTCTGGCTGTCTGTCAGTCAGTTCTGGTAGTCACTGCCGGTCAGCTCTGGTAATCACTGCCGGTCAGTTCTGGTAGTCACTGCCGGTCAGCTCCGGTAGTCACTGCCGGTCAGCTCTGGTAATCACTGCCGGTCAGTTCTGGTAGTCACTGCCGGTCAGTTCTGGTAGTCACTGCCGGTCAGCTCTGGTAGTCACTGCCGGTCAGTTCTGGCTGTCTGTCGGTCAGTTCTGGTAATCACTGCCGGTCAGTTCTGGTAGTCACTGCCGGTCAGCTCCGGTAGTCACTGCCGGTCAGCTCTGGTAATCACTGCCGGTCAGTTCTGGTAGTCACTGCCGGTCAGTTCTGGCTGTCTGTCGGTCAGTTCTGGCGTCCATGGTGCACGCTGCTGCTCGGACGTTACACTTGTTTCATCAATCTCAAATTATGCCTAAGAAATGACTGCTCCACATTGGAAAAATTAAAATACGGAGGGCATAAGACACGTAAATATGTAAATTCCGTAAATATACGTTTATACTGACAGCAATACTGCAAGTATGCACGGTTACAAGAGTGTTTTAAACGTTCTGAAAAAAACAGTCTGAACTTAGTCGCAACATGGGTACATTGGATAAATATTAAACATTCAATGAATTATCAACTCTGGGCATATAGCCAGGGTGTCAAAAGGCACTTTCCCCGTGAAGTTAGTAACTCATGCCAATATGAACTAATATTGCACGATTTTGGTGTAATTATAAACTCGTGTTCTCATCGCTCCCTCATTGCTCAGACGGTGAAATGCAATATTTCTCATTTCAAAAAAACATCTTATCGATTCATTGCTGTGTTGAAAATGGATGTAGAAATACAAAAAGAACTGAATGGCGTGCTGAAAAAAACTGTATAAAACTAGACTTTTGCCGATTTCTTCTTCACTAGCCATCAGCTGTGGCTAACGGCGGCGGTACGGCGCGGACAGGGTGAGGGACTGCGTGCCTTGCACGGCCTGCGCCGCTGTTGTGTTCTGCTCCCTGGAGTGCCGAACGGCCGCGCTCGGCTCCTACCACCGGTGGGAGTGTCAGGTCCTGGACCTGCTGCTGGCGTCCGGCATGAGCGTCACCTGCCTGCTATCGCTGCGCATGGTGACCGTCTTCAGTCTGCAACAGCTTCTGGAGGCGCGTGAGAGACTAGAGCTTCCGCCGCCGCAGAGGTGAGACACCGCGTTTGCCAGACAACAGAGCACAGCGCAACTTCCTTTCACAACACAGCGCAACTTCCTTTTGGGCGAGTAGAACCCGCGAGGAGTGACTTGTTCATCCGTACTGTTCGTGCTTGTAATAATGTAGTCTGCACGCATCCTTCCATCGACCCTTTTGCATCTACTTCCTCATCTTTCAGATCTTCTGTCATTAAAAATCTTAGGGATCATCCGTTTTAATGAACTCATTGGTCTTAGGTTCTCATTATTTTATATCATCATGTGTTTCTTTTAATATTTACATGCCTATCTGAATATGGTACGTCCGCGGCTGTGCCTGGAAATGTTACTATGTGTTCATCATCTCATGTAAATATTCATGTATTGTTTCATCAAATGACTTGAGCTATAAGTTGGATCATACCGTTGCTCCTATATACTGAATAAATACAAATAAATACAGACTAAACCTGGTTGCGGCGAGGAGACCAGGCATTAGGCCATCAGTTTTGTGTAAGAGCCGTTTTACGCATAGGTAGATCTAAGGCGGGGGCAGGTGCAACCATTTGTAGTGGTTGCACCTGGCCCCCTTCCCCTCGTCGACCTCCAGCGTCCCCTGAAATGGCCTGGGCGCCCCCTGAAGTATTTCCTCCCACCCCCTCAGGATGCGAGTATCGGTGCTTCCGCGATTGGATTTGGCGCCAGCCTGATAGGGTTTTCCGTAAAAAAGTGGCGGCCCCTGACTGGCTGGAATCCTCCTGGTCTTTTTCGCGCCCCCTCTTTGAACAGAGATCCTGGATTTACCTGTGGTTCAGAGAATGTCGAGGTACGACCAATATAATATCGGAGAACGATCATGAACTTCGCTGGATAACAGCCGAGAGAAAAATGTCGAGATAAACGACCAAAATTACTAATAAAACAGGTATTTGGCAACCTGCCAACTCACGCATCAATTACGGTTAACCAAGCAAGATTAAGCAAATCTACCGGCAATCACACTACTCTTCCAGTGGAAGAGCCATACAATCGTCGAACAATAAATAAGTACAATTTATCCGTGAATAAACTGCAGGCTACCTCATACCAAGTTCACTCTTCAATGATAGGGATTTCACACGTTGATGCCTAATGAAGTTTCATACCTACTCGATGCCTCCCATTAATATCCACGGCGACTCAATACTGTTTAGTTAGTTAAGGGCTTTTTATAAGGCGTTCTGTGCAAGGCACCTTTGCCCACCTCTCAAGTTCAGGACAGGTTAACAGCTGCACGGCCAAGATGGCTACCTCAGCGCCGAACCACGCTCACTCCACGACGCAGCGCAGCGGGGCGCCACCTCATCTCGGGCACCTACTGAAGTCCAGAATTATATCACCACCTTGCCTACACTGAAAAAAATTGACGTGGTTTTTCTTCGTAAAGCCCTTGTTATTAGGCATTTTCAAGATTTTACCTTGCGTGTAGTAAGACGAGGCAAAACATTTTGTAGGCACCTGGTTCTACGAGGTCTATGCAAGGCGGCGCGACGAGGTTTTTACTAACATTACTAGCTCGTAACTAGGTATTTAAGACGACAGATGCTTGTTTGCTTTAATTGTAATAAGGATATAACGAGGTCGTTGACCCTAGTTTTACGAGTGTATTGCGATGTACCTGTCTTTGCCTTACTAGCTTTCGGGATTTTACTCGGGTTGTTAACTAGCTTATTAACTAGCTTTTGTTGACTCCTTGTGCGGCTCACATCCCCTCTCCTACTGTGCGTTAAAATGCCATGAGCATTAAGAAAAATACACTTATATACCCGTGAAAGGTTTTATTTGGAAAGGTTCACTGAACATCAACAAAATCAGACAACATCAAACATCGAAATTTCTCGTTGCCAAACAATCTCACTACATTGAACACATTTTCTCCGAGCCATCTCCCCTTGTCCCAGTGTTCTCCTTGCATAAACCATGGTACATGGTAACCACCTTGCATGGCACCTTATATGGCAACCACTGGTACACTTAGGTGTGGCGGCTTAGCGCCGAACGAAGTTTCTCCACCAAGGAATCGGTAACCTCTCGCTCCACTTTGAGGACCTCCGAGGCCATGAACCGCCCAAACCGGCGCGCAGACCCGTATCTTAGGTTATATATGAAGAGGACTGCCGCCCACAGCAGTGTCAGGTCTACCAGGGTGCTGGCTGTGGCTACGCACACGCCGTCAACTTCAACTGTCAGCTTTCCCTCAGAGGTCTTCATGACAGCTGGGGCCGGTTTCCCGTCGGGATTCAGCACGGACGGGGCCGCTCCCAGGGTCCATAGCAGAGCCCTGCATGCTCGATCTGCAACAGAAAATACCATGTTTAGGATATGGTGTTATGTGTATCAACATATTTTGTAACTTATCATCTCTGATTCCTTTCCATCATGAAACCTGCTCAAGTCAGAAGTCACAGGTCATGTCATTCTATTTAAGTCATGGCTAAATCAATTCAGACCCCTTTCAGTCCTTTTTAGACGCATCTCTAGAGGGGATAGACACCAGGTCCTCGACATAGAAATCAGGTTGCTTAATTGCGATGCTCGGTTGGCATTGCTATTTTCATGTCAGTTTCATATATCAATGATTCATTAAAGCAATTTGTTTATCACGATTTCCGCTTGAATCATGCCTTGAGGCGAGGTCATCTAGCCTGGTGACCTTACCTAATATCGTCCACACATAGCATTCTTGGGGACATCTACGCAATGTGGAGAAGTGATCATTCGGAAACACGGGGGAGTGAGAAAATATATTCCGCTTTCTAAAGGGATAAATGCAAAGAAAACAATGAGCGACACAGAAATGTGTTGCGCATTTTACCTTTATCGAGGCAGTCAAACTCCTTCACTGCTGAAGAGATCAGTAGCTCCCACCTCCCCTGAATTCCTTGGAGAGGGCGCCCGGCCATGCGATCCATCTCCTTCCAGATCTGTGAAACAAGGATCATGCCCCGTCACAACTAATAGCACAAACGTTCGGCAACCGGAGGCATTTTTCTACGATGGGGCTTCTTGACTTTATTGCCCGCAGAACTGCCATGACGAATAAAAAACAACAAGCACTAACATGAAATTTTAATTCGGAAAGGCATAAGTGGAGTTTTCATATCACTAAAACTTAAAAAGGACTTCTCCACTATGATGAAAAGCGAAAAAAATCGTTCAAGCTTTCAAGCTGTACTACAGATTTACGAAACGATGTAATACAGCTTGAAAGCTCTAACGATTTTCTCGCTTTTCATCACAGTGGAGCTTTACGAAACGCTGTAATACAGCTTGAAAGTTCTAACGATTTTTTATAGCTTTTCATCATAGTGGAGAAGTCCATTTTTCAAGCTGTATTACCGCTTTACGAAGAGCTGTAATATAGCTGAAAGATGTAAATATTTTTTCGCTTTTCATCATAGCGGAGAAGTTCATTTTTTAAGTTTTAACCATGAACTTTTAAGAAAAATTGAGGCTCGGAAACTTCCAATAGGATATCTGCATACCTGATCGGTGTCTGTGATGGGCGGATAGCGTTCTATGACAGTAGCCGCTGACGCCTTCCTCCTTACGATTAGGTCCCGTCTCTCTGGAAAGTGGAAAAGTAAGTATGAAGCGATAGCATCAGGCGCTAAGGTGCATATATTTCGGTTGGTTATTTAAAGAAGCTGAAAACCGCCTCACGGACAAAACATATTTTAATGAACAAGTAATTTTATTGAATTTTAATTTTTAACACGTTTCAAAGTAAAAGTTCCTTCGCCAGTAGATTGATACATACAGAACCCACACCATAAACGAATGCAAAGACACATACCAAAGTTAAAGTTAAAAACACACCACTGAAAGTCTTTCAGTGACGTGTTTCTAACTTCAACTTTGCATGTGTCTTTGCAGTGTTTTATATTAGTCTACGGACGAAGAAACTTTAATTCTGAAATGTCGAGAAGTTCTAAATTCAGTTAAGTATTTTCTTAACCTGCGCAATGGAGGGGGTCTGACACTAGCGCGGAGTGGAGGGGGTCCTAATGTGACCCGCCCGAGATCTCGGAAACCAAGAGTTATAAAAATGAGCGTTTAAAGGGTTGGTGGGGTTGGGATGATCAACATTAGGTCAACATCTTCAAGGTCAAACGAGGTCACAAGATCAAATTTTGGCCGTGCTGGAGACCTACCAGGAAATGCCGGGATTTTGCGGAAACAAGTAAAAAATACACCACAAATGGCATTAGGGTATGAAAGGAAGGTCCCATACCAGGTGACCTCGTATTTTGGGGGTCAAGGCCATTCAAGGTCATTGACCTATGATGTCACATAATAGCATATTCCCGTAAAATACAAGGTCACTGACAATTTGGCCCTCGTTGGGCAGGAAATAAGGGTTTGACCTTGATCCATGACCTTTGACCTTGACACAGACTGGCCTTTATTAGGAAATCATATGTCATAACGGGTGATACCATTTGACTGGGAACACGGGGTCAATGACCTTAAAAAGGCCCCACGACCTTGACCTGCGACCTTTAACTTCAAATGGGATGACCCTAACAAATAAAACAAATTATATTGCCTTATGAAGTCATCACCCAGCATGTAACGCAGACTAATTACTGCAAACAAGCGGCAAAACATTGGATTCAAAATTTAGGTCCTATTGGCAAAATCCACCAGATTTTTTGAATATTTATTTAATCTTAAAATTTTCGGGGGCATGGGCTCCCGTTCCCACGCCTATGTTTGAAGATCAACGGAAAATACCCAGGTTCAATGCATGGCGAGGGACAAAGAGGAAAGGCGAGCTTTCAGCATTGAAAATGTTTCTTGGACTCCAAACAGGGACCTTGGAACCAACAGCGTCGCCACCACCAAAAAAGTGGGGGGGGGCGGCCGGCCAGCCAGAAACTTCAACCTTATGCTGACAAAAAACTGCCCACGCTAGGACCGAAAAGTCTTCGGATTTGGGCTCCTCGTTGCCTCCCGCACCGGCTGGTTATTAAAATGTTCGATTTTCCTCCCATTTTGACTATCAGGAAATAGTCGGCCCAAAAGTGGGGGCCCGCCCACTGCCCCCCCCGGTGGCGACGCCCCTGCTTGGAACTATGTTCCAAGTTGGGGGCAGCGGGAATTTTCAGGTCATCCCTTCCCACTCCTATTCTTAATAGAAAATATAGCCAATGAAAATATAGCCATAGGCTGCACAGAGTTTCAAGAACGTAATGTGAACAATCATTACCATCACCCGAAAAACCTTAAAGGAAGTTGCAACAACCCCCTGTCATGGCGACGGTAACTACCTAATGGGTATCCAAACATGAACGTTGAAAGTTTTAGCAAATTTAGAATTTTTCACTGGGAGGAAGGTTTCAAGTTATTTCCTATTTACCCACACGGACAAAAGCACACATACACAGTCATAGGTATACGAACGTCCAGAATATTGGTAAGAGGGGACCAAGGTGCATTTGGAAATCATTTCTCTCCAAACAACGCCCTAGGTTAATTGATAAGAGTCACGAATATTGGGGGCCATGGCCCCCTGCACCTTCTGTTCCTTCGCCTATCTGCATATTTCATTAACAGTTTATTTGGCTTTCTTACCTTGCCGTCTTTGGAGGAGCAGCAGATAACACGAATCCCGGCGCGAAAGCAGAACGAAGAATGACTGACAAACACATTTGGCGCGAGTACCGGACTGCTGCCTAGCGAATGAGAGCGAAGCCCGCCCGATGCGCAACCAATCATAATCGCAGGCTCCAGCGTTCCTTGTTAACGAGGGCCGGAGCCTCGTCACAGCACGTGGCTTTTACGCTAGCCGATCCCCCGTCATAGCTGTGACGTGGTTAAATACTAGTGAACTAGGGCTCTCTCGAGGGGGCTTGTTACAAAAAAGCTGGAACATTGTGAGCGGCTGGTTTAACTGGTTGCTAACAAGAAATGAACGCTTGTAAAACGATACTAGGGCAATGATCCACTTGGAGCTCGTGAAAACTTTTTTGAGTGTACTTGATGACATCGACGGACCGGTATGCAAGATGCAGACGTATTAAGGCCAATTTCAGCAACAAACAGACGCAAAAAAGTCGATTCCATATCGAAAACTGACAGAGACTTACCTAGCGAGAGATGCACGTCTGCTCCGCACGAGTTCAGGCTACCGAAAGAACCGCTAACCGAAAAAATGCCCTGAAATGGGCACTATTACAATATACAACGCAACGCCCTCACTTCATGTACTTCAGCGGCCTACACCTGTGCTACACGATAAATCCTATAGAAAACTATTTAAGACCCAAAATCACCCATTGTTCACAAAGGTTTACATCGCAGTTCGGAAATTACTTTCTTTCACATGGATATACAACGAACCTTCACTGATCACGTGACTTCACTGATTCGTTGCCGCACCGACAGACTGCCAGGTTAAACGCACCAATACAATCCTATACCAGATTGGCTCACTAGAGAAATTGCGGTTAAATTGAAGAAGTCTCCAAAAAAGCGCTAACAACGCTAACGCTAAGCGCTAACATCCATGAAAGCTCCAACGACCGCCGCCGTACATGAACTGAGAGCAAAGCCACGCGGGGAAGGCAGCGCTGGAGCCGGCCCACCAAATCCCCCACCGAGCCGCCCCAGACCACGGACCCAGCCCGGAATGAGCGGCAGTGGGTGCTCGAGCTGGTCGGAGACTACTAACCTGATATGATGCTCCCTGAGCTGACCTAGGCCCCTGCTCTGGGGGGGTGCTAGGAGCTGATCTGGGCCCACCGAGCTGATCGATTTGGTGCCCCCGGAGCAAATGTGTTGCCCCCTGAGCTGAACTAATGCCCCCTGAGTCGATCTGGTGCCTCTTGGGCCTATCTAATATTCTCTGAGCTAGTCTGGTGCCCCCTGAACTAATATGGCAGGCTTTAACCCGCGCCCCACCGGGGGTCCGGCGCCACCTTCGCCCCACCGGGGGCCATCGATGCCCCCCTCTAACTCCGAAAATATGGGCGTTAGCGCAAATCTGCCAAATGCATTAGAAAGCTCGCATGAATTCAGCATGAAATTAATTGGATTTTTAGCGCTCAGGTCAATGGTTTGACCTCCAGAGGTCAAATTAGGTCAATATCGGCTATTTTCACTCAAATATGCAATGCTTAAGCAAACTAGGCATAACTCTTATGCCATTAGAGCAATTGAGATTTGGTAAAGTACATTGGATAGGGAAATGCCAGACCTTGTTCCGCTATGTGGAACGTAATGACCTCCCGCCAGTGGTTTGACCTCCAGAGGTCACCTAGTGACCTAATATGACCTGAGACCACCCAAGGTCAGGAGGTGACCTTGTCGTATATCAAACGAAAACCAGTGACAAGACATACATGATGGTGTTTGATTCAGCGCTCTAGCTTATATAGGTCAAAAGTTATTGTCAAAATACTGCTTTTGACCCCTGGTGACCTTGTATGACCTCGGAGAGGTCAAAGGGAAAATATGGTCCCTGGAATCCGTGAAAGGGTGTCCAAGAACGCTTTTCTGACCAAGCCGAACATTTTCAATCGTTTTTGGGACTTTTAGATCATAAGACAGCTTTCCCCATGCTTTTTCAATGGGAGAGGTTTCCTCGTGACTTGACCTCAGGTCACGAAATCGAAAAATCCTGGATATACACCGTGTAGCTCCCTGCACGGGTCATAAAGTGTAGGAAGTTTCAAATCGATCGATTTCGAAATGTAGCTCTTACAGAGCTCTAAAGTTGAAGTGAGGTGACCTTGGTTGACCTCGCCTGGTGACCTGACCTTGGGTGACCCGGGGTAAAAAAGTTCAGGGATGGTGGGAAAATGATGCAGTAAGAGGTAGAGCCCTCAACCGCGGTGCTGCGCCTCGTCATTTTTCTGCTATCCCGGAAAAACCTTAGGGGGCATCGATGGCCCCGGTGGGGTGAGGGTTAAGCTGATCTGGGCCTCCTGAGTTGATTACGTAATGTCCTGGCAGCTCTGGGGCCCTGAGCTGAGCTGGGCCCATGGAGGCTGATGGCCCCTGAGCTGGCATGGGGCTCCTGAGCTGACGTGCCTCCTGGCTTGATCCGGCACCCCCAGCTGATCTGGGTCCAAGGTAGTCGGGGACCACTAAGCTGATCCTTTGCCCCCTAAGCTTATCTAATGTCATATGTGCCGATCTGGTGTCCCCTGAGCAACTCTGGGACTCCTGAATGGATTAGGCCCCGAGTTGGTGAGTGATCTCTGAGCTGATGAGGGCCCCTGAGCTGGTTTAATACCCCTGACTTGATCTGGCTCCCTGACCTGAATTGGGGCCTCCGAACTGATCTGAGGTCCAAGACCGGAGGTGGGTTCTGGGGATATATGGGCCTGGCCCAGTATATATGGGGATATATGGGTTCTGGCCTAGTATGGGCCCACTGGGTACCTTGAAATGGTCTGGGCGCTGAGCTTGGGAGAGACCCTTAAGCTGACCTGAGGACCCCTGAGGTGATCTGGCGCTTTAAGTTAAGGTGCCAGATCACCAAGTTAAGTTAACTTGGTCTGGGGCTCCTTCAGCTAGTTCAAGGCCCTATGATCCTATCGGGGTCCCATTGAGCTAGTCTGATGACCCCATCTCTGGTTGCCACTGAGCTAGTCTAATCCTTGGGGACAAACTGGGGGGAGGGTGGGGAGGAGAGAAAACAGCTTCTCTGGAGGGCTCGGTTCCTCACTAGAGGGCCTCTGAGCTGGTCTTGAATAGATGGGGGATAAGAGCACAAGGCAACACCCCTTGTAAATTGGAGCTAGCGTGAAATGAACCATCGCTAAAACGGCTTGAGATGCCTAGGCACTCCTGATTATATAAATTGCCTATTACGCTGGTGGATTCTGGGGAGGGGTAATAAAAAGGCATGAGCCCTGAGCTCAGAGTGCAGTTCCCTAAGCCAGGGCTTCTGCTAATTCATTTAAATTAAAAACTAGTTTTTTCAAAGTTTTCAGCTCCGTCACACCATCCCTATCCAAACCACTGGCCTGTTTAACTTTTCTTTAATTCCTACTGGTACCGATCCTTGAAAATATGGACTTGATAAAAGCGTTAAAAACGTGTCGTCCAGGCTATTCCAGCTGCAAACATTTTAACATTTCGATTCATTCAAACATTTTTGTTGGAATGTCATGCTGTCTCTCCTCCTACCCGCTGGCGGACGCAGCAGCGCCGTTTAGGGAGGGGAGGGGCAGTTCGGGAAACATCGTACAAACGTAGTCTTTTTAGGAAAATCGGCCAAAATTTCCTGTTCTTTTGGGGTGGAGGGGACCATGGCCTCTTGGCCTCCTGCTCTGGCTAGGCTAGTGCTCCTCCCATGGCCCTTATGGGAGCCGTTCAATCAGGGCTCGCTCGTCACAACAAAGCCAGTTGGCATAACAAATGAGCTTGCAGTTCATCTTATAACTAATAATTATTGGTATATATTTAAATAGAGAACTATTTTTCATAATTTTCAGCCCAGTCACACCCTCCCAAGCCAAACCATCAGCTTGTTTGCCCTTTTCCCGCTACTCTGAATGATCGTTGAAAATATGGAACTTCATAGACAGGTTAAAAATAGGCATCTTCCAAATTATTCCGACACAACTTTTCCAATGTCAAGATGTCACTCCTCCTTCCAAAGGCTATCTTGGGACCGCAGCACTTATTTTGCGTTCAACCAGGTTTCAGTCGGCACGAACACTTATTGGTAATTGTATGGGCAAAATCAGTGGTTAAAACAAATGAATTTTGGACTCTAATGTTTTAACTTGCAAATAGTAACAAATATCACAGGCTCCGCTGGTTTCTCTGATGTTAACTTCTTCCATGATTTGGCTGACTTATCCTTGAATTTGTCTAAAACAGTTGTGTTTGGGCTACTTTCATTATATTTTTGTGATACTTTGTTCTTTTTTCAGGTTTTAGTTGAGTTTTCCTGCTCTGCCAAAGCTTGATTTGCATTTCTCTCCGACCAAAGGTGGCCAAAAGTTGATGTAAGCTAAGATATTTTAAGTTTTTTAGGCTACGTTAAAAAGTGTTTTTCCCTCAAAGGAGGTGTGCTCCCCTTATTCTGGCTGCGCCCCTGCCCGTCATGACCTCAATATTGACCTGAGCCCAGAAGTGACAAATGTAGTTTATTCATGAATTTGTGTAGTCGCCTCCACTGGTTCGACGATATGTACCACGGATGTCTTCGTGAAAAGACATGGTTTCCGCTTCAAAATTTATATTACATTTTCACCTTAACTTCAGCTTCCATCTGCTTACTTCTGCTAATTTATCCTTACTTCTGCCCTGAAACACATTACAAATATTCAAGACAAGACATTGCACACCGTCCTATGAACATAAGTTAAGGATGCCGGCCAAATTGGCATACCAGCCCAAATGCCATCGAAATGGTATCAGTAAGCAAAACAAACATCTATGCAAATCAGTTTCAACAATAATCCAAGACACTAACTAAAACACACATCCATGGCCCACGCGGTAGATACTGTAGCACTAAGCACAGCACCAACACCGATGTCAGCCAGACCGGAAATGACCCAGGTCACAGGCGCGACCGACAGCCGCCTGGCGATGCTGTGGCGAAACCACTAGTAGGCCTAAATTAAACTTTTGCCAGTCAGTAAAAGTACCAGAGTAATTGTTTTCCACCAAATAAAGTCTTTACCTAATATTAGTTAACCTAACTCCTCAAATACACAACCTAATAATAATTTCTACAGTATGACCGGAACTAGGTCAACATCTACCGCAACCGGTTTTGACACGATCAACCCAAAGCGGTAGCGCGCTAGTGCTGTCGCCTTTACATACGAATCACTAAGAAGCGTTGCTCTCGTGACAACCAGCAAATCAGCCGTAGACACCAGTCTACACCTCACCCGATCTCAAAAACACGATCCACCGATCAGAAAAGAATACCAAGGCGCAAACAACAATACAAAGTCAGTCAACAGCTCGAGAAGTCAAGTGCTGTAAAACAAAATAAATGAGGACAACACGTTTTCCAATTTCAAAGGCTAAAACCGGAGGAGAATATGTGCAAACTTTAAATATGGAAAGCTATTGAGGCATTAAATACAAGACCAAGCATACTAATTTAACGAATCAACAATAACTTATTCCGGCTAAACTATCCCGTGGACAGTAAGCAATTGCCAGATTTCATAAGAAATCATCAAAGTCTCGAGAGAAAGTAACCTAGGTTCAACCTTGCGTGACAATTATTCACCATTTCGGGCATTACAATATTCCGTTTAATCAGAACAAACTATCCCGAAGCTCATGACAAAATAACGATGCCGCGAAATATTAGACTGGGAAATTGTAAGTCTGCATTTAAACCTCGGAATTCACAAAACCCCAAAACCAAATGAATAACAAAGCAAATCAGATATCTTGATTATAATTGATTTATGAGACTGCAAGCATAGCAATGCATAACACTTACATAGGAAGCTGGTAGTATGTGAACCTTGTCGGACGCAGGGGGAGGGTGACCATTCCGGCCATGGCCCTCCCAAAGCGCTGGAGGGGGGCAAACTATATTTTGCCCCCCAAACGCCGGAAATTTTTGAAAAAGGTGTTTACACTAGGCCTGTAGAGCAAAAAATATTCGCCCCCCCCCAGAGCGATCATGTACATGGAGAGGTAGCTTATACTAGGTCAGTCGAGCACTGGAAAAAGTGTTTAAACCAGTGACGGATCTAGGATTTCGTTAAGGGGGGGGCCCAGGCTCGGAGGGCGCCGAACCTGGGGGCGCCGAACCTGAGGGGCGCCGAACCTGAGGGGCGCCAATTTCAGTGCGGATCTAGCCGGTCGGCTTGGGAGGAGCAAACCAAAGTCGAAAAGCAAAAAAAACGTCACGCAGTAAAAAGCTGCGCTACCAATATCACTTGCCCGTAGAATTTTGGGTGTTTGAGGCGAAAAGCCAAAAAAACTTCACGGGGTGAAAAATATGGGCTCGAGATACTTCTTCCTATCCAAGGCTGGCTATACTATGACTTGCTATACTATGGAGGTCTGGCTATACTATAACTGAGAATTATTGATGTTTACTCCATGATTCTGATGAAGGGCTGTGTCCGAATATATAATCTTCAGTGTTTTTTACATTTCCGGATTCGAGGGGACAGGCCAGGGAACATCTTATTAACTTATGTTCTGTTGAGAGTTGGAACACCAAAATCTTGCTTATAAACTAAGAAGGAGTAGGGGAAAAAAGGAGGTCGATTGCTTTGGGGGCGAAAACGCAGTTTTGCCCCGAGCTTTTTCGTTTGGGGGAATGCCTTTTTCCCCTCCCCCCTTGGATCCGCCACTGGCCAATTTAACACCCAAAAGGCGGCCAGTGTCAATGAAGAACGCGTTTAAAAAGGATTTGTAAATGCTTATTTTCATGAAAGCTTCCTCTCAGTGAGGACATGTTCATGTTTACCATCAAGCATATTTCGGGCCAGCTAACGACTGGTACCGTGGTAGAAAATGCTGAAAGCACCCACTGACACTAACTGAAGCACGATGAGCAAATAATACAGTTATTTTCGGTCATGGTAAAAACTGAGGTGTCGTATCCACCACCTCCACTTATCACAGCCAACGGCTCAATACTGAAATACCCGATTGACGCTAACCTGAGCCTCATAGGCCGCAGAACCTCTGCGGGCCTGGGCCCCTGAGTTTTCGGTCACTTCGATGAGTTTATATCGAGTCCCCTCAGCTGATCTGGGACCGCTTTAGTTAACCAGGCTCTCACACTGAACTTGAAACCTATATTTCGCCACTGAAGTCTATTAAGCTTTTTGGGCCCTTTTATTGATATAGGGCCCCCTCAACCGGTCCTGGGCCCTCTGAGCTAAAAGCTGGAGCTCTGAGTTTTTGTCGAGGCTCTGTTTTCGTTTACCTGACATAGATTCCTTCAGCTTGTTTGGGGCCCGTTGTGCGTATCTGGGCACTAGTTCGTCGAGGCACCCAGCTAGTCTGGCCCTATTAGTTTTATGGGCCTTCTGAGCTTCTGCAGGTTCCCCTCAGAGTGTCTGGGCCCCATGAGTTGAAAATTGAACCCCTGGGTTAGTTTTGGGTTCCTGAGCTTATTTAGAAACCGTTTAAATAGGTAGGCACCCCACGCTAGTCTTGAGA
Source organism: Lepas anatifera (assembly GCA_034440635.1). Classification (NCBI taxonomy): domain Eukaryota; kingdom Metazoa; phylum Arthropoda; class Thecostraca; family Lepadidae; genus Lepas; species Lepas anatifera. The sequence continues at coordinate 248,509 of JAOTON010000099.1, read as the reverse complement.
ATCCTGTGTTGGCGCTGAGGTCAAATGAGCTCGTCGGGGGCCCTTATCTGGGGCCCCCTTAACTGGCACGGACCCCTCAGCTGATTTTGGAGACCCAAAATCCCTCCTACCGGATTCCACCCACGCCAGATTTCCTGACTCCCTGAGGGCCCCTGGGGGCCATTGGGGATTTTTCCCGCGATCAGCGCTAGGGCCCCTCCCCGAGACAAAGCTTACAACATGTCTCTGTGTATATACTCTAGCATCTGCCAGAGTTGAGCTAGAATCATTTTTAGGCACACTTCGCTTCCTCTCGTTACGGCGAATCATCAAATAATGCATAACATGACTGTACTAGGTCAAAACATACAAATTACATGACCTAAGGCTAGGTCAAGGTCACCATCTAGCCTAGCATAGTCAGTATGCATATGAATCAACTCACAATAGCAATAAAAATGATATCAAAATACGGGTTTTATCAATATTCCCGCAAAGCAATTAACCCAAGTCTTAAAACCTGCTTAGGAAGCCCCAGATGAACTCTCAGAGGTAACATGTCTAAACTTGCAACATGAACCGATAAAGAGGCCTAGGATACCATGATTTGGGGAATCCGAAGGTATTCCAAGCGGCGTCTGCAGACATAGAGCAATTTTTCGGCAAATTTCCGTTTTGCCCCATGCATTTTCAATGGAGAGGTCATGATTCGTACCTGTCCCTAGGCCATCGATGGGAAAAATCCCGCAATAAATGAATTAGTACTTTTTGGGCCCATTATATGGTACAAGTTTGAATTCGATGGATTCACCCTTTTCTTACTTACGCCAAATTAAACATTTTTTGGGGTGAGGTCATTTGACCTGCACTGGTGACCTGACCTGAGATGACGCAACCTTAAATTTTGAGGGAAAGTTGCGGAATTGATCAATGATAAGGTGTGACAAGTACTGTGTCGCTTCGCACTGACGTTTTTTCGTGCCACTGGGAGACCTCGAGGGGGTGTTCAAGCACCCCCCCCCAACGGGCCGGAACGGGGCTCGAATACTCTAGAACAGGGCTGAGGCCAAAAGAGAAGGCTCTAAACAATGTCTGCAATTTTTGGGGTCAAGGTCCTTCAAGGTCATTGACCTATTACGGCACAACCCAACATATTATACCTAATTTACGCTATAACTAGCGCTGTGCCCAAGCTTACCAATGACCTTTGATCAAGCCTTGATCATCAAGGCCAGTGACCTTTAAAATTGACCTGTAACCTTGATCTAAACACTGAACGCCTACGCTTATGCTATCAAAGGGCGCCTTTACTATCCAGGGCCGCTGTTTTATTCAAGGAAGTCTGCTCTATCCACGGGCATCTGATATTTCGGGGGCGGTGCCTAGGTTATTCAGGAGGCGGTTTTTTTCTCCTTTACTTTGATATAATAGCATACGTCATAATAGGAATCGTAACATTATGCAACGTCATTTAGGGGCTGTCCAGGAGTACCTGTGCTCATCAGGGACACCTATGCTCTCTGGGGGGGGGCTTTGCTTCGATGAGGCACCTGTGCCACCCAGGGGCGCCTTCTGCTCCCCAATAGACGCAACCTAGCTATCCAGGGGCATCTTTGCTGTTCCGGGGGGTGCCTTTGATACCCAGTGCCCAAGGGGAGCTTTTTCTTATCCAGGTTCACCATGGTATTGAGGGGCGTATTTTTATTCAAGGTAACCTATACTACCCAGTGGCGCCTACCCTATGCAAGGGGCGCTTAGGCTATCCAGGGGGCGGCAATTTGCTATGCATAGGGCGCCCTTATGCTCTCCATGGGCACCTCATTCAGAGGGTGCCTCTGATATTCAGGGGTGCTTTTCCTATCAACAGGGTACCTGTACCATCTTGGGGCTATTCTTATCAAGGGACGCTGCTGTTATTCAGGAATACCTACACCACTGTCGAGGGTCGCCTTTGCTACCCAGAGGCGCCTTTAATTCTTAGGAAATTTGGCGCCCGTGCTTTAAGGAGTGCTTCGGCATGAATTGATTGCTCTATTATTGGGCTAAGGTGCACGTGAACCTTGAGCTCATGTAGCGCCCATATTGTTGCTAAGGAACGCTTATGCTATCAAAGGGCGCCTTTACTATCCAGGGCCGCTGTTTTATTCAAGGCAGTCTGTTCTATCCACGGGCATCTGATATTTCGGGGGCGGTGCCTAGGTTATTCAGGAGGCGGTTTTTTTCTCCACAGGGGCGCACTATTGCTTTCCAGGGGCGCCGTTACTGCCCAGGGGTGCCTTTCTATTCAGGGGCGTATATGGTGTCTAGGTGTATTTTTCAATCACAGACATGATTGAAATACATGCCCCTACGTTATCCTGGGGTGCTTTTTGTCTCCGGTGAGGCGCTATTTTTCTCTTCCGGGCACCAGTTTATCCAAGGGCACCTATGCTGTCCAGAGAACCTTTGTTATCTAGGGCTGCCTTCGCTGTTAAGGGGCACCTTTGCTACCCAAAGGGAGCATTTTACTTTCCTGGAGTGCTTATTTCCATCTAAGGGGAACATATGCTATCTTGGAGCGCCTTTGCAAACATGGGGCGCACTTTTCTATCCAGGTGCGCCTTTGCACTTGAGGGGGCGCCTCTGCAATCCAGGAGGAGCCCAAAATAGATGGAGAATAAGAATTCTGAAATAAGGCGCTCGAACACTGAAATAAAGCGCCTAGTTATCAGAAAGAGGCGCTCATCTGCTGAGCGGGGAGGACTGCTGGTTGGTGAGGGCAGCGTTCTCGGAAACGGGGCGCACATACTGAAAAAGGCACCCGGTTGCAGCGATGGAGCACTAAGCCTTCAGTTATAGGTTAATGAAATGTAGTTAAAGGCAGTCCATGCTCAAATTGAGCGCTCGAGCCCTGTAACAGAGCGCGCGACTGTCAGACAGGTGTGCCAAACCATAGACAGTAGGGCAGCTGAAGATGGAAAGGGACACCTATGATATCCTGGGGGCGCCTGTACTCTCAGGTGAGGCGCTTGTTTTCTTTCTCAGGCGCCTAGTTTATCCATGGCCGCCTATGCTGTCCAGATCATCTATTTCAAGAAGGGTTAACTTTGCTGTCCAGGGGCACCTTTTCTATCCAAGGGCGCATATGATATCTGTAGGGCGCTTTATGCAGAGGGCGCCTAGGCTGTCCAAGGGCACCGTCCTAACCAAAGGCCGCCTTTCACTTCCCTGAAGTGCCTATTTCTATGTAAGGAGTGCATATATTATCTAGGAGTGCCCTTGATATACGGAGACACCTTTTTGTCCAGCGGCGCCTTTGCTCTTGAGGGGCGCTGCTCCAATCCAGGGTAGCTGAAGATAGATAGGGGACATCTATGTTATACAGGGGGGAGCCTGTACTTTCCAATGGGGCGCTCATTTTCCTTCTCAGGCACCTAGTTTATCTAGGGAGCGCATAGGCTATCCAAAGGCGCCTTTGCTTTCGAAGGGGTGCCTTCCTAGGGGCGCCTTTGCTGTCCAAAGCACTTGTGTTATCCAGGGTTGTCTTTGCTGTCCAGTGGCGCCTTTGCTATCTTAAAGTGCATATGATATCCGTCGGCTCTTTATCCAGTGGGCGCCTGGACTATCAAAGGGCACTTTTTCTATCCAAGGGTTGCGTTTATTTTCCTGAAGTGTCTATTTCTATCTAAGGGGCTCCTATTCTGTCCAGGGCACCTATGTTTCCCAGATTTGCCTTTGCTGTCCAGGGACGCCTTTGCTATCCAAGGGCACCTTTCTTAACCAAGGGGCGCATTTTGCTTTCCTGGAGCGCCTATTCCTTTCTAAGGGGCGCATATGTTATCTATGAGCGCCTATGATACCAGGAGGCGGCTTTTTGTCCAGGGGCGCCTTTGCTCTTGGGGGGCGCTGCTCCAATGCAGGGCAGCTGGAGGTGGATAAGGGACATCTATGTTATACAGAGGGCGCCTGTACTTCCCAGTGGGGCGCTCGTTTTCCTTCTCGGGCTCCTAGTTTATCCAGGGGGCGTCTAGGCTATCCAAAGGCGGCTTATCTATCGAAGGGGTGCCTTCCTAGGGGCGCCTTTGCTACCCAGGGGCGCCTTTGCTGTCCACGGCACTTGTGTTATCCAGGGTTGTATTTGCTGTCCAGGGGCGCCTTTGCTATCCAAGGGTGCATATGACATCCGTAGGCGCTTTTTCCAGTGGGCGCCTGGGCTATCAAAGGGCGCCTTTGCTACCTAAGGTGAGCATTTTATTTTCCTAAAGCGCCTACTTCTATCTAAGGGGCGCTTATGCTGCCCAGGGCACCTATGTTACCAAGATTTGCCTTTACTGCCCAGGGGCGCCTTTCCTAGCCAAGGGCGCATATAGTATCCGTAGGGCGCTTCATCCAGGGGGCGCCTAGGCTATCTAAAGGCGGTTTTTCTATCGAAGGGGTGCCTTCCTAGGGGGCGCCTTTGCTACCCAGGGGCGCCTTTGCTGTCCACAGCACTTAGGGTTGTCTTTGCTGTCCAGGGGCGCCTTTGCTATCCAAGGGTGCATATGACATCCGTAGGGCGCTTTTTCCAGTGGGCGCCTAGGCTATCAAAGGGCGCCTTTTTCTACCCAAGGTGAGCATTTTATTTTCTAAAGCGCCTATTTCTATCTAAAGGGCGCTTATGCTGTCCAGGGCACCTATGTTACCAAGATTTACCTTTGCAGCCCAGGGGCGCCTTTCCTAGCCAAGGGCGCATATGACATCCGTAGGGCGCTTCATCCAGGGGGCGCCTAGGCTATACAAAGGCGGTTTTTCTATCGAAGGGCTGCCGTCCTAGGGGCGCCTTTGCTGTCCACAGCACCTGTGTTATCCAGGGTTGTCTTTGCTGTCCAGGGGCGCCTTTGCTATCCAAGGGTGCATATGACATCCTTAGGGCGATTTTTCTAGTGGGCGCCTAGGCTATCAAAGGGCGCCTTTTTCTACCCAAGGGTAGCATTTTATTTTCCTAAAGCGCCTACTTCTATCTAAGGGGCGCTTATGCTGTCCGGGGTACCTATGTTACCAAGATTTGCCTTTGCTGCCCAGGGGCGCCTTTCCTAGCCAAGGGCGCATATGATATCCGTAGTTCGCTTCATCCAGGGGGCGCCTAGGCTATCCAAAGGCGGGTTTCTATCGAAGGGATGCCTCCCTAGGGGCGCCTTTGCTACCCAGGGGCGCCTCTGCTGTCCAGGGGCGCCTTTGCTATCCAAGGGTGCATATGACAAATGATATCCGTAGGGCGCTTTTTCCAGTGGGTGCCTAGGCTATCAAAGGGCGCCTTTTTCTACCGAAGGTGAGCATTTTATTTTCCTAAAGCGCCTATTTCTATCTAAAGGGCGCTTATGTTGTCCAGTTCACCTATGTTACCAAGATTTGCCTTTGCTGCCCAGGGGCGCCTTTCCTAGCCAAGGGCGCATATGGTATCCGTAGGGCGCTTCATCCAAGGGGCGCCTAGGCTAACCAGGGGCGCTTCATCCAGGGGGCGCCTAGGCTACTGAGGGGTGCATTAGTTCCCCATGGCGCAATCTTGCTATCTAGTGGCGCCTTTTCTTTGCCGGGGCGCTTTTGTTAGCTTTCTAAATTTCATCTTCAACATTTTACTGAGGCGCAAAAGACCAGTAAAGGCGTCTAGTGTTTGAGCAGGGGCGCTTTGCCATGGTTTTAAGGAGTATGTGTTCATTCAAGTGGAATAAGTGGTATCTACCACCTTGGCGCACAAAATGGGTACAGGCGCGCCGCTCATATCGGCGCCTTCGGCGCCCGATATGAGCTGAGCTTTACTGGGGCGCTTCGGAGCTAAGGGGGGCCCGGGCCCCTGGGCCCCCCTTGGATCCGTCACTGGTTTAAACTAGGTCTGTAGAGCAAAAAAATATTCGCTCCCACCCCCCCAGGAGGAGAGGCAGACATGGGTTTGCCCCCCTCCCAAAAAAACTCGGGTCTGCGTCCGCCCCTGATGTGAACGCTACGACGCATGTCCATTCTGCATGTATCATTCGTTGAAATGATAACCAACTACTACCGCAGAAGTCTAGCAAAGTGCTGTACAGCAAAAGTGTGGCTTAAACGTAAAACTGTAAACCAGATGAGTAGCACTGAGTGTAAGAGTGATTTATTGAGATAAATGGCCGTCTGGAAAGATCATTACCACGACAACCCAGCTACACAAACCAATCATCCAATGAGCTCACAACTTACTAGTTCTAGAAAGGTCAACTCCCTCATGGTCCAGGCCGGCATGTGCATTTGAAAACAGCATTAGGAAAGATCATACAAATTCCAGCTATCATCTCTGCAATCTGGAAAATGATCCTTGAAATTCTACAAACTCTAACGGCTTCGGCAAACATCTACTACATGAGTTCAAGTACTCTTCCTAACTAAAACCCAGTGAAGTCTTGCTGAAAACATTGACGTATTCTGCTGAACATTATCCCTATCCCGTTATGATAAGAAACACGCGAATGTTGAGTGTTCTAATAAGTATTGACAAAGGAATTACGTAGGTATCTAGAAAAATATCCACAACTATCATGCTCCGTGAACGGTAAGGTAATTTTATTAACTGAAAACATAAAACGCAAAGCGGCAAAATATTTTCTACCTGTCAGACTTCTCCACGATTTCTACGATTCCTCCCTTGCGAAAGATAACCACCATGAACACGACTACACCACTACTCCCGTAAACGGCAGAAGAAAACTTACAGTCCGGCCAACTTTTCTGGATCATATCAATATTCAAGCTACTACCAAATCAGGAGACTGTTTTGGCTCGTATGATAAGCCATCGTGAGCGTCTCGGGGCAAAGTGGCAAAATATCAGTCTGTTTTGCCTGATCCCAGCCGTAAGTTCTGGAAACGATAGTGAAATCCTCAAGAAACCTAGCAAACGATCGCAGTCCATTATACTTGGGAATGATCAGGCCTGAAACAACAGAATCCATTTTCGGTGCACTAGACGTGGGAAAATCCTCACTTTTGGCAGTTTTAAGCTCTGATTTTAATCCACTTTTTCTCAATTCTATGAATCAAATTTAGGACAGCACAGTCCGGCGTCAATGTCATGTCAGACAATCGTCCAAGCATCAGAAATATCAAAACAACAATGACTAACAGCAGAGCATTAACAGCAGATAGTTTTCTTTTATTGTGCTTCTCTGCCATGAATTAACTGCTGACGCCGGCCTGAAATACAGGTCGAAAACTGCTTTAACTTGTGTAAACTCGAGTGGAGAAAGTCCTAACAACGAACGAATAATTAACAGAATAGTCAAAGTATGGAATTGACTTCGGAGAAAATCACTGAAAAACCCTCACGTTGTCCACCACTGATACACCAGTTCAAGAGCTAAAAGCTGAGCTGCACCTACCCACCATCACATTAAGCAAAGAACTGTCCTTGTGGTGCAATACGCGTCGGCAGACACAAACCACTGAGGAGCGCCGGGAGCAATCGCGTGACCCAGCGGCAGGACAGTTCCGCGCGCAGAGGCGAGCCGAGCCGTGCGCGTCACGGGCCTGAGTCCAAGCCTCAGTCGGTCACCGCAGGGTAGTAGATACGGGTAGCGAAGTTTTGTGCTGCCATATGATAACTCCTCCAAAAGATGGACACTAAAAAAAGTTGTAAGCCGCATTTTTTCCATCGAGTGGCTCCGGTTCTTTTCCTCGCGCACCGCCTGCGCTTGCTCGCTGCTGGATGATTGTTGTTGATTGTGTGTGGAGGAGTGGGTGGTTCCAGCAGTCGCCGAGTATTTATTTGTTGTTATTAAATTTCTTACTGAAATTTTGCTTGGGTTCTCTCTGTTTCACTGCTTTTCTGTTGAGAGCCCCTTCATTGACAGAAATGTGTTACCTGTAACATGAGAAACGAGTATGCTGCAGCCAAGATGAAGATAAGAAGCATTCGCCAACAAAAGGTGTGCTTCAAAATAACCCAGTTTGTGAAATCTGGTGGATTTCTACAATATATTATTTCCATTTGGGTAGCCCTTAGGTATGTTCAGGAGATTGTGACTCCAGGAGATTGTGGTAGACGCATAAAATCTGGGTAAATTTACAAATTAAAGTAATTGAATTATGCTGTCACTTATGTTTTTGAACATTTCCATAGAAGCTGGGTAAAATGCGGTCATCTCTGGCTCTATGGTAAATGCATTTTTCAGCATAGAAAGTGGGTTTATTAAGTTCCATGGCTTGCAATGATTCCCGAGGAAGGTCGCCTGCACACACTTGTTTTTCTTATTCTGCTTGCACTTCTTTATTTTCATCTTTTTATTTATACTGGGTTTACCCTGATGCATAAAATCTGGTGATCATCTGGCAGATGTCTCCACTCTCTGGCTTTGTTTCTCAATATGTCCCAAGATCCAGGAATAGCAAGAAATAAATCAATCTTCCCCTGAAACAATGCTAAAGGTATAATAGTATGTGATCTCGAAACTATTGGTGTTATTTCCTAGCATGTTACCTACCTCCTTACATCTCTATTGAGCTACATAAATCTGATATTGATATATTTTAGGAATGCACGAACACCTTTTCAACACACAGACACTGCTTAATCCTATGCTGAGGAAAACACACAATTGCACAGCATGATAAATCCAATGCACACAATCCACAGTACAAGAGGGAGCCACAATCACATACTGGAAAAAATTTTAAGCATGCAAACATAAGTTTTTTTCTTCTTGGAGCATCACCAGCCTCCCCTCTTCATTGAGTCACATTAATCTGATCTTGATCATTTCTCTTGGGAATTTAAGCACTTTTCCAACACACACACTGCTTAATCCTATGATGAGAAAAAATAAAATAGCAAGAAATGATAAACCCAACAAATGATAAACCCAACAAATGATATCATTGCACCTGCAGCAGGCACAGTGCAAATTAAGCTTAGAACATTTGTGGGCAAGGTCAGTTCACACAGCCTGCAGTGTAAGGGGACCCCCACAATCACATCTGAAAAATAATGCAAAGCTTCCTTTGATCATAATATTTAGTATGTGCGCTGTCTGCTTCTAGTTGATGAAATTATATTTTTTCAACCTCAGTGTCTTTTTGCAGTTGATTGTCTGCAGTTGCCTTTAAAAGATCAGATTTAGCATCAAACATCAGACGGTAACATCAAACATAAGCAATATTAATGATATACCTCGCAACAAAGTATTCTTTAAGAAAGTAATCAGCATCTCTCTCTCTCTCTCTCCTCCTCCTCCTCCTCCTCCTCCTCCTCCTCCTCCTCCTCCTCCTCCTCCTCCTCCTCCTCCTCCTCCTCACCTTTCTTCCCACCTGTCTCTTTCCCCGCTCTCACTCTCTCCTCTCTCAGAGAGTGAGAGCTCTCACTCTCTCCTTAGCCACGCTGGATGCCACAATCATCGTGTTTGTGCGTATTTTGTTTGGTTCCTTGTCTTTTATTCTGCACTAGTGATCTATTTGTCTGTACTTCTGGTTTTTGTACATGTGGTTCGCATATCGGTTTTCATCCATATGTGTTGTGGGAGGGTACCTTATGGGCCATGAACGCCTGCACCTTTGTGTGCACTTACCCGTGCTGCTAGTCTTATCCGTGCACATATGTAATAGTGAACACATGAAGTGACAAAGTCACCATTTCGGGATATGGGGTGGGAGTCTGTGCACCGGTTGGAATGGCTCGCTGAGTGTTAAATCGTCTCTTACATCCATGGTTAGCAGGGAGCGACGTCAGGTTTCCCAAACCTTCCCGTTTCATGCCGACCCTTCCAACACCATCGGTTTAAACACTGCCTGCAAAAATATGTTATCTATCTAAGCCTTCCAGCTTCCTGCGGCCTCTCGCCCCTGACCAGGTGATTCCAGTCGCCCCTCCTTCAACCCGCCAGATTGTAGATTTTATTGGGAAATATCCCTCAATTCAAGGCAAAGTTAGGTGGTTATTTTTACTGTAAGAGCCATTAATGTTGGGATTGTATTTTGCCGAACTACCTGATCGAGTCACCTGCCTCATTTTGTTCACTGGCTGCCCCTATGCCCTGGAGGGTCATATCCCCTGTATACCCCTTATTCCTCTATGACCATAGGGATGTCCCTATGACCTGTAGATATATAATATTTTAAGAGTTTTCAAAGACTGTCTTGAATTTATGGTGATGCTCTATTCAAGACCAGCCCGGGGACCACCTAGTGTGACAGAGCCCCACAAGGCAGCTGTCCCCAGCCAGTGGCGGATCTAGACGGTTAGTTTGGGAGGGGCAAACCAAAGTCGAAAAGCAAAAAAAACGTCGCGCAGTGAAAAATTGCGCTACCATATGCCTTTTCGGTAGGATTTTGGGAACTGGAGACGAGAAGCAAAAAAAACGTCACGGGGTGAAAAATATGGGCTCAAGATACATACATTTTTTCCTATCCAAGCGAGGTATATCATATCATATCATATATTAGTTGCGAGGTATATCATTAATATATATTTACACTGAACTTCTCTAATTCTGTTTGAAGTTGAGAGTTGAAGCACCAAAATTTTGCTTACAAGCTAAAAAAGGAGTCGGGGGAAAAAGGAGGTCGATCGCTTTGGGGGGGCAAAAACATAGTTTTGCCCCGAGCTTTTCCGTTTGGGGGCAATTGCCTTTTTTGCCCCCCCTTGGATCCGCCACTGCCCCCAGCTGTGCAACCAGGGACTAGAATATAGCTCAGTGGCCCCCCGAGATGATGGTAGTTGGCCTTGTGTTTTTATTTCATATCTATTCAAGACCAGCTCATGGCAACAATGATGTGGATCAGAGCCCCCCCCATCCAGAACAGCTCAATTTTCCCCAGGGAATAGACTAGCTCATTGGTCTTCAGATATGGGGTCATCAGAGTAGCCAGGGTGGCACGGTCACGTGACATCAAAACAATTTCATGCCAGCTGATGATTGAACCTCGTATTCCGGAGATACTCAAATGGGACAAGTAAAGAGCGTAAACGTCAAGTAAATGATGCAGTTCGATGTAATTTTAGCAATGCCACCAGCGGAGACTATTCTGGTGCACTGAATTTTCACCGCCGCTTGATTAAAAATCGGAAAGGTAATAGAAAAGTAGTATTTGCATAGAAATAACATGCGAAACGGTGGAAAAGATATATACTCCGACGGTTTTCTACCATACTAAGCGACGGCGGAACGTCCAAATTTATGGGGGCCATGAGCTTTTCAACCTATAGGCGGATGCAGGGGGCAAGGGGGCACGTGCCCCCGATCGACTTTCGGCGCCCCCTGAAATGGTCACGGCGCCCCCCCACTAAAAGGTCGATGACGCCCCCTGAAATGTCGCTTCCCCCAGGATGCGAAAATCGGCGCCCACCGATAGAATTTTGCACCCATTTGATAGGTTTTGCCGGTCAAAAATGACGCCCCCCTGGACCGGACGGAGCCCGCCCGAGAAGGTGCCCCCTTCCGATCGGCAATCCTGGGTCCGCCCATGTTTGAACTTATTTCTTTCCAGTCAACGCCATTGAGTTACCGTTAAAATTAATGATTTAAGAGAGGGCACCGTGCCACGGTGCCCCCCCCAGTTCCGCCGCCAGTGACCATACTCTCATCTTAAAATCGGGCAAAAGTGAAAAATATCCGGAGCAGCGACGGATCCAACTTCCAAGGGGAGGAGAGTGTATAGAAAATTACCCACCCCTCCCCACCCCCATTGGCAGACGCAGAGGGGCTTAGGCGGATTCAGGGGGTGGGAAGCGACGGTTCAGGGGACGCCATTGGCATTCCAAAGCAATGCCGTGCCCATTTTAGGGGCGACGAGGGTCGATGGGGGCACCCGCCCCCTGGATCCGCGTACGGAGAGGGCAGGGGCCATGCCCCCAAATGACAAAGTTTTTACCGATCTTTTAATAATACTGTTTTCACTATTTCTCCTGCGTTGCCCCTCCCCCCCAACGGCACTCGTGCGTCCGCCACTGCCCACCCCCACCTACACATATGAAGCTCGATCGTCGATGACGTGCGCCGCAAAATGTGACACTGTGGTGCAGAGGCAGGGGTGTCGCCACGGAATTTTTACCGGTGGGGATGGACCATGACTGAGGACGACCAGAGGCGGGGAGGAGGGGCGCTGGGGCGCAAAATTTGGAGCGAATAGGCTGTCTCTGAAAACGATACTGGCAATACACTTCACCAACAAATTTAGCGAGTTGGGTTGCAAAATTCCACGCAATTAACGAAGGTAAACGCAAGTAATAAGAGAATCCAGATAAAAACCTAGGACGAGTCACAAAGTTTTTGCGGGACCGTCCCCCTCTGATCCACGAGTAGGGGGACGCGTCTCCTCATCCCCCCGCTTTCGACGTCCATGAGTACGTAGGCAGTCCAAATCTTGACGGAGGTTGAGAGGCCATGATCTCCTCAAATGACTATATTCTAGCCGATTTACAAAACACCATGCTTGCGGAAATTTATCGCGGAACACCTTTCTCAAACGTGTTGCTCCTGTGCCTAAAAAATGGCTTTAGATATGGGCATAGACAATGGACGGATTCAGAGGGTGAGGGAGCACTTGTTGGCCGATCTATACGAAGCTTCCTGAAATGCCCATCATACCACTATGAAAGGTCAATGGCGCTCCAATGGCGAAATGGCGAATCCAATGGCAGGGAGCCGGCGCGACATAAGAAAATATAAAAATTTGGCAGTGCAAAATGACTCCACCGTAAACGTGCAATCATATTGGTAGGCCACTGTTCTACCATGCGTATAACTCAAAGTCACTTTGCCAGCCTAGATGACAGATCTAGAGGCATTGGTTGCTGAGCAGGGCCAAATGACAAGAACAGTGAAGAGTTCCATTGTGGTTATCAAAAGAAGGTATTCAAAAGTTTTGCGAGCTAAGTCCCGTATGGCACCAATGGGACACATATGGCGTTCTGTGGGACACAGTATTAATAAAAAGACTCATCTAATATAAAAATGCATGGGATAAATGTTCACCCCGTTAGTACAACTCGTAGCATATTCAATATCTCATTGGTATTTATTTTGAACATTGCTTGCAAACACAGATACAAGAATCCCACATTGATTAACAAATCCAGCTACCAATTGAACTCCGGCTATACGCCATCATATCAGAGGGAGCACTGGTAGCACCAGCGCCTGGATGACGGCTTTGCTGCACGCGAGCTTTGCCGGCGCTGCTGCTCGCCGCCGAAGGGTTTCGCAAGTCCAGGCTGCCTGAGCCGCGCGCTGCTGCTCGCGACCGAAGAGGTTTCGCATGTCCAGATTACCTCAGTCGCGCTGGAAAAGAACACAATACAACAAGATTACAATGGGTACCAAATGGGCGATAATTAATCTTGGTTCGTGCGCCCGAAAACCCAAATAACTAACAATGGGTACTAATGAGGTATCACAAATAATCGAATCATGTTGTTGAATAAGGCTTTTGAAGCCTGTCTAAACAAATTAATGAAACGGCTATTAGTGCCCCACCAGCTGACGGCACTTGAATTCTTATGAAGCCAGGCATCAAATTCTTACCACCCCCGGCACGGTGCCCCCCACCATCCGCGATCTTGGATCCGCCTATGACGGGAATATCAGTGAAGTGCTGGTCTGCAGAATGTGGCAGGAAACTGCACAATATGCTTGGGGTAGCTCAAATCCTACCCCAATTCCAGGCAGAGGCCAGAATCCTCTTCACATTGAAGCAGAAATTTTCTTTTTCGTCCATTTTACCTGTTTTGCTATCTTATTGACACCTTTATGACTTTTAACAAGGGTCAGCACTGTCCAAGCTGTCCAATATTGTTGTACCTACCACAAAGAATGACAAAAGTTGCCCCAAACCAGTAATTCTGCCCAAAGGCTGCACCAATGAGATCTTGTGTAAATCTGCCAAATTCTACATGCTGAATCAAGAGGCAGTCTGTCAGTATTGATAAGAGGACACCATGCAGTAAGGAAGCCAGTCGGCAAAGTATGGCAGCATGCCAAAGAAGTTGCACCAGCTATTGAGAATATTGTACCACCTCTCACCTAAAATTTGAACCAAAATGGGCATAAAAACACACTGACCTCTACTTATTTCCAAACAATGTATTTGGCTGGTACTCCAACCACACAACTGGTACTATATCCCCAGCTGCCCTAGGGCATGAATGCCCTGAATTCTTGTTCAACTTAAAATAACAATAAGGTATTTTATATTCTTTTCATCCACTTTCTATACACTGCAACTTCTATGTGGCTTCGATATTGGCAACCGCCACTCTCATTTTACACTCTCAGTATTGGTAAATGCTGGTCACCATTTCATTTGCTCCAAAATTTGCTTTGCTTGGACCAGTCATGGGTTACACTTTACACCAAAAACTGGTCAGAATTAACATACTTTGCAGACTGGCGAGGAAAGCCACCCGACTTCCACTACCCCATAGTCCAGTCTGCAAAGTATGTCCGCAGGCCAGATGAGTCGCACCAGCCATCTAAAATTCTCGCACCACCATCCTCCAAAAATTCGCACCAACCTGCCACATACCAGGGAAAAAATGCACCCATTCTTACCCCTACAATGCAATGCTACCTCAATCATTAGTCAGTTAATTAAGGGCTTTTTATAAGGCCCCTCCTGTGTCTTAACAGCCATTCAGCCATTATTTGTTTATTTTAAGTGTCACTAACCTCGCAAATTCGCACCAGGTTGATACAATTCGCACCACTCGGTCCTGTCTCCAAGGGCACTCGCACCGACGAGATCTCGTCGAAAATGCCATACTTTGCACACTGGCCCATAGTCAAATTTGACGAGTGTAAAATCATTTTGTGGCATATTTCTTACCTAGTTGGCTGGCTCCTTTGGGACCCTGAAGAATAGCAGACGACGATCCTTTTCCTTGGTCTTAGTACATCCAGGCATTGAGCATGAGCACACGTCTGTGCCTGATATGATCCATAGGCACCGGTGATCACAGCGCTTAGTATCACACCCAGGATAGTAGATAATCACACCAAAGAAGTTGGCACTATAGGTAGGTAATTTAAAAATTTAACAGTTTTCCGTCCATACACAAATTCACACACACAAAACAATCAATCCCAACGTCTTCGAAGTTATTATCTCAAAGTAGAACACTGATAGAAGAAGAACGGTATATGAACGTAGTTTATAAATTGTCTCTTTCACGCCAAGTTGTACCCCAAAAGTCCCTGTCTCTTCAACACACCGCCAGCTCCATAGACAATACACACCGCCAGCTCGGGACCTGGCGGCAATCAGTTGACAATAAAGCTTACTGAAACTCTTTTTGTGTCTACAAAATAAGATAAATAAATATAATAAAATATTATATTTACCTGCAACTGCCTCAGTAGGTATATGTATTGATAGAAACTTTCTGGCTCAGCAGCCACCCTATGCCTTTCCAGTAGTCAGCTATCCTGTGCCAGCTGTAAAAATTGCTGTCATTGGCCATGGCTGAGCGGCCCGCTCCGTTTTACCTTTACTCTATTGCCTTGCAGAGTAGCTCAATTGGCTTTAGATGGGTTCATATGGCCTTTGACCAGCTCAGGTGGCACCAAGTGAGCTCAATGGGCACCAGAATGCCTTCGCCCATACGATTATTGGCGACGATGAGGCATTATCTGGACGCGTATTAGGTGCCCATACTCTTCCCGGGTACCATGAAACGCGACAGAATTCCCTAGCTGACCAAAAATAGTTGTAAATTGTCTAATAATAGTTTCAATTGTTACATGTGGTCTACTTGCATCTAGGTTCAACGGCATAGGACACTAAATTTCGAGCGGCACAGCCCAAACGGTACACCGCCTAGCGATCAAGGGGCACTCTGGCATCGATGAGGTTATGTGCTCCCTGTGCCCCCTTTGGCTGCGCCCCTTGTGGGAGACCCAAAATCTTGGGGCTTCTTACTGCCACCTCCTCCCTCCATCTCCATCCGTGCTCCGAAGGCACTGCTCGGCGAGTTTGTATTTTGGCTATGAGGCTAAATCTGCCCAGTAAACACGAAAAGGAAATATTCTGAAGAACAAAAAGTTTCGATTAACATCGGTTTACCATAACACGTGAAAACAATTGAGTTTCAAGACATGGTTGAAAACAATTTGTTAAAGTGCTCCCCACGCAGTTTCGAACTCGCGACCTATTGCGTGGCAAGCGAGCGCTCTACCAGTTGCGCTACGGTGACGCGTGCGCGGCCGCCCGCTGGGGAGGGAGGGTCGGTGGCGGCGCGACATCGAGTCAGTTTTTGCTCTCCTTTGGGAAGATTTTTGTGGGCATTGTAAAACCGACTCCAGAACCCAAAAGGAAATTGATGGCGCTTTCAGATGATAAGAAATTTGTGTCTGGGATCACCAAAATTTCCGATCTGGAGATCTTCCAAAATGAACATTTTAACATGCGATGTCAATGGGGCAGAGGAGTTATCCAGCCCGTGCTGCCAACTAACTTCGATGGGGGCTGGGTCACCGGCAGTCGAAAGGAAGACAATTCCAGGACTAACCTGTACCACCACAGCACGGACAGTACCATGATGGCAGGCTCGTTTTCGCTGTCACCAAATGCAGTCGCCTCCACTTGTTGGACGGCATGTACCACGGATGTCTCCGTGAAAGGCATGGCTAACGCTTCAAATTTATATTCCATTTTCGTCATAACTTCAGCTTACATCTGCTTACTTCTGCTAATTTCTCTTTGCTTCTGCCCTGAAACACATTACAATTATTCAAGACAAGACATTGCACACCATCCTATGAATATAAGTTAATGATGCCGGCCAAATTGGCATACCAGCCCAAATGCCATCGAAATGGTATCAGTAAGCAAAACAAACATCCATGCAAATCAGTTTCAACAATAATCCAAGACACTAACTAAAAACACTTACGTCCACGCGGTAGATACTGTAGCACTAAGCACAACACCAGTACCGATGTCAGCCAGACCGGAAATGACCCAGGTCACACGCGCGGCCAGCAGCCGCCTGGCGGTGCTGTGCCGAAACCACTAGTAGGCCTAAATTAAACTTTTGCGTGCCAATAACAGTACCAGAGTAATTATTTTCCACCACATCAAGTCTTTACCTAATATTAGTTAACCTAACTCTTCAAATACACAACCTAATAATAATAAATTCTACAGTATGACCGGAACTAGGTCAACATCTACCGCAACCGGTTTTGACACGATCAACCCAAAGCGGTACCGCGCTAGTGCTGTCGCCTTTACATACGAATCACGAAGAAGCGTTGCTCTCGTGACAACCAGAACATCAGCCGTAGACACCAGTCTACATTTGTATGAGCTACCCTTTAGCTTTCGCGTTTTTTCGCTATCCCGCATAGGAGCCGAGATCGTTGGGGGGTGTTCAAACACCCCCCACAGGACGAAGGTGGCTCGGAGGACAACCGGGGCGTGGTTTAATTACAATCATAAAGTTGGTACTTTGATTATAACCCATCGGTTAACACAGCTTCCAGCTTATTTCCGTACTTGGTGGGCCCCTGACCCGGTGGGTCCCCTCCATTGCAAACTCCCAGCACCAGAAGGAAAAAATCACGCCCCTGGAGATGTAAATTATTATTCTGAGACTGTTTGGGTCGTTTTATTAAGCACGTTTCGGGTCGTTTTGTTAAGGAATGCCCCAGCGCACAGTGATGCAGGAGGCCTGAAAAACGGGACGAAATTCATAGCTCAATAAATGGTAATGATAGCACAATGTTTTTGGGGTTGAATTTGAAGCTCTCCTTCAGGCGGCTCAAACAAGCACACCAAATTTTGTTTTTACTCAACCCTCATTTTGCCAGATGGTCGATTCTAACCCCCTCTGAATTTTTTTCGCGATGGGAGAAAAACTACTCGGTTTAGCGCAATCCCGCGTGGCAAGTGCGAACCAACATCAATTTCATATATCTTGACGAAATTTCAATCCAAGGTCAGGTCAGGTCACCGAGTTATAATGTCATTTCTAAGCCGATATAAAGCAATGCTGGTACTCAAAACAAGGTTGACAAAAGCCGGGAATAACTCAGCTTCTAGAGGAGTTAGATCGAGTTTCTATACACCATTCAAAAGCTCTTGTAGATGAAAATCTAGAGCGGACATCCATTTTGAGGTCAGGCCCATAACAAAAGCATCAGAGCACCCCTTGGCACCCATTGGGTGCACTACTTTATGCAGAGGCTATCCAGGGTTTTTAACGGTTCTGACAATCGCTGTAGCTTTATGAAATAATAACATAGTCGCAAAACTGACCATGCCATAAGCTGAATAAAGGTAATAGTAAGGGACACAATTCATATAATTAATAATTTGATTTATTGATTGGATTTCCTGAGTTGTTAGCCGGCAAATATTGGAAGTAAAAAATGCATTCTCACTTCGTATTTGTTAGCATTGGGAACACTTTTAGGGGAGTGTTGGGTAATAAAACATCATCAGAAGATAACCACTGTTAAGCTCTAACAGCCGGCAAACGCTACAAAATGTGCGACAAGCGACTTTCTTCAAATTCCAAGAAAGGTAGTATGTACAGCCGGTTCGATACTGATTGGTAGGTACTAGGCTGCGGTCGTTTTTGCAAAATATCTCTCAAGTGATGGTCCTTACAGACACCATTGGTGCCTCACCTGCTGCATTTTAACTGGATGTACGAACTGACGTGCGAAATGCTTCATAATGTCCAAAAATTGGAAGTAATTGAGAAAAGACACAGAAAATCATCGGGATCGGTGAAAACAGCTTTTTTGTCCATAATTTTCCAAATTTACGTCTCATCCAGTTTGCAGGGTCCCAAATTTACAGAGCTCGTCAAAATTTCTTGCCAGAGACGAGACGTTTATGAGAAGAGTAATCGTTTTTAGGATATTTCTTAAACGAACTGACACTAATACCTACCAATCACCAGGGAACCGGCTGTATACATGACAGTTTAAACAGGGGCGGAGGCCAAAGATTAACGGAAAATCGGTTAAAATAACATTTTACAAACGGGAAGAATGCGAGCCAAAGTTAAAATCTGAATTTCCTTATTCAGGGCCTGATCTCGCTATGCCCTAATAAGTATTGAACTGACCCTAATACCTACTGAATTGAGACCAATACCTGCTTTCGTTGTCTCAATTCACCCTCCTGCTTCTCAACTTTATTGCCTCCTTCAATTAGAGGCCGTCCATCAATAACTTTGCGCATATTTTGTGATTTTTTACCCCTTCCCCTCATTTGAATGTGTCATTTGATGGGAGAAAGGAATAATACACGGCGATTTGTGGATGCCGCGCGCGTCATTGCCACCAGCACCCGCCGACTACGGGTAGAACATGCGCTCACTAAAACTGTTATAACTTTTGTCGGCCGTCGGTTGCCGACCTACGGATTCCACTAATGTAAAGAAGACAGTCCCCACAATACATGGCATGATTTTCTAGCTGATCTTGCCTGTGCCCTTTTTCGCCAGTCTAAGGAAATATGATGTATGTTATAAATTTTAGTTCCGAAACATATGTTTCTTAAAACAAACTCACTGCATTCTCTGGAGCAGCTAGAACCGTATTGTTGTAACCAGAAGGTAGCAAACATCCCAAGCTTCACGTTAGTATACGTTGTTTATAGATGGCGAGGTGTGAGCACCTGTTGTTAACGTTTTAGATCACGCTATTATTTCCGGCCAGATACCCGTATTTAGCGAGGCAGAAAAAGTTTCAAGTTTCAGCTCTTGTGAAACCAAGGTGGTACGCTAGAGGAAGAAAATAATGATGGTTTGCCGGGTTCCAAACAATTCTCAAACGCATCGCGTGCATTTGATACCAATTCTAGAAAGTCATTTTTGGCATTTTTGTCCCGTTTTTAGGCCCGCTGCATCACTGTGCAGCGGTCGTTTCCACGAGAGGCTGTGTTTCGGCCTCAGATACAGTATAAACGCGATAATAAAACATGAAATGTCTTCACGCAGGCTTTTAAAACTGCATACCATCAAGCCGAAAATCCTTATAAAGAAACACACGAACATTTAAAGGATATGTTATCATGGCTTATATGCTTGATTTCGGGTGCGTGGTCGCCCCCAAATAGCTATAAATTCACACCACCCCTGAATTTAAATGGATTCAGGTAAAAATCAAGCTATCAAGTACCTTCTTTTTGTGATTCTTTTTCATCTCGCTGCCCAGTTTTCTCATAGCCATTGACTGACCAATTTTTTTCTTCGTTTTATGAGTTTCTTATTTAACCCTGAAAAACTTTAATCCACTAATACCAACTTTAGAGTACCCAAGTTTTTCTCGAACGTTACTAGTTCTACTATTCTTTTCGGGAGAGACTTGGGGAAATACTCAGTAAACAACTTTTGTTATCATTTGTAAAGCAAAGTATAAATGGAGCGGGGAGTGGTGCGACCTTCAAGTAAGATATTAACATACATGTCCCAAATTTACAACTGGAAAATTTGCAGTTTGGTCGCATGGGTACGGAAGGGCATTCCTGCCTACCTTTTAAATGGGTAGTGGGTTAAAAAAGGGTCAGAAACAGAAACATCCAGAAGCAGTATCGACAGCACTGAATATCACAATTATGTTTCAAGCTGCCTAGGCTGGAGCAGCCAAATATCATCGTCTGAAATATGGTTAACTGGCCTTTTATCTGCTGAATGGCAGATACGACCCCGAGGATTACGCCACGGTGAACAGACTGGTCAGCCACGCCTCCAGCAAGTCTGAGCTGGCCGTCTTCCCGGCCGCCCTGATGGCCATCTTCATGCTGCGCTGCCTGGAGTTTCAGGGCTACTTCGGTGCTGGTGAGTTGCTGAGTGCCGAACAGCCGTTTGACATATATTTTACTGGCGACGAAATTGGGGGGCACTCTGCCCCCTTAAATCAGAAATACTAACACTAATTTAATGGCGTTGGCTGGAAAGAAATGGGTTGAAAAGTCCATGGTGCCGCTCCCCTAAATTCGGAAGTTTCACCGTTACTGCCCTCAATACATGGACATTTCTCCTAGTCGTAGTTATCCAAGGCTATTTAGCCGGAACTATGGATTGTATTCAACGAAATTTTTACTGATGGTTAAGAAAGCCACGGCGTGAATGTACAGTACACCCTGTTGGGTGTCCATTCCTGCCATCAGATATCAGAGGCATATTTTGTGGATAACCTGGTGACGGGCGTGAGCCACAAATTTCAGGGTCTGAAGCGACAATTTCTTAGTCTAGGAAGTAGGTGGGGCATTCCACGGAATTTCAGCACACCGGATGGTCGATTTTACAGCCTCATGTCTAGTGTTTTCTTCAGGATTTGTCAATGGGGTTAATGGCAGCCCAGAACCCTTTGTCAAATTTTTAGGTCGCCAGGTGCAACAGTTCATGAGTTATACCCTCTGTAAATTTTACACTTTTTCGACCCAGCACTGTCTTCTATGGCTATTGTATTCAATTAAAAAATGATGGAGGAAAAAGCAAGGATGTTGACAGAAGACCTTTTTTCAATTATGTCGTCTTTTTACTGCTTGCTGAAACGCCAGGAATTGCTGTTTTAACACGCGCATTGACGGGAGGCGGGTACTGGGGGCGGGTACCCACCCCCTCGGGTTTTTCGGAGATGGCAGAAAAGCGGCGGCGCGTAGCGCCGCTGTACTTGGCATACCTTTTCCCTCATCATTTTTACACCTTTTGTGAAAATTTTTAGGCTAGGTCATCTCAGGTCAGGTCACCAGTACGGGTCAAGTGACCCGACCTAAAAAGTTTAGGATAGCATAAGTCGGAGCAGGGTGAACTTATCCGATTGAAACTCATATCACATAATGGCCCCACCGAGTTCTCTAAAATATGTTCCGGTATTTTTGATATCGATGACCTAAGGTCAGGTACGAGGCATGACCTCTCCTTTGGAAATACATGGGAAAAATGGTTTTTACTGAATAACTCAGTAACGGATGGTGATAGGGCGTTTATTTTAGTTGAATTAGACTTGCCTTGGCTTTTGCGGTTCTAATGATAAGCATTTTGTATAATTTGACCCTGACCTGACCTCAGGTCAGGTCAAATACTTGATTTGACCTAGCATGGTCAAATTATATATCATTCGATTCGGGTTGCTGCGAGGATTCATATAGTTTAAGTCGTTTTGCTCTATCTTTACTTGTTCAGACGTAATGCCCGAAAAAACTTAATTTACATGTTATCCCTACGAAGGCATGTTTTGACCTCTCGTGACCTCAAATGTGACCTGAAAAAAATGGTTCAAATATTTTCGATGGAGAAGTGGATGGGCTACCCAACGTCGTTTATCGTTTTTCGCTACCTACCGTGATTCCCGAGATCTTAGGGGCTGGTACCCCCTCGTCAAAGCGAAGGTGGCTCAGACCCCCGTCAATGCGCGTGTTAAAACTCGAAATATGAAGATGAGTTCAATCAATAATTTAGTAAAACATGTGTCTTTGGCGTTTTTTTAACTGACAGGGGTGTGAAAGAAAATACCTCAGAGAAATCAGATCAAAAAATAAAAACCGTGGTTATTTACTTGTAAGCATGAAAACCAACGACATATACCATGGGTAAGCCCTGTTTGCTCACCCACGGTTAGTAGAGACACTAGGTTGCGCCACTTCAGAACTGAATGTTAAATTTCATTTGAATATCCTCCTCACATTAGTTTTTGGACTTAAAATAGAGTTTTGAAAGTCAAAATATTACTTTTATGGGAAAACGCTGTATTAATATAGGTTCCTTTTGGAAATGAAATGGGTGATGGGAATTAATATCATCCAAATCCAGCAAATAATTATATCCTCAACCTCTGTAAAACTATTTTTTCTCAATTATGAATTTCAATAATAGCGTATATTAACTAAACTGTTGTATTGATACAGGTTCCCTTTAAATAGTTATTTTCTAAACTTTTCAAAGCCATTATTTTGCTCTTTGTTTACCTTCGGAGCACGGGAAGCTTCCGCATGTTAATTCGCCGCGTCTCAGCGCGCACAGTGGTCGGAATTTTTTTTTTTGTTATTGAGAGAACGTGAAGCATTTATTTGGACTGCTGCAGTTTGAAAGAAGAGCAAGTACGGTCGCCCCAGATGGCGAAACATTAAACCCCCTCTCCCCCGCCGCCCGAGGCCCCCGACCAGCACCGGCAGCAGGCACCCAAGGTCCAGGCACGGGAGATGCCAACCATATCACCATCCACGCTCCAGCGCCAACCAGCCAACACGTTAAACTAATTCAAGCTAAACACACGTATGCCTGCATGTAGCGCCAGGCTCACAACCACCGCGATGCAGCCTCCAACGTCAGCGCTGAATGAAAACGTTATGAAAACATAATAGTATGCCTGTCCCCATCCCCACGCCGGCTCCCAAGTTGAGTCCATTAAAAAAGTCGGTCCCGCCACGGCAGTCGGCGGGGGCCAGGATGCCCGGCAGGGGGCAGAGCTGAGAAGTGTCGACCCATCCCAGCGATGCCCCCAGCCAACGCAGCCCCGACACCCTCCAACAATATTTCAATAATAGGGTTCCGCCGACACCCACATCCAAAGAAGGTTCCAGTTCACGGGACAGCTTCAAAACGCCGGGAAGGCTGCCACATCACAGCCAATCACTTATCACCCCGCCTAACGGCGTAGTTCCAGCGCCTCCTCTAACTTCCTCCAACCTCCTCCCAGAAGAGTAGAATACCCTGGTCTAGTTTTCTATTGGACGGTAGAGTTCAGTAGAGACTTCTACCTCTTCTGGGTCAGTTTGAAGGAAGTTAGAGGAGGTGCTGGACCATGCCCCAAGCCTTCACCCCTGGCGGCCAAAGACGGAAACAATTGGCCACTCACTCCTCCATAGTAAGATCAGCTCACTCCAGCGGCGGCACCCGAAATCAGCGCGCCCCCGTCGCGGCGACCGAGGCCAACACATCACAGCTGTCCGTACAGCAGTATGAATGAATACATCTTTACAATCGAACCGTATCAATCCCTAAGGGGAATGCTTAGTCATCTTTAATCACATGGGGCACGCCCCCGGTCCCCCCGGGCGCAGAAGATAGGGCAGGCTATACTGCCACCCCACAATCGATCACTCATTAGCCAGCCTAACATCTCACCCGTGGCGGCCCCTTTCAGAACAGTCCAGGGTTTCAATTAAAGCTTATAACCCAATTTCAAAGCAGGGGCCCTATTCCTGTGCAGGGGCCTCAGATAAGTTTAGGGTCTTCAGTGCATCACAGGTGATCCAGATTAGCTCAAGGAACAATATTAACTTTACGGTCCCAGCTCAGCTCAGGGGCCCCCAGGTCGGTGGATATAGGTTCTGGCCAACTCACGGGGCCCGTTCAAGGTCACGGCTCCTAGCTCAGTTTAGGCATCCTAGAACAGTTCATGCTGCCCAAACCATCTCAGGGGCGCTCAGTTCAGCTCAAAGAGCCCAGATTAGATCGTATGGTATCAGAGGCCAGTTCAGGGGCCCCGAGAAGCTCAGGGGACATTAAAATCAACTCATAGGACCTCAACTTAGTTTAGGGGCACAGGTAAGTTTAACGAGGTTCCGGGGGTTCCTATCGGACCAGTTTGAGTTTCTCGCTTGATATTACAGTTGTTGATATTCTTACCTCCGTTGCAGGGGGCCCATCACAGAAAAGTGGGGGGGCAGTGGCCCCTGGCCCCCCGGTTCCTACGCCTATGCTCAGAACCATAGGTGAGGGAGCCTCCGAGGCCCCCTCCTCAAGTGCGCGTGTTAACACCCGCACTGGAGAGGGGTCTGGCACTAACGCGCACTGGAGGGGGCCTGGTAGGCCCCTAAGATCTCGGAAACTAAGAAGTGTAGAGAAACCCCATTTGGCAGGTGGGTGGGGGCCATAGTGATCTACATCATGACCAATTCTTATTGACGTAGGTAAATGTGTTCAAGGTCGAACGAGGTCATAAAGGTCAAATCTTGGCCATGCTGGGGACCGATTGGTAAATGCCGTGATTATGCGGAAAAATGGCGGGAATAAGCTAAAAACGGACCAGGTTCATATAGAGAAGGTGTCAAAGAGCCTTCCCTACAATTTTTGGGTCAAGGTCATTCAAGGTCATTGACTTTTAAGGTCACAATATGGTACACTACTTATAATGTACACTTTGACTAACACTATAGCCACTGTTTGGCAGGAAATATGGATTGACCTTTCCGAATGACCTTTGACCTTGATCTTTGACCTTGAAATTTGTAATGGGTACCTTATCGATGACGTCATAGCATAATATACGTCCGACCGGGTAACGCCATTTGATCGGAAGCACTGTGGTCAGTGACCTTGAAAGTGCATATATGACCTTGACCTGTGACCTTTTACATTGACCTTGACCTTCATGTGAGGTGACCTTGACATATAATATGGTGTTATGACTTCACGACTCGGTCTCCAATGCAAGCTAACTCTGGTCCGACCGCACGACTACGGCGATCTCAAAATGCAGGTCTGACTTTGAAAGCATATAAGTCAAAAATTTCGACTGATTTAAAAAATCTTCACCAATCAACGTGCTATTGAATGCTTTTAAACGTGGCAAAGTATCGTGTTTCGGCTACGAGCGGTTCTCTGGCCACCTCGGAAAAATAGGTGTGGGGCCCCCGAGGCCCCCCCAGTGTGCGTGTTAAGCAAATGAATTGACCTAACCCCTAACGACCTGGTCAGGTGTGCTGGCTCCGCATGCAGAAGGACATACCCAGCCTCTTCTCAGACTAATCGTCTAATCGGGCTAAAAAAACATATTGCCATTCGGAGCGCCTGAGTGAAATGAGTTTGTGAGCTGCTTACCATTTGCTACCCTCGTTAAAATTGGTGTCCCCAGAAGTCACAAAAGGTCACGTTGAATGTTCGCATGATAATATGAGTTTCTTTCATGTATTCAGACGGCAGGAAGATCAAGACAGTAGTTTTTATTAGTGTAACCCTCTCATCATAGCATGTCGAATCATGTGCAATATGAGCGTAGTTTATGCATAGATGACCTTTACCAAGGGTGATTCTGAGTAAGGTTAAGAAAACCTATGAGCTTACAATGAAGATATGTGCATAAAGGCGAGCAATACGACATGAAAAGTGTAGTACATTAGAGTTGCCCATGTTGGGTACCCTGACACCGCCTCTGTCAGTGACATTACCTGAGGCTACCGAGCGAGTCCGCCCGGTAGCCTCAGGCAATGTCACTGAAAGAGGCGGTGTCAGGGTACCCAACATGGGCAACCCTAATGTACTATAAGAAGCACCTGATAAGCGTCCCCTGCACCTTGCGGGCGGCCGGCGGACCGTGGCGAGCCGCGGAGCCGCCGGGTGGCGGGTGGGCGGACGTCTCCAGGCGGCGGGCGGCCCGGTACAATTTACACTGTGGACAATTTTGCGCACTTAGCTCTCTCCAATCAATGACAGAGAATGACTTGACCTATGTTTCCACAAAAAGCTAATTGGCAGAAACGTAACATTTTTTGTTTGTCTTTTCAAAAGTAGTAAATAATTGTTTAAGGTGGGTTTATGAAAGGGTTAATTAAAAAGGCAGATTATATACATTTATAAAAATTCAAATATACACATAACGCTAATCATCTTAAGACCAACATTATGAGGAACATTTTGATACTAATTATTTTTAGCCTGACTCAGTTTTGACGTTTATTATTCAAAGTTAAAAACTCGGATCTAGGAGACACATCTAGTGCGTCACTTATGGATTTCATCATCACCTTATTTGATGAGTAATAAGTGCATCTTTCAACCAAATTAGCTGGATTAAAGTCGTCATTCAGAACACTCTTAACAATTTTCTTCACATTTGCAGCCATAAAACCCCTGAATTCCAAAATCCGAAAAATGGCCACCCACGACAGCGTTTCCGACCACAGTGCAGCGTCGCAAATGCCGTGCGATGCGATTCCGTGGATGCATTCACTCCATTGATTTGGATGCATAGTGCCTTCATCTGTGTTGTTCTATGATATATTATTGTGGTGTTGCACAATTTTGGTACCCCCCCTCTAAGATCTCGAGAATCACGCCAGAGAGCAAAAAACGGTAAACGGCGTTGGGTAGCCCATCCAATTCTCTATGGAAAATATTAGAGCAAAACAATTTATCCTATTGCAAATATCGTGGCAAGCCAAATGAAATGATACATAATATGACCTTGCTAGGTCATATTAGGTCAAATCAAGGATTTGATCTGATATGATGTCAGGTCGAAGTCAACTTAGGTCAAAATGCATATCATTAGAACCGCAAAGACAAGTCTAATGCTTTTAAAATAAATGCTCTATCACCATCTATTACTAAGTTATTAGTTAAAACCATTTTCCCATGTAATTCCAATGGAGAGGTCATGGCTCGTAACTGACCTTAGGTCATCGATATAAAAAAATGCCGGAGCATATTTTAGAGCACTCAGTGGGCCCGTTATCCGAATGAGTTTAGTTTATCCTGTTCTGACTTATGCTATTTTAAACCTTTTTTGAGGTGGTCACTTGACCTGTACTGGTAACTTGACATGAGATGACCTAACCTAAAAATGTTGAAAAAGGTTGTGAAAACGATCAGGGAAAAGGAATGCCAAGTACGGCGGCGCGTAGCGCCGCCGTTTTTATGCTGCCTTAAAAATCCAGGGGTGTACCCGCCCCTTCCCAGTCGATGCGCGTGTTAAGTTTAATGTCACTTGATCTCTGGTGGTCATGTCGTGTGGTAACCTGTCAGAGAAATTATAATTCGGATCAAGTCGCGTTTTTCTAAGTTTGGTGTCTGTGCTGTTGTTTTGTGTCTTACCAATGACGTAATGCACGTTTTACATTGCAGTCTGGAAAGTATTGAAGGATATTTTACCGAAGCCTGAACTGCTGCCGATTTTTCTCATGTCTGAGCCAACACCCATTGTTTTAAATCTCTTCGACATGGGCACAGAATGTCCATTGCAGACGATGCGCACTAAAATTCCGGGAGTGTGATTCGCACTAAAATTCCGGGAGTGTGATTCGCACTAAAATTTCGGGAATGTGATGTATATGTGAAGCTTAGTCTACTCGATCTTCGCGAGCAATGCATCCAACTCGGGTTGATTCAAATGAAGCGTGTACCTGAGTTGTTCAGTGTAATATCCTGCAAGTAATTTTTTGTGGTGACATATTCATAGTATCGGTGACTTGTAAACAATGCAGATCTGCATGAATTATTTAAATGATACAGGGGTTGCGTGTTCAATAAACGTGTATGACGCTTGTGTTACTGTGCTGATTGTCGTATAGATAAGTTTTAATAGAGTCTAAAGAAGCATTCTAATCATAGCTAAATTTTATTTTCCAGCGTGTCTGGGCCCTTTCAGTGTGTATAATTCGCCTATAGCCACTGGGATGCTGACTGGTATTTAAATGTGTTTTTACTAATACTAATATTAATTCTAAGCTATCAACGATTTGGTGGTTTTTAAATTACACTTCCAATAAATCGTGGACTGAGAGTCTCTCCTAACTACACTACCACAGACAGAGTGACGGCTCACGGACAATCTTAGGACTGCCCATTCTGTATTCTGTATTCTGTATTGGTAAAAAAACAT
Organism: Lepas anatifera; assembly: GCA_034440635.1. Lineage (NCBI taxonomy): Eukaryota > Metazoa > Arthropoda > Thecostraca > Lepadidae > Lepas > Lepas anatifera. The sequence continues at coordinate 219,996 of JAOTON010000099.1, read as the reverse complement.
CAACAGGCATTGCCCAATTACTGATGCAGTCATGCGATTTAAAACCGTAAAGTCAGATGATAAATACATTCAGCAATGGAAGCATTCCATGAACATGCATAACGCTCAACTTTTTCACAAATGCCTATCCTGATAAAGTTCCTAAGGTTGCCGTGAATTTGATAACATTAGTTTTAAATGTGTAGCTCGAGTCTGCGAAGAAATCAACATTACGAAATGCGTTGAAGAAACTGTTACATGTGACGGCCACGCGGATGAAGAGGCTGCGCTGCACAGTACCAACACGCGCAAACCGAACCGCCCACAAAGAGGGAGAACGCGACGTTCGACGGGGCACAGACAAACCGAACTCGGAAACCAGATCGGAACAATCCAACTTTCCGTGATGAAGATTAAGCAAAAACAAGAGGCCATGCTGAGCAAAACGAGCCTTAATACTACGCACTTTGTAGTGAGTCAAAAGAGATGGATAGCCAAGCCTGGCTGACGGACGGTCCGAGAATGAGGCCAACCAGATGAGAAGTTTATGCTGCACCCTTTCTAGGCGCTTCAAGTGGGATGCAGCAGACCCTGCCCATACAGCGCAACCATACTCCAGGATGGATCTTACATGGGCATAATAAGCACAAAGAATAGAAGTGTGCTGACTGGCAAGCACTGGCACGAGGTCTGAAAACTTCGTATGAGGAGGCCAAGCATTCTATTGGCCTTGGCCACGGTGTGGTCTATGTGTGGAGCGAAAGTCAGCTTACCGTCGAGTATAACACCGAGATCCCTAGTCTCTGTATGGCGCTCCAGCGGCGTACCATCCAGTACATAGGTGGTAAGTATCGGAGATTTTCGGAGAGAAAATGATATGTCGCTACATTTATCTGGATTCAATTTTAAACGCCAAATTTTAGACCATTCTACTAAATTGTTGATGTCAGCCTGAAGGGCATCACTGTCTGTTTTTGTCGAAATTCGGTAGTACAACTTAAGATCGTCGGCGAAGCTTATACAGTTGGTTCGAATGGTGAGGGGGATGTCTGCTGTGTAGCAGATAAACAAGAGCGGGCCACACACGCTGCCCTCAGGCACCCCGGACCTTGCAGCGCACCATTCGGAAGATTGGCCCTCTAGCATCAGGGCAGTTGAATAACGGGTACTTCAAAGTTTTGTACCCAAAGTGATCAGAATCATAGTTTAGTACCAGTTTTAGTATAATGTACTAGGAATATGCCAAAAATAATACTAGTTTAGTACATTGATATAAGGTAAACACAAACGGCTGCAGCTGGTGACTGTGGTATTTGTTTGTACCCAAAACAGGATGGAGAATCAGTGCAGCACATATGCATTTCGAATTATTTTTCGTGTAGTTTTGTCATGCCGGTATTGAGCAGGGGTGCGATGTCGGCCAGTAGCGTACGCGACCGGTAAATTAATACGACTACATAGCAGGCATAAGCGGATCCAGGTCGCAGATCGGATGGGCACCTTACGGGGGGTGCCGTCCGGATCAAGGGGGCGCCACTTTTGGCCGACAAAACCTTTCATGTGGTTGTCAAATTCTATAGCGGCGCGCCGATTTTTGCATCGGGGGGGGTGAGGTGACATTTCAGGGGGCACCATCGAACCTACAGAGCACCGCCATGAACATTTGAGAGGACGCCGAGGGTTGATTCATTGTCCCTTTTTATTAGGACAGGGGCGGATCTAGGCCATACGTTTGGGGAAGGCAATCGCAGGAAACATTGCGAACATGGTGTCGTTTCGATGACAATCGGCTGAAAGTGGGTACAATTCAGCCACTTTGGGGACCATTGCAGGGGCGGCTGCAGAATTTTCTCAAAAAGAGGCTCGGGTTTCAATCGTAGGAGCCCCTGCTCGTGGTTTTCATTTTTCATAAATTGAGCGTTAAAAGTGAATAAATCATCTGGGTGGTGTGTATTTAAACGTACTTATTAAATAAAGTTTGATACTTTTGGGGGACTCCAGGCCAGCTATTGGGACCCCCGAGACCAGTATCCGTGGCGTTTGGGCTCCTTGAGTTTACCTAAGAAACGCCCACTGAACATAAAGGGCTTCATAGGCGAATCCAGAATTGCCAATTGGGGGAGGGGCCATCCGGTCCGGGGGCGCCACTTTTGAACTGTAAAATCTATCAGGTGGGTGCAAAATCCTATCGGTAGGCGCCGATTTTCGCATCCTGGGGGGATAGGAAGCGACATTTCAGGGGGGCGCCATCGACCTCTCAGGGGGGCGCCGTGACCATTTCAGGGGGCGCCGAGGGTCGATCGGGGGCACGTGTCCCCCTTATCCCCCTGGATCCGCCTATGCCCTGCGGAGGGCCTTTTGCCGTGCTTAAGGCCAGGCTAATGGTACGCGGTCGCCCCCATCACTTACCATCCCCTTAGACCCGCCGCTGGAACATGATGTATTTACTCCTGGATCCGCCTCTGCACTGGGCAAAAGCATCCCTTAGAGCTAAAAGCATGAAGGGCGCAAAGTTCCATGAATTTCAAGCGAATACATTGTGTTTCGCACATTCGGACTCTATGAAAAGGTTGGCCACTTCTAGGATTCGAACCCACGCCTGAAAATGAAACCAAAACATGGGACCGGTTTTCGCCGTCTAGCTCGCTGGTTAATGTCACGGCTGGCGGTTTTGACCCCGGAAATGAAAATAAAAATGTCCTGGCGTCCATTTGAACTGCTTTTCGTGAACCTGCGCGTGGTTTAAGATACTCTCCCGAGGCTCTAGATTGCAAGCTTTTAACATGTGTTCCCTATGGACTAGTCGAAAATGCCAGCCGTTTAGTAGGAACAACTTTGAGCCCACCCGCTCTAGTATAACTCGTTGGCGACGACCGGTCAGGTAGGATTCAATCCAGGAGTGCGCGCGACCAGTAATTTTGAAAGATTTTAGTTTGTGAAGAAGAAGCGTGTGGTTTACGCTCGTAAAAGCCGAAGAATAATCAGTGTAGACAGAGTCAGTCTGCACGCCCTCTTGGATCGAATCCCAGCTGTTTCAGAGCCGCATGACGAAATCCATGGAGCGAAGCGCATTGAGATTTCTCAAGCGGCTCTATTCTGGCCGCTCAGACGGGTCTCGTCGTGGTCTGTTGTTGGCGTCTGTCCGTCCTGAGAATTGATGTCAGAGCTCTGGAATTTTGTAGGGTGATAGCCCTTCTGCTCCAGACACCCAAACTGAAGCCCCGAGTCGAAATCCAAAATAGTTTTTGAGAAATTTTGGCTCAAACTTTTTCTGTTTTATATTTTTCAAATTTTTACTTCTTAACCTACGAACTTGAAACTTATGTCCTTTTCGAAAGATAACAAGGGCCAGCTAGGGAAAACGAATTGAGCTGATCCGACAATATTTATTGCGCGAAAACGCGGCATTTCTCACGCGAGCAAAAAACCTGCTAAAAGTTGATGGCCGACTTGTGCGCTCGAAATGGCAGAAGACAGGCCTCAGTTAGCTGAAAGGCAGTTACCTAGGGGTAGCTAGGAAAATTTTGTAGTGCTTAGGCATAGTTTTGAGTGCAAAACGCAAAATTTTGACCTACTTTTTACAGTTCTTCCGGAAGACTGAATTTTGGTTCATTTCATTTCAACGTTAATATCTCACAATCTAATTGACCGATTTGAGTTTTCATTTCAAATAATGAAAGAAACATTGCTTCCGCCTGATAATATTTGGATATGGAAGTTGTGAATGTGAAATTCTTTGTTTTATAGGCATAAATAGAAATTGAGTCAAAAAACTTTTTATTTGCATCTTCCTGGTTCCAAGCTCATGTCACTCACAAACTTAGAACTGACATGGCTGAAGAGGAAAGTTACTTGCGGTCATTTCGCTCACTTATACTACCCACCTATCTCTAATGGCTTTCGAGTAATTAGTCCAAAATGTATTACAAGATGCTAAAGTTCTCGGACCACCTTTGCTTCTCACCATGGTTTGAAGTCCTTAAAATGGATGGAAGTGGAAGTAATTTGGCATGAAGCTAGCTTACGATCCTAGCTCGACGATAGAACTAATTTCAGCCCAAAAGAATGTTTGGTTCGTCTTCTAGAAGCACCTTTATATCGTGCCTTTTCGGGACAAGCACAGCACCCGGCGCCAGCGGCCCGGCATATTCGGCGGAGTTGTACTAGCCAGTGACCTCCTGACGGGTCACAGCTGTTAAGCTAGTGAGAGGATGAGTAGTGTGGCACGGTGGTCTGGTGGTTAGAGGCCCTGTCTCTTGATCGGGTAGGTCGGGTTTGAATCCGGTGGTGACCACGTACTCTTTATTGGTTATTTCAAAGAAAAGAATGATAAAACTGACTTGCAGGCTTATGAAGAGATACATTAAGAACGAAATATGGTTTGCTTTCGGCACATTGTCATGCGGCTCTCCTGCGCCGGTGGGGCGTTAGCCCAGGCCGCAGGCCGAGGTTTTAGAAAGTTGGCAAGATTTGAGACGCATGAACGGTTTGGGAGAAATCCATGTTGACTGCTGGGAATAGATGGTAGACAATGGGCCAAAAGAGAGTCACAGAATGCCTTTTCTAAAATTTTCGAACAAAGAGGAAGAAGCGAAATACCGCGGTAGTTGCCTGGGTTCTTTTTGTCTCCTTTTTTGTGAATGGGAATGACATTTGCATCCTTCCAAATATGTGGGAAAACACCTTGAGCGACTGACAATTTGCAAATGATTTCGAGAGGCACTGCCAATTCGGCAGCACACTCATGCAAAATTCTGGCGCTCAGATTGTCGGGCCCGCACGCTTTGTGCTCTCCCATGCTAGATAACAGGGCCTGAACTTTGCCTGGGGGATTTGTAAACTCTTGAAGAATGTAACAATGAAAGTCCGGGGCGTTTGGCAGCGTGTCAACGTTGGGATCCGAAAATTTGGAGGCGAAGGTTTCGTTGAAAATATTTGCGCATTTGGTGGGATCTGAAAATTGTTGACTGTTTGCGACAAGAACGCGTGGATGTTGATGACATTTTACTGGCACCCCCAGGTTTGCAAAATAGTCCACCAGATTCCCATTATTTGGATAAAATGCTACTCAGAACTGGTTTTGGTTTCCTCGAGACTAAAAAACTGACCATGCGCAGCGGGGTTGAACATAGCCCCTACATCATATCAATACACAGTAATGCAGGAGACCAGAAGAACTTGGGATGGAGCCTCTAGCTCAAAAAATTATTTACGATGGAACGATAATTTTTGCTTCAAATGAAGGCTTTTTATTGGGTGGTTCAAGCAGGCACGCGCAATGATGATTTTCGATATTGGGCTTTCGACCAATGACCATTTAGTGATGTCAGTAAAATATCATAATTGTATACTGGTGATAACCACTTCTAGTTAAGAACTCATGACGATGAATGATGATTTTTACTTTAATTGAAAGCTGGTGCTGAAATAGCTTGGATAAAAACATAAAATACCACATTCTGATTCTAGATTTCGAAAAATTATAATATAGTGATGCCATAAAAATATCACTACACGTTGGTAATGCCATAGGCGGATCTAGGGGCAGGTGCCATCCATAGCCATAGGCGGATCCAGGGACAGGCAAAGAGGGCAGGTGCCCTCCCCGACCGACCCTCGGTGCCCCCTAAAATGGTCACGGCGCTCCAGTAAAGGGTCGATGGCGCCCCCTTGAAATATGTCGCTTCCCAACCCCCCCCATGCGAAAATCGGCGCCCTGCGATAGGATTTCGCGCCCATCTGATAAGATTTTCCGGCCAAAAGTGGTACCCCTTGGTCTGTATGGCAGCCCCCACACCAGCAATGTGCCCCCCATCCCGGATCGGCGATCCTGGATCCGCCTATGGGTAATAGTTTTTTAATCAAGGACTTATAATGATAGAACATGAATGTTTAATTAACTAGAAAGCTTTCGTTGAGTGTTTCAAACAAACATAAAACATACTTGTGTTTTGAATTCAGGTTTTGGCCGAATCATCCTTTGGTCACGCATAAAAACACCACAATTGTTATTTGCTGACGTTCATTTTCATTTCCACCACAGAGACTATTGAGGGTATTTGATGGCTCTGATACTCAGAACAAGTGATTCAGATGACTACAAAGCCGGCAAATCTGACCAAAAGCAGTAAGCTGAGTAAAATTTGCGATGTATACGGAAACGTGTTTGATTTCGAGCATATCGACAACTGGAGCTAATGCCATGTTCCGTGCCATTACCTACACACATATGTAAAACCGCCAGTTTTTTCCTCCATAGTATTTAAATGGCGACAGCATCAGGCTGGCATGCAACGGCCCAAACCAAATTCACGATGTTAGTCCTCCGCTAATTATCAGTAGGACTAAAAACGTCATAACTTGTTTTCGGTCGCCGGATGCCAACCTGACAATTCCACTATTTTAAGACTATAGAGGACACTTCCTCAATTATTCGCAATAATTTTCAAGCTGATCTTGATAGTAAGTTTTTTGCTGGCTTTAGAAATCGTGCTTTGTGCGGGATTTTTATTTTCAAAACATACCGCTATTAAAATGGTCTCACTATGTTGCTGGGACAAGTTAGAACGGTATTTCTGTGACCAGAAGGTCACAGAAATCTGAACGGTAACAACAGTATACTTTTACTATCGATGACAAGGTGTTAGTATTTGCGATTCTTGTTTGTTACCATGTCATTGTTTTTTAGTAAGATTGCGGTATGTAGTGACATGGAAGAATTGTCATGTTTCAGCAGCCGTGAAATTGACTTAGCAGTTAGCACGGTAAATGAAGGAAGTAAGCACGGTTTGCCGTGTTCCAATGAACTCTTATACGTATTATATGCATTTGATATCACTTCTAAAGTCACTTTCAAGGGTTTTATCCTGTTGTTAAGGCCCGCTGCATCACTATGCAATACTCCAAACTATACAATGAAACCTATAAACTATCAAATATGTTTAGCAAAAACTATCGATGTTATAGCCACACCCATTTATTGCGCTTCATAGAGCAAGAATGAAGCTTCACGTGTAAAACAGTACCAATTCACAGTCAATCGCAAGAAGCATTAATGATTCTCCCTTCACAGCACCTCTAAGCCGCCGACGCCACCGGAACCGCCGGCCTATATTCCCAGTTTATATCTTAAGTGTTTAGTACGGTGCAAACCTTTGAACCTCAACTATCAGTAATTTCTGTTGCCCAGTGTCTTTTAGGTTAGGTTTTGATGCACCTTCTGGAACTTCTACATGCCCTGGCAGTTTTTTTATAAGCTGGTCTTCCCTAGAATCTTGATGCACTTTGTGATGGTGCCGCAGCACCTCTCGGTCAGGTCGTTGGCCACTCTGACTTTCCACACAAACTCCTCCGTTCCCTTGTACTGCTGGTCCTCGCCCCACAGTCTGGAATCCCTCACCAGCCACTTGTGATCGATTTTGAAGATCGTGAAGAGCATGAATGAGTTGGAGCCGCACAGGTCGGTCAGTTCGGTCTTGGAGGTGAGCTTCTCGAGGGAGTACTGCAAAGGGGGTTATGGGAGAGGTTGCTAGCTGGCTCGGCGGTGTACCAGCCGTGCCTACCCAACACTTTCCCTGAGCACTACTCTCTCGAGAAGCCCAGGTTCAGAGTTCACATCCAAAACCGAACTGGCCGACCTGTGCGACCCCAAATCCTTCATGCTTTTCGCCATCCTTGAGAGTCGACCACAAGTAACCAGCGAGGGATTCCAAACTGTGGAGCGAGGACCACCAGTACAAGGAAACTGATGAGTTTGTGCGGAATGTCAAAGTGACCAATGACCTGACCGAGAGGTGCTGCTGCACCACCACAAAGTACAGCAAGATTCTTACTTGGAAAGACAGGCTCAGAAGAAAAAAACTGCTGCAGGGTATGGTGATGTTCTGGAAGGTGCATGCCAACTTCACCAAGAAGACACCAAGAAGACAAACAAAAACTACTGGTAGTTGAAGTCTAAAGGTTTGCACCGTATTAAATACTTGAGGTCTAAACTGAGAACCTAGACCGGTGGTGCCGGTGGCGTCGGCGGCTGGGAGGTATTGTGAGGGGAGAATCAACAATCTTTCTTGTGAATGACTGTGACTTGGTACTGTGTTATACGTGAAGCTTCTTGTCACATTCGTACTCAATGATGAGGTGTGTGAATACAACCAGTAATCTTTTTGCTTGACATATTTGATAATTTATGTTCCATGGTATAGATTAGGGTATTAGTGCGATATAGGGGATATGTTCAACCTCGCTGCGCATGGTCAGTTTTTGAGTCTCCTTTAGGCCAAATAATGGGAATCTGGAATCAAAATCAGCGATTAAGAAGTTATAAATTGCTGATATGTGCATTTTGTTGCTGATTTATCCGTGTCGGTATTTTTGACAAAATCACTGTTCATGGCTGCATAAATTCAAGTTAGCCTAAGTTGATGAAATAAACGCACACACTCTCAACAAATTCCTTGAAGTGTTTTGTTTTTTTCACTAGGTTCGCCTAAAATACGCCGCTCGCCGTTGAGATCAAGTTTATTGTTACATGGGTGAAGGAAGTTGCTTTTGATTTATACTAGATTGCTGCCAAATATGACCAAACTTGTATGTTGCTGCTGATCCTCTCAAAAACTAGATAGACTCTCCTAGAACTAGGAAGGAAAGGGTGGTGACGTCATCAGGGGAGGACTAGATTTAGAAGCAACCTTGGTTGTACCCGTATTTAAAGTACCCTGGTTTGGATTGATTTCGGCACTCTTTCCGGTGACTCACAGGCAAGGTGCGGTAGAAATTTCGGCGGGAGGTGTATCCCCATAGGCCTTGTGTTACGACCCTGTAATGGGACTGTAACAAATGCAGCGGTTTAACCGCGTTTGCCCCCCCCTCCCCATTTCTTTTCATTTATTTCTTTTACTTTTTACTCATTACCGCGAGCCTGCAGGTACGCGTACTGATGTTCATCTTTCGCTTTCCGAGCGCGCTAGTGTTCGCCGCGGCTCTGTCTTTTCCCAACGCGGCTGCTTGCGTTTAGTGTCTCATACCTGTTATGCATCTGGAGCTTTACTTGTTTCTACGCTCACCACACAGTCTAGGTTTCCCCGAGCCGCGCTGCCGGCCTGCAAATGTTTAGTTCTGCAATACTTTTTTGTTGTGTGATATGGTTGTACGTACGAGTCCGGTTCTAACGGGACCCGCCGGCGTCAGGCCAACCTAGCCGCGCCCGGCCGCGGACCCGCCGGCGTCAGGCCAACCTAGCCGCGCCCGGCCGCGGACCCGCCGGCGTCAGGCCAACCTAGCCGCGCCCGGCCGCGGACCCGCCGGCGTCAGGCCAACCTAGCCGCGCCCGGCCGCGGACCCGCCGGCGTCAGGCCAACCTAGCCGCGCCCGGCCGCGGACCCGCCGGCGTCAGGCCAACCTAGCCGCGCCCGGCCGGTGTTTGTGCTGCGTGTGCAGACGGCCCGGGGCGGTGCCTGTGCTGGTATATATACCAGGCCCCCGAGACTTCTTCAGGCACCTCAGCCAGACAGCACTAAAATATCTTCTCTCGGCCATTAACAACATGTTTCTTAGCGACTCGTTCCCCACTATGTGGCGGGAGAGTGTCATCATTCCCATTCCAAAACCTGGCAAAGAAAAAACGGACCCTAAAGGTTATCGCCCCATTTCGCTTACTAGCTGTGCTAGCAAGCTTGTAGAGCGCATGGTCAACGTAAGACTTCACGAAATTCTCGAAAAGAAACTCGATGCTATGCAATCGGGTTTCCGGCGCGGGCGAGCCACCACTGACAATCTGATCAAACTGGTCAGTGACGTCCAAAATGGCTTTTACAAGAAGCAAGTCACAATTGCTGCATTAACGCGAGGTCCGCTCATACAGTAATACATCTCTAAAGTTAACTGAAAGACTTCTGTCTCAGTGACCACCGCGAATAATACCTAGACTATCACGTCATCTAACGCGACCTCGTACTTCTCGTCACCACCGAAGTCGGATCGTTACACAAAGAGCAATGTCGCACAAAAATTCCTTAGAATCGCACGGATACGACACGGCAAGATCCTTGGAAAATTGCAGGCAAATTGGGATAGTAAGGTTCTGCTTGAGTAGGCACACATTTGCTCCAGACGATAGACCTCCAACGTCGTGTGTATTGTGCACGATTTGAAAATAGACATTGTTCGAATAATCGTTTTGGTTGGTTAGAAGAAAGCGTAGAGAGGAGGTGAACTGTGGCGAAGACCAGTTGAGCGAGTTCTGGATACCGTGCCGGGTATTTTTTAAATGAATTCGCGCCGTGCTGGTATATATGTTTTAAATGACTGGCATTATTCCAAAATACCTAATGCATAATATTACCTGCCGGCTGGCAATGTAAAAAATCAAGCCAAATGGGCTTCCGCGTATGATGTAGTGATCCAGAATGCTAGTAGTGCAGAAGCTCTCGGTGAGACAAGAAAATCGCGCTCAGATTTTCGTGGGCGACAGATTCTGACATTGATAGACCTCTGACAGATAGCTGCAGTGAACTATTGGACAGCAGAGCGCGGCTCTGTCACACGTATCGCTGCCATGCCGCCAGAGATAGACACCTCGGCGCTGGACGAGCAGCGGCGTTTCGTGGGATCCCTGCTGCTGCACCACATTCACCAGGTGCCCTACAACGCACACGAGGTGGCCGAGCTCAGGGTGCAAGCCTTCAACAGCATCGACAACTCCGAGAGCTTGTTCGTGGGCGCGGCCGTCTATCCGACGCTGGCGCTGTTTAACCACTCCTGCGACCCTGGCATAGTGCGGTCCGTGCTACAACACTGATGCAGCACTCGATTTCGCTGTTTAACCCCTCCTGCGACCCTGGCATAGTTGCGGTCCGTGCTGCAACACTGATGCATGATTAGATTTCGCTGCTTAACCACTCCTGCGACCCTGGCATAGTGCAGCCCGTGCTACAACACTGATACATGACTTGATTTCGCTGTTTAACCACTCCTGCGACCCTGGCATAGTGCGGTCCGTGCTACAACACTGATGCAGCACTCGATTTCGCTGTTTAACCACTCCTGCGACCCTGGCATAGTGCGGTCCGTGCTACAACACTGATGCATGACTTGATTTCGCTGCTTAACCACTCCTGCGACCCTGGCATAGTGCGGCGGTCCGTGCTACAACACTGATGCAGCACTCGATTTCGCTGTTTAACCACTCCTGCGACCCTGGCATAGTTGCGGTCCGTGCTACAACACTGATGCATGGCAGTCAGTAAGTCAGTGTGAAATCTTAATAGGCGTTCTGAGTTTAGCTCCTCTGTCCGCCTCTAAAGCATCGTGGGAGAATTTAAATTCAGGAAAAGTTAAAGGGAAAAATGCAATTTGGAGCCCGGTGGCATTAATCTCAGGGAGCAAGTGAGCCTAGTTGTTAAGCAAGTTAATTTCCATTCTAGTACTGGGAGTAGGAGGGCATAACACTCCGGTGCAGGTTTTAGGTTGTTACAACTGTGCAGGGCTTAGCACTCCATGGTGGGTAATTTAGTGACAGTGATCGAGGAGGGCATACAAATCCTCTGAGGCCTAGAAGGCCAAAGTGATGCACAGGGTGGAGGCAAGGCCCTAGAATCCCAGGTTGGCCCAAGTTTTCTACTAGTAAAATCTTGTTTTTTTGGTATCCACTTGAAACGGAAGCAGCTTCTTAATTTGAGGGCTAAAAGTTAGCCTTTTTGGATAAATTAAGTTTAAATATTAAAGCAAAGAGCCATGGATCATATTGTTCCCACTGTAATGTCTGTGAAGTGAAATATGTTGTCAAGTCCAGTAGCTTTGGTATGTTATACTAAAAAATATACTAGAGTGCTAATCCTACTTCGGTTTTTACTGAACCGCAACACCGTAAAAGAGAAACATGACGGGACCGGGCGACAATAAAAACCAAAGAGACGACATAGGGGGTGAAGGGAGTGGGTTTCAGAAAATGCAGAAAAAGCAACGACAGTGGGAAAGATCGCACCTCAGGGCCAGATCATCGCCCCTGATCAAAGCCTAAATGCAGCACGTGCCAATTGCTCTAACAGCCCCGTCATGGGCGTCGAAAGCAGCACAGGCGGAGAATGCGCCTCCCCAATGGCCTTCGGAGGACCAAGTGACCCCCTTGTCTCCTGTATCCGCCAAAGGGTAGCACTGCTCCATGGAGTAGTACCAGTGTTCTCTAGAGGTGGGAGTTTCGGGAAATTTTGTAGGCCCGGGCCCGGTCTGTTGCTGATTTTAGAAGCCCGTCACAAGCCCGGTTTGTGGAAGAAATGAATTATCAAGCCCGGGGAGGCCCGGTATCATCGAAAAACCATAAACGACTATATACAACATTTATTTACTTTAAAGCTGTTTCAAATATAAGTTTTAAGCCAATTTATCCAGTAAAAAGTTTTGGTTTCACCCAAAACCATATTAAAAAGGTGCATGTAGCATCAGTAGCCTCAGCTATCTCAATAATTCAGCAGGAAATGATACTGAAAAACACACAGCATGAAACATGGCTTGCTTATGATGCAAGCTTACTTCAGGCAATGACCAGCATCACCTTATAAAAACAATGGGCATTCTAGATAGAGGTATGCACATGGAAGCTATAAGAATCGGGTTGAAATAAGCCCACTCTTGTCAGACATTACCTCCATCTTTGCACTTTTATAAATCTTTATATTCCGGCACGAGCCTCACAATTGAGTTACAATAATGTTTATGAATAGCGGAGAGAGCAGTGACAAGTTTTCAGCTAAAAATTGTCAGAATATCATGGCAGAATGGCTGTGAATGAACCAAAAATCCTTCATATTGTCCCTCAATTGATACATGTTAACATTTTCTTTTAGTTTAGTCACTAAACAGCTTGGAAGATAGTCAAAAGATCGTTCTGCTTGGGTCAGCCCGGTCTGCAAAGTAGGTAAGCCAACAGGCCAACATGAACAAGGCCCATCAGCCATATACAATTATCAAACCACCAGCCATAAAGAACTATCTTGATAAAGAACCACTAGTTTTCCACAGGTTCGCACCAAACATGGAATAAAAATATTGCACCAATCTCCACCAAAAAGTAAATCTGACACAAAAAACTCAATCTCATCCACATCACCATTCGGGCTTGAACACTATTTCTGTTTGTTTTGTTGTATTTTACGGGCTTGCGCTTAGTAGGTATCTGAAGCGCCGTGCTTGTCTACATTAGAGCAATAATTTATGAAAACATTTTTCACCAAAATTTACCAGAATAGTAAGTTTATGTCAGCAAAAATATTTTAAGACTTTTGAAAATATATTTTAAAATCTCACAGATTTAAGAAATAAGCACAAAGTGTGTGGTGCGTTTCTCTTGTTCCTGAGAATAGGCCACTTTTTGCGCACTTGTTTCATATATGACGCTTTTCTGGCTTTGCAAGGCTTTACCAAGATACGAGGCTTTACAAGCTGCTCAAGGCCGCGGAATTTGCCATAATTTGGATATTCTGTTTTTGTGTTCTGTATTTCTACGTTTCTGTACATTTTTAGTGTAGTGGGAGGGAAGTGTAAAGTAAAGGTATCTTGGGAGGGAAGTGCTGTTATGTTCAAAGCTTATAATAGAAGTTGTATTTCATAGAGGCCAGGGAAGTATCTCCACAAGGAAAATGCAACACATAATGTCAAGTATATTCATGTTTTGGTGCAATTTCAAAGGTTCCCTCTAAGGCTGTCTGCTCTCCCCAGTATCTCCCCACAACTGACTAATTTATATTTTGAAGTACTTCGATCAAAAACATGTTTTCTTTGTGCCTATTTCCTTGCTTATACTAGCCCTTTCTGAGTAGATTCTGCATCTTTTGGGCAATGAAAGAGCAAGATGAAGCTGTGGAAGGGTCAAACTTATCAACATTTGTTCTTGCAGCTAGAGTTAGCAGGCCAATTTGACAATTATGGGCTCCCACTAGATAGTTGGTACCTGACATATTCACTTCACCATTTTTCGTAGAGGACGTGGGAATGGCTCCATAGATAAAATTTTCTTTTTACCTGGAGCAGAAAGCTTCTGGAAATAATTTTCTAGCTAGAGCTAGGTGTTAATATCAATATGTTAGCAGCAAATTGGTTAAATGACTTCATTTAAAATGGTATACTGACAATGTGGAAGTAACAAATAGGCTATCACAATGTATATTTTGTTCACCCATATATGACTTGAAGATTTTGAAGTAATCAGGATATTCATAAGATGACAGTATGGCATGGATGTGTGCAACTGTAGGCATTATTCAATATTTGATTTTAAATATTGATTCAGGTTTAAGTAACTTGCTTTTGACCCTGGCATGATTAACAGATAGAAAGCTAGAGTTTCATGCTTCAATTCCTGATGTATGCCTAAAAGTTTCAAAATTAATTGTAAATGCATTTTCAAAAGCTGCTGGTGCATTAATAAGATTATGTTTCAGTGGAAAAAACTAGGTCTGTACTGAAAAAGCCTTATTTAACTTACAGAAAATTGACTTTGAAGTCCCAGTTCAGTTGAAGCCCGGAATGAGCCTGGGTGAAGCCCGTTATCAGCCCGGCATTGGCCTAAATCAGGCCTCCAGGCCCGGTCCAAGCCCGCAGGCCTGGGCCGGGCTTTTGCCCCGGGCCCCCGGGCCTAGAAAGCCCCACCTCTAGTGTTCTCCCTAATTTAAAAGGCTAACCTTTTTGTGGGAGGGCGTCCGGTTTTAAAACATTACCTCGCTCCATGGAGCGAGACAGCAATGCCCAAGGCTGTAAGTCCAGGAACACCAATTCAAAATAGTCATCCTCAAAGGCCACCAATCGGTTAGGGAGAGTGTTAGGGGAACTTCCTCTCTACGCATTGGCAGGATCCACCACGGCCTGAGAACATGTATCGAGATGCTCTTGACAACAGATTGTTCACGAAGTTCACGAGTCCAAGTAGTTGTGGCTGGAATTTCGGTTAACCCTTGCCCCGGTGGCGGGTACGAGCCACCTTCGCCCTGGTGGAGGGGGCTAAAAGAGACCCCACGATCTAAAAAACTAAGAGAACTAGAAAAAAGCGCAAAACGGCAATCGAAAGCTATTCAAAAATTATATCGAAAATACTTAGGTCATTTTTCTCGTCAAGTCAATGGGGCATTCCAGGACAGGTATTTTCAGGTCACCTTGTAGACTCATCTTTGATGCTTCATAACTAAAAAACGCATGGCCTGATTAACAAGTTTTGTATATCATTGAACTCGTCTTGAACCATAAATTATTTTGAAAAAAATTAGAATAAAAAAATTACTGAATTATTTTGACCTCTTTTTTTGTGACCTAGCTTGACCTGTTGGCAGTTGAAATTGACCTTTTTAATACCTCAAAAATTTTGCTTCATAAATCATCGTTCGATAAAAATTTTAAAATGCTTTCTTACTTAAATTCCAAATTTTTACCACCTAAGGTACGTATGCAGATGGTTTTTGATCACTGCAGTAGCACAGCTTTATGTTTAACACTGCAAAAAAGCGATTATAGTCATATTACACATCCTTCGATTCGCCGTAACGAGAGGAAGCGAATGGTGCCTAAAATTGATTCTAACTCCACTCTGTCAGATGCTAGAGCCCGGAAACTCTTCCAACATGACACCTTCTTTGACCTGTCATGTTCTTAATACTGACATTTATGTTATATGGCTTATAAGCCAAAAAGTGGCCGATGTAGTTTCTTCATGCATTCTTATAAGCTATTCAGCAGCTTTCACGTTTTTTCGCTATCCCGCAGAGGAGCCTAGATTGAAGAGGATGTTTAAACACCCTCTGCCAGGGCATGGGTGGCTCGGAGACCCACAGGGGTGGTAGTTAAAGGGAGATGCGCGATAAAATTATTATTGTGGTTTTTTGCTATTTGAAAAATCCTGATTACGAAACTTTCAACTATTTTTGTTTCCTCGGCAAAATTTTGGGGGCCACTCACTTATTATCAAAATAGGTTAACAGTTCCGATAAAATGCTGAATTCTTCACCCATCACTTACTTTTCGAAAACTATTTAAAGTTGAAAAGTAATGTTTTTTTGGAATAAAAATGTCTGTCTCCTGTATTCGTATTTGAATTAATTCTACAAATCCTTTAAAAATACATAATAAATAATTTTGCCCCAGAAACCGAAAAAACAATCACTCAAGTCTTCACCCGTTTCGTACCTCGGCTCTTGAGTCGTTTTCTGCTTCAGCCCCAGGATGACTAAACTTTTGTGTCAGAAAGGTCAAGTGACCCCCTACGAGGTGACTGTACGTTCTGATTGGTCAATTGTAATTCCTTAAAAGTCATATATTTTTGTTTCAATACAATATTATTTTTGGCTGTAGCTTTTTAAAATAACTTTTTCTTTATTTTTTTAACTTTCAAGTCACTGCTTAGAAAAAAATGGAACCGGTTTTTTTTAGAGAATTTGATAGCCTTAGCCGGGGGTGCATCATTTGCATCGATAAGAGGTGTACCGGTAAGGTCGTCTAGAAATGTTGACTTTGAGAGCAATCTTAAGGCACTTGCAGGCCGAATTCGCAAAAATGAGAATAGGACTTCTGAAACAACTTTTTGTGACCTTTTGATGTACCCAATAATTTTTTCGCGTATCTCCCTTTAATATGTTGTATGTAAAAGCCCTGAATTGAGGAATATGACAGTGCCGTATGTCTCGACAGGTACTTCAGCGGCAACACGGTGATTGTACGAGCCATCAAGAATATCGCACAGGACGAGATGATTGCTGAGAACTACGGACCCATTTTCACCGAGAGGTCTCTCAGGGAGAGACTCCAGGTTAGCAGCGCTTACTGAATTTCCGTGCAACGTTTCTGGTGTAGTATCTGCACCCTGGCCAGGTGTAATGCATTTGACAGTGGCGAGTCGTCGCAGTTCTGATATTGAGGAGCTGCTCTTAACCACCGAAGAGGTCAGGAGGTCGACCGAAGAGGGAAGGAGGTCGACCGAAGAGGGCAGGAGGTCGACCAAGAGGGCAGGAGGTCGACCGAAGAGGGCAGGAGGTCGACCGAAGAGGGCAGGAGGTAAACCGAGAGGGCAGGAAGTCTGACATTTTCTGACTTTCTGACGATGGGGTCTGGCTTTTTCGGACGTTTTCTGACGGGAAAGGATTCATGGCCTTTTATTTTTAATTGAGCGAGAACTTCGTAAGCCCGGGGCAATTGAAGAGCGGGTGCTTCAAAGTTTCGTAGCGAAATGTACTACAATTAAAGTATGATACCAATTTTGGCTTAATATGCTAACAGTATTAGTATTCTAAATGTGGTGCAAGCCACGTAATTTCATACAATGTTAAACCGCCAACGGCTGAAGCTGACGACTGTGCTTTTTCATCAAACAAAAATAAAGAGCTGTACGCTATTGTTGCGAATTCTTCATGCTTTTTTCTTCTTTTCAAGAGTCGGGTGGCCTAGTGGCTTCATTGCCTGTTTTCAGATCTGGCAGGATGGATCAACGTGGGTTCAATGCCCGCGGTGGGAGGCCACCCTCTATGTCTGATCTGACCCCGTGGAGAGGATCATTAACCATGCCAATGCTCCCTGTAATTAAGCGAGTGTGCCTGGTGGGATGGGCCCTAACGAAATGAAATAGACCCAGGGACGTTTGCACTATGTTGAAGTTGGGGGGGGGCAGATCAAATCCCACTGCTTGGTTGGGGTCCACATCGGCGAGCAAAAAAAAACTGAGGGGGGATGTGACAGCCGGCAGGATCTAACAAATTTTTCAGTTTCAGAGAGAGAGAGAGAGAGAGAGAGAGAGAGAGAGAGAGAGAGAGAGAGAGAGAGAGAGAGAGAGAGAGAGAGAGAGAGAGAGAGAGAGAGAGAGAGAGAGAGAGAGAGAGAGAGAGAGAGAGAGAGAGAGAGAGAGAGAGAGAGAGAGAGAGAGAGAGAGAGAGAGAGAGAGAGAGAGAGAGAGAGAGAGAGAGAGAGAGAGAGAGAGAGAGAGAGAGAGAGAGAGAGAGAGAGAGAGAGAGAGAGAGAGAGAGAGAGAGAGAGAGAGAGAGAGAGAGAGAGAGAGAGAGAGAGAGAGAGAGAGAGAGAGAGAGAGAGAGAGAGAGAGAGAGAGAGAGAGAGAGAGAGAGAGAGAGAGAGAGAGAGAGAGAGAGAGAGAGAGAGAGAGAGAGAGAGAGAGAGTAAGAGAGAGAGTAAGAGAGAGAGAGAGAGAGAGAGAGAAAAGGAAGAGAGAGAGAGAGAGAGAGAGGGAGAGAGAGAGAGAGAAGAGAGAAGAGAGAGAGAGAAAGAGAAAGAGAGAGTGGGAGAGGGAGAGAGAGAGAGACTAGCTTATTCAGGGGGCGCCTAGGCTATCCAAAGGCGCCTTTACTATCGAAGGGTGCCTTTCTAGGGGCGCCTTTGCTATACAGGGGCGCCTTTGCTGTCCAAAGCACTTGTGTTATTCATGGTTGTCTTTGGTGTCCAGCGGCGCCTTTGCTATCCAAAAACGCATATGATATCCGTAGGGCCCTTTATCCAGTGGGCGCTTAGGCTATCATAGGGCGCCTTTTCTATCCAAGGGTTGCATTTATTTTCCTGAAGTGTCTATCTCTATCTAAGGGGCGCCTATGCTGTCCAGGGCGCCTATGTTACAAAGATTTGCCTTTGCTGTCCAGGGGCGCCTTTGCTATCCAAGGGCACCTTTCCTGACCAAGGGGCGTATTTTTCTTTCCGGGAGCGCCTCTTTCTATCTAAGGGGCGCATATCTTATCTAGGAGGTGCATTCCACCATAACACGACCAGTGACCTACACCCGACCATTTTTTATTTCCTTCAAATTTGGGTCACTAAGGGTTTCGAGGGCGCTGAATTGATTGGAACCCTTGAAAAAATTCCCAAAAATATTTCTTCGGAGTTATGGCCCTAGGCAATTTTCGTAGTTGGTGTTACAAGTATTTTTTAACGTCTCATAGTTTCGAAGTTTTGGCAGTGATTTTTATAAATCTTTTTATTGTATCAACAAAAGATATAAAAACATCTTAGCTATCTCGGATTTGCAAATTTCAAAAATTTTGGGTACATGATTTTTTGACATAATTTTTCAACGATGACCTTGACCCGAAGTTATTTAAAATTTGTATTTTTGTCTGAAAGCGATTCGAAATACATTCAAACTCTTTCAAATGAAATAATAAAAAATTGGGTATCGAGTTGCATATATTTTTTCTAGCTTCCAAAAGCAGACACAATAAACCCATCCTCGCCGTAACTCATTATGCAATTGCGCTAGAGCCTTGCGACCAAAACTAACCTGCCTTTTGCTACTGGCAGTTTGTTCTCGTGACCTTGTATTATATCAGGTCATGTCAGGTCACCTAGGGTAAGGCTTTCCAGCCTGAGTGATAGTTTGCTATTCGAGTTTTAAAAAGCTACTTAAATTAATAATAAAAGATGTCCAGAATTGCCAGTTTATTTAAACACCTACACACAGCTTCACACGCATAGAAAACAACATTAATATGTAAGGCGAAGCCTCTGTTTCATATGACGAATCCTCAATATTTTTATCGGTGACTGCTCATTTCATTAAACCCGCTTCGCCACCTTTACGTGCCTGCATAGGTCCTCTTCTGACGGCCTGTATACCTGCATAGTTCTGTATTCTGTATTCTGTATTGGTAAAAAACATCAAGAGGCATTGCCCAATTACTGATGCAGTCATGTGATTTAAAACAGTAAAGTCAGATAATAAATACATTCAGCAATGGAAGCATTCCACGAACATCCATAACGCTCAACATTTGCACAAATGCCTATCCTGAGAAAGTTCCTAAGGTTGCCGTGAATTTGATAGCATTAGTTTTAAATGTGTAGCCCGAGTCTGCGAAGAAATCAACATTACGAAATGCGTTGAAGAAACTGTTACATGTGACGGCCAGGCGGATGAAGAGGCTGCGCTGCACAGTACCAACACACGCAAACCGAACTGCCCACAAAGAGGGAGAACCCGACGTTCGACGCGGCACAGACAAACCGAACTCGGAAACCAGATCGGAACAATCCAACTTTCCGTGATGAAGATTAAACAAAAACAAGAGGTCATGCTGAGCAAAACGAGCCTTAATACTACGCACTTTGTAGTGAGTCAAAAGAGATGGATAGTCAAGCCTGGCTGACGGACGGTCCGAAAATGAGGCCAACCAGATGAGAAGTTTATGCTGCACCCTTTCTAGGCGCTTCAGGTGGGATGCAGCAGACCCTGCCCATACAACGCAACCATACTCCAGGATGGATCTTACATGGGCATAATAAGCAAAAGAATAGAAGTGTGCTTGAGTCTGACTCGGCAGCACTGGCGCGAGGTCTGAAAACTTCGTATGAGGAGGCCAAGCATTCTATTGGCCTTGGCCACGGTGTGGTCTATGTGTGGAGCGAAAGTCAGCTTACTGTCGGGTATAACACCGAGATCCCTAGTCTGTACGGCGCTCCAGCGGCGTACCATCCAGTACATAGGTGGTAAGGATCGGAGATTTTCGGAGAGAAAATGATACAACGCTACATTTATCTGGATTCAATTTTAAACGCCAAATTTTAGACCATTCTACTAAATTGTTGATGTCAGCCTGAAGGGCATCACTGTTTTTGTCGAAATTCGGTGGTACGACTTAAGATCGTCGGCGAAGCTTATACAGTTGGTTCGAATAATGAGGGGGATGTCTGCTGTGTAGCAGATAAACAAGAGCGGGCCACACACGCTGCCCTCAGGCACCCCGGACCTTACAGCGCACCATTCGGAAGATTGGCCCTCTATTATAACTCGTTGGCGACGACCATTCAGGTAGGATTGAATCCAGGAGTGCGCGCGACCAGTAATTTTGAAAGATTTTAGTTTGTGAAGAAGAAGCGTGTGGTTTACACTCGTAAAAGCCGAAGAATAATCAGTGTAGACAGAGTCAGTCTGCACGCCCTCCTGGATCGAATCCCAGCTGTGTTTTAGAAAGTTGGCAAGATTTGAGACGCATGAACGATTTGGGAGAAATCCATGTTGACTGCTGGGAATAGATGGTAGACAATGGGCCGAAGGAGAGTCGCAGACTACCTTTTCTAAATTGTTTGAACAAAGAGGAAGAAGCGAAATACCGCGGTAGTTGCCTGGGCTCTTTTTGTCTCCTTTTTTGTTAATGGGAATGATATTTGCATCCTTCCAAATATGTGGGAAAACATCTAGGGTGACTGACAATTTGCAAATGATTTCGAGAGGCACTGCCAATTCGGCAGCACACTCATGCAAAATTCTGGCGCTCAGATTGCCGGGCCCGCACGCTTTGTGCTTTCCTATGCTAGATAGCAGGGCCTGAACTTTGCCTGGGGGAACTGTAAACTCTTGAAGAATGGAACAGTGAAAGTCCGGGGCGTTTGGCAGCGTGCCAACGTTGGGATCCGAAAATTTGGAGGCGAAGGTTTGGTTGAAAATATTTGCGTATTTGGTGGGATCTGAAAATTGTTGACTGTTTGCGACAAGAACGCGTGGACGTTGATGAGACGATTTCAATGAGTTTATAAAGGACCAGAAACGTTTTGGGTTCTCACGGAAGTCACCAACGATGCCCAGTAAGTAATTACGATATTTCGCGTTAGATAAAGCTTTAAAATTGTTTCTTGCTCTACTAAATACAAGATCGCTTTCTGGAGAAGGGTCGCGCTTTTTTTACACGGTGTGCATGGTCTTTGTCCCTAAGAGCACGCTGCACGTCCCGGTCAAACCAGGGAGGAAATCGTTTGGAACGTGAAACCGTTGGGACAAAATCGGCTATGGCAGCGTTCATAAGATCGTAAAGACCGCAACAGCTTCGTTCACACCCAAGTCACGAAGCAGAAGCCAGGGCAAACAACGCAGAGAGGCACGCAGGCCATCGAAATCCGCTCTGCGGTAATCAAAACCCGTCGTTCTGGTGACTTTCGGCACTTTCACGGAGAACGCTCGGAACTGAGAAATGGTTTGATGATGATCAGAGTCAAAAGTGCCATCAGATACAACAGTTTCAGTATGACCACCATGGGACAAGACTAGATCTAGACAGGCGTCACCCCTAGTGGGGGCATGAACAGACTGTGTAAAACCAGCACTGTCAATATAATCTAAAAATAAAAGAGCTCGGCGTGATCTAACGTCTAAAACAGGACCACCCTGGCGCGGCCATACAATTTCCGGTAAATTGTAATCACCAACTACAATGGTCGGGCTACCTGTCGCACTGAGCTTACCAAAACACACAACGCTTCAATGTCGCTGTCTCTGTCTGGTGCCTGATAACAAACCGCGGCAAAGATAGTGCTGTGATCGCCGATCTGCACCACTAATACTTCAGTGTCCGCCGGCTCCAGATCTTGACGGCGTGCTGGCTGAAGGTGCGATGCGATGGCGCAGGCAACGCCGCCACCATGTGTTGGACGATCCCTTCTAAACCAGACGTGGGTGTCCCAACCAACTTGGAGCTCGGTGTCTGCTACATCCTGATTCAGCCACGTTTCGTCAGGGCAACAACATGGTGGCGACAGAGATCTGGAAAAAGGCTCGCAGAACATGAAGTTTGTTCCGCAGACTGCGGACATTTTGGCAGACGACGGTGAGGGGCTGCCGTGCATGTCCAGAGCATGGTGACAAGGCCGGGGTCGTCGGAGGCCCGGGGGTTCAGCTCAATGTCCCCTGCAAGTAGCAGGGCGGCATTATAAGTCAGCCGTCCTCGCTAAACCGATGCGTCCGAGTGCACGCAGTAGGGGACACGAGCGCGAAACCATCTAACGCTTGCTCCCGAAACACGCAGCTTGGGTGCGATGAGAGCGCCATCGTCAGAATCAGGACGACTTGCCACTAGCGCCAGAAGAAAGAAAGCGATGGTGACCGTAAACATCGGTGTTGGAATTTTAAACAGATGTCGCTGATCAATAGTTTCAAAGTCCACAGGATTGAACCTCTATGGCTTCTCCGGGTGCCCTTGATGGTGACAGTGGTGGCGAAGCGGCCCCTGAGATCTGCGGCTACTTTTTGTATTTCACTCCCCGACACATACAAATATTCAATGAACGACCTGAACTTGTCGGTCAGAAATTGAAACATGTGCTCAGCAGTGAGGATCTGGTTGGTGACCGGCCGACGCAGGCTCTCTTGGTAGGTGGCACGCTTCACCGTTCCACCTATGCCGTCCCATGCCACCTTACCATTTGAAGTGGCAATGAGGTACCACTCATACGATATGCCCTTGAAGTCAGCGGCGTGGTGGCACTCATTTATAAAGTTGTACCTATTCTTGTACTGCGCGTTACTGCCATCGTTAAAGTAGTGGATTTTCGACACTCTCGGTAGCTTTTTCTGAATTAATGGCATTTACTGTTTGATGAAAGCATGGACAGAGGTGGAACTATGTTTTGTATCGTCAGAAATGACGCAGAAGCTCTGGTGCTGCTCGATGCTATCTTCTCGCCAGTACGCGACGAAGGGGTGCACAGTGCACTGTGTGGCATCCCATCAAAACCCCTGCACAGCATCCTGTACGATGGAAAGTTTAATTTTCGGAGAAGTCACCTTGAACGACGACTTCATCATCGGCTACACTTTCTTTGAGGTACTTGAAAAAATCAGACTGTGCCCTCGCTTCATAGTGGTGTTGTGCAAGGTCAGCTATTTGCTTGCTCAGCTTTGTCACGCTTTCTTCAAGAGTTAATACCATCTCTGCCAGTGTACACCTATCTGCGCTCTCCCACTGTTTATACCTGACCTCAACATCACCGTCAACATCATCACCTTCCTCCTGCACCAACATGGTTAAATACTCTGCCACACCCTTCTCACCCGGACATTGGTCACAATTACCCATCATACAGTCACAATTATCTGAGTTGCACACAGTGTTACCTAGAAGTGCTCTTAGGTATGGCTGTGAATGATGGTTTTCAAGTTGGTAGGACCTCTAATCGTATTTCGACGAAGAAACGTTGTTTCCTTAATTGTCGATTTATTTGCACCTGGCGTTGTGAACAGGTGATGCAACTTAGCCAAAGTTCCAACACTCTCTTGTCTGTTCTTGACCTTACAAGTCCTTCATCACTCTACTGACATGCTATATTCTGTAGCACTGTGGGCGTCTGCATCACTATGAGCTGAGCTCATCAGTCTGTACTCACTTCTGCTGATCTGTGACTGTCCTTGCACACACACACACTGGTCTGTAGTACTCTACATAGCACTGCCTCTATCTGAATGGCTGGCACTGCACTGCACGTGCTGCGGTTGCTACACTCTGAGGGACGCTAGCTCAGCGCTCCTTATATACGCCGAGTCGGCAGGCTTGGTTACATACGCCGACCAATCACAATACAATACGTCATAGGCGACAGAGTATGGTTCGATGCACTGGTCTGGAGGCTGATGAAATGCTGATGCAATCCAAGGCCAGACAGTGGCGTGGCACCAGTGTCAGATCTCGTGAGCCAATGAGCGTTCGATACGTCATAGGGCGTTGGCTGGGGTGCATCGTACGATGGACCCGTTGTCATGAACCGACAGGCTACTGCGCAATATCTGGCAGAGCTCTTTGTCTGAGTGCGACTGCACTTATAATGGGAGGGGGACGAGAAATGAATATGCATACTAGAGGACCATTAATTATCGCGTCATTTAGCAATTAAAGTGAAGTAGTTAATAAATTTTCGTTACATCACAGCGCGAGGTCCTTTGAATGAAATTTTGGATTGTCGTCTAAAATTTTCGTTCACCAGATCTGATTCTGTTTACAGGCATCTCAATATTTGAAGCATGATATATTTTACATTTAAACATTTAAGCAATACGGTTACATGAGTGAGTTGAACATCTGCACACTATAACATAGCATAACTAGTTGATTACGTAAAACATTCTTCTTCAACACCTTTCATAATCTACACATCAAAGTCCACATCTGATCCGGCAACTGCCATTGTTGAATCAAAACTGTCTACCGGGAAGTTTTGATTGATGTAGTACACTGCTTCAGGGGCAGCGTCAGGAGCAGCGACGTTGGCATCGGCAGCAGCGTTGGCGGTTGTTTCGGCAGCGGTGTTGGTTTCGTCAGCGGTGACCGTTTCGGCAGCGGTGTGGTTTTGAGCAGCGGTGTGGTTTTGAGCAGCGGTGCTGTTGTTGGTTGTTGGGACACTGGTGTTGGTTAGTCCCCAACAGCCAGGTCGTATCCTTTGGGGCACGACTTCGTTTGCTGATTTCCAGTATTGTCGCGAGATGCGGACAGGTACATAGTCTTCAAGGATCCAACTGGCGCAGGCCATGGGATGTCCTGCCCACTTCACTAATAAGTGAACATGTCCATCGTTGTCGTGGTAATGGTCCACGGCAAACTGAATGGCTGGGATAGCTGGAGTGGTGGACATGACTGCTTGTTGGATGACTGTTGACTGACTGATTGATGCTCATGGTTGAGTCTGAGCTTTTATTCCACCCGAAGACATGTCAGTGGCAGTGCTGCTGACTGCATTTCCGCTGGCATTGACGTTGATGCTGCTGAGCTCGGTGCTGGTATCGGGGAGGATTGGGAGCGGTTCGGACATGTTGACCTACGTCTGCGTTTTATGATCACAACGGCGGATGCTGAGGCTAATATGACTAACACAATGCCTATTGTTGTGCCAGCGATGGGTTTTAAATGGACGCTGAGACGGCTGGATTCCAGGCGCCTTAGCTGGGTACGGAGCTGACTTAACCGATACGTATTATCAGGTACGACAGGAAGCGCTTCAATAGCGAGAGATAGAGCTTCAGTATTGTTCTCCAAGTCACTGAGAATGCTATGCCACACATCATGGGCGTCAGCTATGTAACTGAATGCACCGGAAAAAGAGATCTCTGAGTCGAAGCGTCGAAAGGTAGGGAGCGTGAAGAATTTCGTCTGAGCTGAACAACCGAGTTCTAACTGCAAGTGATTTATGGTTTCAGTGAACATCCTTGTCTCTGTTCCATTTTTACATCTCGTGCTAACTTCAAGAGGCTCGGATATTATAATCAACCATTCTTCATTTCCAACATACTGAGCTTTAGGCCTGATGGTTTCCTTACTTGATATTTCCTTATCACAATATCTTTGAATTTTCTCTGTATTTTTGGTGAGCAAGAACGGAAGACACTTGTCTGATTCCTGAACGATTTCAAGCGGCTTTTGCACGGGGTAGAACGGTAGGGTGCTTTTGATGAAGACATCCACAGAGTTCTTTTCCAAAATCATATACTTCAGGTTGTCATCTGAGAGAGCAATGTACGAGAAGTCTTCGGTTGTGAACTTTGCAAGATAGTTCTTTCCACTTACAACTTTTGATGATGCAAGGTTCAGAATCTCATAGATTTGAAATCTATCGCGAACATTTACCAGAGGGATGAAAATATTGACATAGAATCCAAACTCATTCCTGGAAACTGATGTATGACTGACCAAATAATATTTTTCGATCTCTTCGGGCTGAAACGGTAAAGCAACTGAATTTGGGAGGATGTGACGAATGTTCTCTAGGGTTTTCTGAAACTGAGCAGGTTTTAGAAACGACCTTGACAGAATACCATGTTCTGCAAGACTAGAGTGGAGTTCCAAGTCAGACAGGTAACTTTTAAGATCCTGGAGAGATACTAACAGATCATGAAATATGTCTTCCATTTCGTCTGAGATTTCCGTGTATGCCATTATGGCATTTGAAAGCACACGGGTAAGGTATCTTAATTTTTCATCAAGCATCTTGGTGTAGTTCATAAGCTTATTCAAAGCTCTACGATTTGTTCTAACCTCTAGAGTGGTCTCATTCAAAATGCTAACGTTTTCATCGATGACGTGAATCAGGCTTTTCTGATTTGCCTCCAGATATTGAACATGTTTCAGGATGTCTTTGACATCCGTATTGGTGGCGGTTCCAAACAGACTAGACATTATGTCACCAACGAATGGGAGCAGAGATCTTTTCGTTCGATGCTTGATAGGGTTATCCAACAGATTGAAGAGTTCGCGCGTTCTTTGGATTTCACCATTTAGATAGGATTTCTCTTTGTTCAGGCGGTTGATCAAGAGATTTACGCGGTTGCTTTCAAGCTCATGCTTATACTTTGCAATTTTCATGTGAAATTTCATATCAAACTGCTCGACTTGCTGACTCATGAATTTGAGTGCATCCTTTAAGTTTGCCGTATGGACTGGTACATGAATAGTCCAGTGATCATAAGAGGCATACATCTGACCTTTGGGTACGAATAACACGTTCGACAGGGTTGTTTGGAGGGCAGTTAGTAGGAGGAGACATATTAGTAACTGTTGAATTCTCATCCTGTAACACACAGAAAACACACATTTAAACACTTGAAACTTATTGTAACTTAAGCTAAAACGTAATCTAATCATGGCCTTCTAACCATTTGCACCATCATCTGATCGTATTTGACATCTTGTCAAATCATCATTATCCAATTAATGAATCCGTTTCATCCAGTATCTGATGATTCCGTTATGTCTAAGTACTCATTTCACTCTCAAGTGAAGAATCCGATTAATAACATCATTACATACTACTTCAACAACATGGCGGCCATTTTCATAAACATATCAACTTTCTGTTGACTGGTTAACACAGTGTCATCCACTGACTTATTCAGCGGGGAT
This sequence comes from Lepas anatifera, assembly GCA_034440635.1. Taxonomy (NCBI): domain Eukaryota; kingdom Metazoa; phylum Arthropoda; class Thecostraca; family Lepadidae; genus Lepas; species Lepas anatifera. The sequence continues at coordinate 192,400 of JAOTON010000099.1, read as the reverse complement.
CTCAGCTTAACTTCATTTGAATCACCTTTGTCAGGCTTTTCTACGCTATCCTTCACAACAGGTTCATTATGTACAACAGCTACAAGATCTACATCGGCAATATCTACATTTGTACTCTCAATGTCTGATATTTCTGAATCAGACGAGTCATCTGCAGCGATGACTTTATTTGGGGGATAATCATCTTCAGAATCTTCTGATTCTATGTCGCGGTCTCGCTTGACCGGCACGTATGCGGTTGCATCTGGATTGAGATCCGAATCCAATGGTTCACAAACTCTTTTTGCATCCGGTATTGGAGATTCTAAACCACGTTTTGGCTCTCTTTCTCTCTCTTCTCGAATCTGTTTGGCTAATTTCGCCAAAGGAATATCATCCTCCTCGTCTGAGGTAGGGTTATGCATCCGTTTCGCCAACCTTGAAAGCGGAATATCATCCTCATCCTCAGAGGGTACATCAGGTTTTGATTGGCCAGAACTAGTATTGAATTGAGTATCAGATAGCGCGGGTTCCGAAAATCTAACTGGCACAGGCGTTACATCCATATCATCATCATAAGATAATTTTGAACTGCGAGGGGGCTGAATCCTGATTGGGATCTGAGACTTTGATTTCTCTTCATACTTCTGATTAATATGGGCTGGTTCGTTCGAAATGTTACACCACGGTGTATTGGGGTCAGCACGTCTGAGATTTTGAGCGTTCACGGTTTTAGTACCACCTTCTAGCTGGTGTTTGATGACAAAAGTGACATCACTAAGCGCCTTTACTACACGATAGTATGGCTTCCAATGTGAGGTTAATTTTTGTTGTGGAGCCAGGGGCTGTGGATGGATCACGAAAGTATACCATGTCACCTACTTTGAATTTTATCGACTGTGCTTTTCGATCATAGTACAATTTACTCTTTTCATGTCCGAGGGATAAGTTATGCCGAACTTCGTGATATGCACGACTAAGATTTTCCAACATGGTGGGGACATAGTCCTCGCCTTGGTATCTATACTTGGGTGACAACAGTGTGTCCATGGGCAACACAGGGTCACGTCCATGCAAAACGTAGAAGGGGCTGTGTTTTGTTGTTTCGTTTTTGGCAGTACGATACGCCGAAAGAATTGAAGGAAGCTTTGTGTCCCAGTCGCGTTGGTTTTTACTCACTAACTTTGCCAACATATCATTTTGGACGCGATGGTACCTTTCACAACGTCCATTGGACTGAGGGTGATACACAGAAGTTCTAATGTGCTTGATATTAAAGAACGTCGAGATTTGGTCAATTACTACGTTACAGAATTCTGTTCCGTTGTCCGAAACGATGACACGGGGGCACGCGTGTCGAGGGATGATGTGTTCAATGAGTATTTGAGCGACTGTTTCCGCACTTTTTGAATCAGTGGCGAATGACTCGGGCCAACCAGAAAAAGATCAACTATGTTAATGATAAACCTATTTCCATTGTAACTCTGAGGGAACGGACCACAAGTATCGATTGCTATCATTTCGAATGGATATTTCGGTATTTGCATGTCCTGAAGGGGTGGTCGCTGCTTTCTGAGTTTCCGCATGTTACATGCTACGCAAGTTTTCAGATGAATCACTACGTCACGATACATGCCAGACCAGTAATAACGAGATCGAAGTTTGTCATGCGTTTTGTCGATTCCTAGATGACCTCCGAAATAACCAGAATGAGTTTCTTCAACTAACGGCTTCTGCAGAAATTTAGGGATGCACAGTTGAAGACCGGGATGAGGGGTACATTTCGAAGTATCTGTAATACGATACAGTATACTATCCAGCACTACATAGCGTTTGGCAACATCACTATGATTTGGATCTGTTGGGTCTTTCAAAATTTTGATTATCTTCTGAATCTCTTCGTCCTCGCTCTGGAGGGTTTCTAAATCAGGATGCTTTGCGAGAAATTCCTGGAATTTCTCCTTTGGGTCTGAACTTTCATCAGAAGGGCACGGTTCTACCGTTGAATCCAACTCAACACGGGGTGCATGGTCGGAATCTATGATATTGACATCCATGGGTTCATCTCTCTGAGGTTCCAATCTAGAGAGGCTATCGGCCACGGTATTCTGTCTACCGGTGACATATTGGATGTCGCAACCGTATTCATCAAGAATAATAGCCCAGCGTTGAATGCGGGGGTTTCTCATTTCAGCAGTGAACAAATGTTCCAACGGTTTGTGATCTGTCATAATGGTAAATTTCGATCCTAGAAGATAGGGGCGGAGTTTTTGTACGGCATATACGATGGCGTATCCTTCCTTTTCTATGACAGGCCAATTGAGCTGAGATTTGTTGAGCTGATGTGATAAATATTGTATCACACGTTCACCTTGCTCAGTTTCCTGAACGAGGGCAGCTCCAATTGAATGGTTTGACGCATCAGTGTACAATTTGTACGGCTTTCCGGTATCTGGATAGGCCAAAATGGGGGCATCTGTCAGAACTACTCTCAAAATGTCGAATGATTCCTGACATTCGTCGGTCCAGTGGAAGCGTGCGTTTTTCTTTGTCAATTCCGTCAGAGGCTTCGAAATTTTCGCAAAGTTTGGGATGAACCTACGATAATAGGAGCACATACCGATGAATGATCGTACACCTTTCACTGTTGTGGGTGGTTTGAGATCTCGAATGACTTCTACCTTAGACTTGTCTGGCTGAATGCCACTTGCTGAAACTACATGACCAAGATATTTCACTTCCTGTTTGAGGAAATCACATTTCGACATTTTCAGCTTGAGGCCTGCCTTACGCAGCCTGTTGAACACGTCCTCGATGTGTTCCAGATGCTCTTCAAACGTTTTTGAGAATATGATGACATCATCGATATACGCGATGGCATATTTGTGTTGTATGCCTTGCAAAACTTTGTTCATGAGTTCCGAAAATAGCGCAGGAGCATTTGTCAATCCAAAAGGTAGAACATTCCAAGAATAAAGTCCCAAAAAACATGTAAAGGCAGTTTTGTCAATTGGAGTCCTGATCTGCCATGGCAATTTGCCAATAACCACTTTTCAGGTCTAAAGAGGTGAAGTACTGTGATCCTTCAAGCGATGCTAAGATATCATCAATACGCGGAAGAGGGTAGCTATTTTTGACGGTGATCTGGTTAAGTTTTCGGTAGTCTACGCAGTAACGCTTTCCACCATCCTTTTGTCTACAATGACTATGGGACTTGCCCAGGGGCTCTGCCTTGGCTGAATGACTCCTGCTTTTAGCAGTTCATTAATGTGATCTTCCACCATTTGCCTTTGGCTAAACGGCAGACGGTAAGGTCGCTGTTTGATCGGAGCATTGTCTCCAGTGTCGATTTTCATGGTAACCAGATCGGTACGGCCTAAATCAGTCTCGCTTCTAGCAAATAGATCCGAATTCCGTTCAATGAGTTGCTCAATTTGATTTTTCTGATGTTCCGGGACATGAGACAGATCCGCTTTTTGAATTTTCATGGCAGGGTCCAGTTCTACTTTTGAGGTTACGTTAACCTGTGCACTTGGTTCTGATGGTTCACTTGATTCACTCTGCTCAACAGCGTTGATTTCAGATGCATCTAGCACCTCAGCAAGTCCTATGACTTGTCTGGACGGCAGCGTGTGATCACGTGTTGTGGTATTCACAATCACAGCTGGCAAGTGACCTTTTTCATTAGGTCTACTCACTGAGTTGAGTAGTATGAGTCCAGGTTCATCACAGAAGTAGGGAGTGTTACTCAATGGCTGTATGGCACAGTCCTGATCAATCAGCTGGACACGGTTCACGTACGCTGGAACTTCCACGTACGACTGTGCTGGGATGGTTGTCTTTTCTGGTAGCCTTACCAATGAGGTGACTGACTGACAGTTTAGATGTTGGGGCCTCAACGGGATCAAATTGTTGTGAATGTTCATTGTCTTCTTGCCGAAATCTAACTTGACTCCAAATTCACTAAGGAAGTCGTTGCCTAAGATGCAAGCACGCTTTAGACCTTTGACGATTTGAAATTTGAACTTGCGACAGAATTTTGAAACTTCAACTGGTAGGGTCGCTGTGCCAAAGTTTTTGAGCTTGTGCCCAGTGACAGATTCAAGAGGGGCACAATTTTTGGAGAAGTCCGAAACGTGTTTGGATGAGATTTTGTCAAAGAATTCCTGCGACACGATCGAAATATCAGCACCTGTGTCTACAAGAGTGTACGCTTTACGATTTCCAAGGTAGATCCAACACATTAGGGTGTCACGTTTGATGAAAATTCTGGCGATGTTATCCCTAGGACCATTGGGATCTAGGTTTTCCGTCTGTTCGGTCCCGACAACAGATGGACCACTTAGTTTACCGGCTGCTGAGGGCCAGGAAATGAGGCTTGTTTTGCTCTACATACTCTCTGGGTATGTCCGGCCTTTTCACAAAATGCACAAATTGGGCGACCATCATGGGTCCATTGATACCTGCGGGGCGGCTCATTTGATCCTACACCTGGCGGAGCAGTCTGTTGGCTCGGAAACTGAGACTTCTGGGGCTGATTTTGCGGTCGCCTTTGCCATTGGCTGGGTTGAGGCTGACGTTGAAACTGGCGATGGTTTGGTGGGGGCGCCTGAAAATGGCGTTGATTTTGAGGTAGTCCCTGGTATGGACGTCGAGGTGGGGTTTGACTGTGACTTCGAGGGGGACTGGGAGGTCCAGCTCTTGGATTTTTGCCTACTGTTTTAGCTAACTTGTCGATTTTTGAGCCAACATCCGAGAGACACTTCTCTAGCTTATCGATCCTATCAGCTTGGGCGTCATTGCGAACTACATCTATGTCCATTGGTTCCTCTGCATCCAGTTTACCTCTGCAGAGCTCAAAGGTTCGGTCTGTCTGCTGTTCGTCACTCGCGAATTTGACAGCTTCCTGCAGTGAAGTGAACTTTTTCTGATCAATGCTCGCGCAAGTCGGTCATCATTTACACCCTTCTGGAAGATTTCCACCAACGTTCTCTGAGAATCGGCACTATTGGGATTGTCGAAAACTTCACTGGCAACGTCCTGGAGACGTTCGGCAAAATTTTGCATGAGTTCGCCTTTCTTTTGCCTAACTTTTTGCAGCTTTTCGCGGGCGCAGTATGGATCTTTCAGATCGCTATATCTGTCCCTCAACTCTTTTCTTAGTTCTAGCCATCTGAGATTTGGATTTTCAGTGAGCAATCTGCAGGCGAATTTTCCTGCGGGTCCACTTAGTGTTCGGGTTGCCAAAATTACCATCCGCTTGTCATCGGCAGTGCAGGCGATTGAATCCATATCCCTAGCCCAATCATGAAATTTGTTCGAGCTCTCTCCCGAAAATGATCTTACGTGTTGCGTTAGACCTTGAACTCGGATCTCCATCGAAATGTCTCGCATAGTATCAATCAAAGTGTGCTCAACAGCAGTAGCCATGTTGTTAAACAATTTTTAACACAAGTACAATTAGCTAACGAAAATTCAACAGTTTTTAAGGAGAGGGCAAGGAAGCACCTTACTTGTGAGTTTTGAAGCGCTGGTTGCTGTATGAAGCACAGGTGGCGATGAAGAGTTGTGTTGAGAAATTTTTCGAGACGTCGAAAAATTTCTAGTAACGTTGAAAAATAACTTGAAGCGTTGAAAAACTGCTGGAACCGTTGAAAAACTGTTCGAAGCGTTGAAAAACCACTGGAACCGTTGAAAACTATTTTTTGAAGAGGAGGTAGACGACGTTTGAAGTGGAGAAGTCGGCTGATAACTCGAAGAATGGGCGAACTAATAGAGATGTGGATGAATCTTGAAGAAAACTTGAAGTTCTAGATGAAGTTGTGGTAGACTTAAGCTGGATGAAGATTTTTCAGAACCCGTGTAGAGCTCTAAAAACCAGATAGAAGTATTCCTGAGACTGTGCGGATTCCAAAAATATATAGTTTGTATATACTAAAGTTGGATTTTGGTGACACTTCTTTTTCTATGTAGACCTCTAGTAGCGGGCGGGTGGCGCAGTTCGACGGCTGGGGTGAGTCAGCGGCCTTGGGGACGGCTCGGGCGGCGGCGTTGTTCTATGAGTCACCACTGGGGCACGCGGCAGTGCAGGATGATTGCGTAATAGCGGCGGCGGAGTCGTATGGTCGGCTACTGGGAAAAAACGTTGATGGCGTTTGTAGGCGTTTTTGAACTTAGAGATTCATTTTTTCTTGCCAGGGGTGTTTGTAGAGGTGAATCTTGCGAATTAGACGGTAGTTGGGTCTCTGTTGACAAGTTGAGTCTCTGGTGTCTTAGACTCAAAATGAAGTACTGACAGGAGTGTGGATGGTTGATGGTGACTGGCTAAGTCCAAAGATGTTTTCTAAGTCTCGTGGCTTAGAAAAAATTGAAGTTGGTCACGAAGATCCAAACTTGCAATTTTTGAATTGTAACTTGATCCGATGTAATTCAATCCGGGTCACGAAGCGCCAAATCTTTTTGTTACCTAGAAGTGCTCTTAGGTATGGCTGTGAATGATGGTTTTCAAGTTGGTAGGACCTCTAATCGTATTTCGACGAAGAAACGTTGTTTCCTTAATTGTCGATTTATTTGCACCTGGCGTTGTGAACAGGTGATGCAACTTAGCCAAAGTTCCAACACTCTCTTGTCTGTTCTTGACCTTACAAGTCCTTCATCACTCTACTGACATGCTATATTCTGTAGCACTGTGGGCGTCTGCATCACTATGAGCTGAGCTCATCAGTCTGTACTCACTTCTGCTGATCTGTGACTGTCCTTGCACACACACACACTGGTCTGTAGTACTCTACATAGCACTGCCTCTATCTGAATGGCTGGCACTGCACTGCACGTGCTGCGGTTGCTACACTCTGAGGGACGCTTAGTTAGTTAGTTAAGGGCTTTTTATAAGGCGTTCTGTGCAAAGCACCTTTGCCCGCCTCTAAAGTGTGGGGGAGAATTTTCCGGGAGGGGTGTTTACTTTAATGTCGCAGAACAAAGGGACGAATCTTATTTCAAGGAATGGGTCGCGAAGTGTAGCAACACTTGCGAGGAAAGGGGATTGCTACGGCAGAGATGCCGAGCCTGGGGCACAGGTAGGATTTAAAAGGGTACGTGAAGAGTCTTGCCAGCGTAAAGATTAGTTTTTTGAATTTTGTTCCTTGTTATCGAATAACCGTTTGCTTACGTTACTCGAGTTCCTCCATTGAAAAAAATAATTTTGGGTTATTAGAAATACCCGCAAGCACCATGACGTGATGCCGCGGGTCTATATCCTGCAACCAGGAGGTGAGGTTACAGCACCCTCTCTGGCTGGGTAGCCGCCGCATAGAGGAAGAGAGAAGGGTAATAGAACAGATAGAGTGTTAGGGAGGGGTGTGAGTTGGTTAGTTGTTAGTCTTAGACGTGGTTAGTATAGTTAGTAGTCCTTAAGTTAGGGTTAGTTGGTTAGCAAATATGAACGGATGGTTAGGTAGGGTTAGTTGGTTAGTTGAACCTTTTTTTTCTAGGGTGGGAGTTATTCTGAGTCTACCATACCTTAGGACCAGACAGTTAAAACCTAGTTTGAAGCACCTATTGTTTAAATTTGTCAGAGGGACGTTTCTAGTGTAATTGTTATTTCTAATATGAGGGGTGCTATTCGGATGCAGGTATTTTCCATACCTGCCACCATAGACGTTCAGATAAAGCTCTCGAGCCTAGAAGCCTTCAGGAATGTAAAGAGCTTGTCCAGCAGCTCAGGGTGATCATTGCCGAGAAGAGTGGAAAGGTTTACTGGGATGTTTCTGTTGCGGCAATAATCTAGCATGGGCTGCCTATGGGCGTCGTGCTGGGGACAGTCGATGAGGATATGGTAGGGATTTTCCATGGCAGAGCAGGTACCACAGGTACCTACACGCCCATAGGCATTTAATTTGGTGTGTCCGCTTCTGAGTCTGGTCAGGATGACCTCACGCCGACGACTGTTTTGGTTGGAGCTGGGCCAGTAGCCGATGTTAGGCTTGATATGGAATAAATGGGCGCTGTGGTTAGTGGTCCAGTCATTTTGGATATACTTCCGGATATGGTTCTGGAGGAGAGCTTTGCTATCGTCTCCGGACCATTTGAGAGGTGCGACCTCTCTGAGTTCAAGAGACTTTTTGGCCTGTTCGTCGGCTTTTTCATTTCCGAGAATTTTGCAGTGGCCTGGGATCCAAAGAAAGGAGACATCTGGGATATCGTCGATACCCTTCTGGATGTCTGCTATTACGTGATGGCTGGGGTTGACTACGTTATTGATAGCTTGCAAGACAGATTTAGAGTCTGAACAGATGACGGCTGAATTAATATTTAGGGTTCTAATCTGGACTAGTGTATCTAGAATGGCGACAGCCTCGGCAGTAAAGATTGAGCAGTTGTCCGGAAGTCGTTTTTGGAGGCAAATATTTTGCCCCCAGATGCCGAGGCCTACTTTTTCGCCTATTTTAGAGCCGTCGGTGAAAATGAAGGTTTTGCCAGTGTTGTTAGACTGGAACTCAAAGAATTTCTGGGAGATCTCCTCTGTGGTGAGGTTGTCTTTGCGTGTGGTGAAAAGAAACTCGACTTTGGGCTGTTTGCGAGTCCAAAAGCGGGAGAGTGGGGGTTTGCCTATTGCTTCTGGAATCGCAAGGTTCAGGGTTTCCAGGGTCTTAGCTACTCTATTCTTAAATGGAGGCCAGGTTGTCCGATTAGTTTTTGATACACGTCCAGGGTGGGCGAAACATTGTTTCGCCGGGTGATTTTCGGTAGATTGGACCTTGATATAGTAAGAGATAAGCTGGGAGTGGCGTCTTGTTTGGAGAGGGGCACAGCCCACTGTCCACTAACAAGCTGGTGATGGGGGATTCTCTGAGCGCGCCTGTGGCTGCCCGGATACTTGCGTTTTGGATGCGCTCTAGCTTTAGCTTATTAGTGTTGTTCGTTGAGTCAAAGACGAACGAATTATATTCGAGTATGGGCCGGATCAAGGACTTGTAGAGCATGAGCAGGGTCTTTCGATCCCCGCCGTACTCTGTTCCGCCGAGCATGCGGAGGATATTGACTCGTTTTTGACAGCTAGAGACGACTTTGGTAATATGCTCGTTAAACTAAGGCGGGTATCAAGGATGACGCCTAAGAATTTGAAGCTTTTCGCGCATTCAATGGGTTTGCCTGAGATTTGGAGCTGAGGAACAGGGTGTCTCACACCTGGCCTGGCAAAGACTACGACTGATGACTTTTCGGCCGAGAGTGATAGACCCATTGAATTGCACCAAGCATGGATGTCGTCGAGACTACCCTGCAATTCGGTAGTCGCGGTTTTGAATTCTGGTTGACTGCGCCGCCTGGTGTCGACCGGAGTGGATTTCCAAATAGCGACATCATCTGCAAATAGGGAGTACTTAACTCCAGGCGGTAGCTTTTTGGAAAAAATGTCATTGATCATGACTAGGAAGAGGGTCGGAGATAAAACGCTACCCTGGGGTGTGCCCTGGTCTTGAGATGTCAGATAGGAAAAGGTGGTGCCGCAGCGCACTTTGAATTTTCTGTCCCTAAGAAAGTTGTCATTGAATCTAGCAAGGTGGCCATGGACTCCCAGTTTACAAAGTTTATACAAAAGGACGTCTTTTTGTACACGGTCAAAGGCCGACTTGATATCTAAGAATGCAGCAATTGTGACTTGCTTCTTGTAAAAGCCATTTTGGACGTCACTGACCAGTTTGATCAGATTGTCAGTGGTGGCTCGCCCGCGCCGGAAACCCGACTGCATAGCATCGAGTTTCTTTTCGAGAATTTCGTGAAGTCTTACGTTGACCATGCGCTCTACAAGCTTGCTAGCACAGCTAGTAAGCGAAATGGGGCGATAACCTTTAGGGTCCGTTTTTTCTTTGCCAGGTTTTGGAATGGGAATGATGACACTCTCCCGCCACATAGTGGGGAACGAGTCGCTAAGAAACATGTTGTTAATGGCCGAGAGAAGATATTTTAGTGCTGTCTGGCTGAGGTGCCTGAAGAAAGAGTAGTGAATTTCATCCGGGCCCACTGCAGTGTTTCCACACTTGCTAATGGAGTAATTTAGTTCGGTCATTGTAAAAGGTACGTTATAGTACTCCTGATTACTAGAATTGAAGAATGTGCGGCGTTTGCACCATTCGGCCTGGTCTTTTGAGCGCTGGTTGTAGGAACTGTTGGCTGCAACGCCATTGTAATGATCAGCAAAGGCGTCCATGACTTCCTTGGGTGCCGTGATGTTTTGGCCGGAGATTGTCAGTTGAGGGAAGGGTCCACGGGGCGGTCGTTTCGCAGAGAAAGCTCCAATGGTTTTCCAGATTTGAGAAATGGGTGTGAAGCGGTTGAATTTAGAAACGAAGGCGTTGAAACTATCTTTTTGGACCCGCTTGCACGTGTTTTGGAAGTGGGCTTTGGCTGCCCGGAGGGCATTGCGAGTAGGGCTGTGTGCCCTCCTCTCGTAGGCTTTCCTGGCTCTAATCATTTGAGCTTTGGCGTGTGCCGTCTCTGCATTCCACCATGGGGCTCCTTTTTTCAGTCGGGGGCCTTGACTTTTTGGTATTGTTAAATGTGCTGCTGAGCTGATGGCTCTTAGTACCGAGTCAATGTCTGCCGAGTCGGGGTCACCTCCGGTGACAAGTGTGAGGTCGACCTCTGCCTCAAACTTGTTCCAGTCGGCACGTTTTAGATTCCATGAGGGTGTAAAAAGAGTAACATGGTCGATTGAGCCTATGGGAATACCAATTTTTATTGGGAGGTGATCGCTCATTCCTGGGTTGTCTTCGACTTCCCAGGTGAACAGTGACGCAATTCTAGGAGAGCAGCACGAGATGTCAATGGCTGTGTCAGAATGGCCACCGCGCATTGCTTGGTGGGTCGGAGCGCCGTTATTTAAGATAACTAGATTTTGAGAGTCTATTGCGTCATAGATGATTTCGCCTCTGCGAGTGGTGGTGGCGCTGCCCCATGAGGGATGATGACCGTTTCTGAGGGACGCTAGCTCAGCGCTCCTTATATACGCCGAGTCGGCAGGCTTGGTTACATACGCCGACCAATCACAATACAATACGTCATAGGCGACAGAGTATGGTTCGATGCACTGGTCTGGAGGCTGATGAAATGCTGATGCAATCCAAGGCCAGACAGTGGCGTGACACCAGCGTCAGATCTCGTGAGCCAATGAGCGTTCGATACGTCATAGGGCGTTGGCTGGGGTGCATCGTACGATGGACCCGTTGTCATGAACCGACAGGCTACTGCGCAATATCTGGCAGAGCTCTTTGTCTGAGTGCGACTGCACTTATAATGGGAGGGGGACGAGAAATGAATATGCATACTAGAGGACCATTAATTATCGCGTCATTTAGCAATTAAAGTGAAGTAGTTAATAAATTTTCGTTACACACAGCCATGTCTATCAAATCCTCACACGTTAGCCCAGGACAGTTAAGAGCAGACAGAAGGAGAGCGGGGTTTTGATGATAGGTGCAAACGCACACAGAGTGTGTGCCGCTTGCACCTGCCAGCACACAGTGCTTGGGGCGCAGCGCCGCAAATGATGAGAAGCTGATGTCTGGGTTGTTCTTATCAGTCTTATAAAGCTCATACATCTCCCTCAAACTTCCGAGCACGAGCCGTTTCTGCACATTTACTTTTTCGCTGTTTTCGTCACGCATCGAGATGCAGTCCTTTTTACAAGGACACATGCGACTGACCTCGTCGTCTTCGTAGTCTCTTGACTTTCAGCTTGACCTCTTCTGTGATTCTATGCTGGCCTCTACTCATGCTTTGCACCTCTGGTAAAATACCATGGTTTCGTTTCAGTTCTCGGCTCTTCTTCACTATGTGCGCGCTGGCCCTCCAAAAAAATAGCCGTTCTTTCGATAGAATATGGCGACAAAGTCAAAATGGCCAGGCGTCTCTTGTAGTCATCCGTGTCCTTGAAGGCATCCTTTAGTTCTCCGATGGGGGCTTTATACCTAAAAGCACCGGAAAATATCATGACTGATTGATCTGTTAATGGTACGTATGCGTATCTGCATTATTTCTGGATACTAGTCAAGCTTGTGAAATTTAAAACTATTTTACAACACATTGCTTACGAAAAATTTTCAAAAGATGGAAACAAAATCGAGCGAGACGCTCTTGTGCCTGTCAATATTTAACCAATTAACAAAAAATACAATGTCAACCAAATTAGGTTTAGATGCACGATAATCATAAATCTCCCTTGAGACGATTTCTTTGTGGTAGACTATGCTAGCCCATGGCTATATCGAAAAGAATGATATCATGGCGTGATAACTACGTGATCCAAATCGTTAAAAAAATTGGGGAATTATTCTAGGAACCACTAAACGAGTGAATAGGGGGTATCAACTAGACTGCATCCTAGCAATAGGAATACGCGCTATTGCGAAAGAGCAATCACCGTATAAACCGGAAAATGTGTCACCAATGCTCATGAAAGTTTTAAATCTCCTGAACAAAACAATGGTGTACATAAAATATACCTTTCCAAGTCGCCCTGGGCCTCTCGACGAGGTTTTTTCGGAGTATTACCAAGGGTTGGAAGGTCGATATCCAGGGTATGCTCTATCTTTATTTTAACAGAGCTGACCACTTTTCGAAGCTTTTCAGAGCCCGCGTATCGCCGTGTACTGGGCTTCAACCCCCCCCCCCACTGCGAAAATGATACATTGTTAGGTTCTTTGACCCGATATGAACAAGCGCTGAACTGGTCCTAGTGTTAGTTAATTTAACCGCATAAATGTAGGAAAGGAAACTCAGTGGGCATGCTGACATGACTGCATAAAATCATAGAATAGTACTAGAATATTCCAAAACCAAGCATCAGTATCAACGTGAAAATTAAGCTTTTTATAAGCCCATGCAATCAAAACAATATATGACGACATTGACTTCCTACACCCACACCAATCCTCCCTGTTATTGGGCAGGAATAGTTGTTGGAAGTGTTCCTAATAAAACAAAATAAAAACAAGAGGAAAGATAGTACTTACTTTTCCCAACCCGAGGTGACACATCAAGGCTGGGAAGAAGTTTACTGATTCGTTGGTGGCTAACATCTGGATCCGCAAGTGATGAGCCGGTAGATTCAGATGCAGATGTAACCGGTCCCTCAATCGGTACACTTTCGCTCAAACTTGAGCTGGTTTCCTCTTTCGGTAGACTTTTTTATTTTTTGTCAGCTTTTTGCGGCAGTTGTCACACAGGAAATCAGGTAAGGCGGTGATCGTTGACGGCTTCGACCAATTCTGCCTTCGGCAATCGCACATTTTGCGAAATTTGCCTCTTGTGTCGACTATATGGGTCACAGCAGAAATTAAATGGCAATATGAGCTTTCTATATCACTAGCGTAGCTTAATACCAGCACGCGCAGTGCCCAAGTGTTTTCACTCCAATCAAGGGTTCACTGCTGACGTCGCTCATGTTTTTCGCTCCCAGGTGTCGCGTCCTTCTCCAGTATGGAGAGGAGGAGAGCCACTTCGGCGTTGTTTGCTCTGCGTGACCAGCGCGCGCCAGACGTGAGGAATAGCACAATAACAATGCCCCCTTCGCCTAGCACAAGAGCACCCAGGCTGCGATGGCGTTCTGCTAGCCCTTAACATGCGGCTGGTCCAAGGAACAGTTTGACTTGGAAACCTTTCCAATAGTCCAAGAGTTGCCGACGCCATATGCCTGGAAGTTGGTGCGTCAGTAAGCCCGAAAAATTATTGAAAGACATAGCATTAGCTAGTCAGATTTTCCAGGTGTGCTTGCTGTGTTTTTTCCCAAAACGACTCCCTTGTCAATGGGACAATTATGCAGTTAATTATATCATTATTAGGTCGTCTTTGTGGACTACTCTCACGTCTTTGAAGGTCGCTTAGACTCCCACCGTCTATACAAATACTGTTGTTCACTATCTTCCGGAAAGCCTTACCATAGGTGACCTGACATGACCTGACATCACAAAAGGTCACGAAAACAAGCCGCCAGTAGCAAAAGGCAGATTAGTTTTGTTCGCAAGGTTCTAGCCAAATTATATAGTGTGTTACGGCGAGAATGGGTTTCTTTTGCCACCTGGTGTCTGCTTTTGGAAGCTAGAAAAAATATATGCAACTCGATACCCAATTTTATTATTTCATTAAAAGAGTTTGAATGTATTTCAAATCGCTTTCAGACTAAAATACGAATTTCAAATAACTTCGGATCAAGGTCATCGTTGAAAAATATTGTCAAGAAATTATGTAACCAATATTTTCGAAATTTGAAAATCCAAAATAGCCAAGATTTTGCTTCACCTATTATAAATTATAAGCGCCCCCTTTCAAGTTTATCGTATCCGCTCAGCCTTGTTGCAAGTGAGGGCACTTGTCTACGTAGTATCTTCTGCTAATTAGAATATCTGTGGAAAGATTTTTTTCGTTTTCCTGCCGGGAAAAATTGAGCAGTCCTTGGGATCGAATCCAGGTGACTTCATCTACTTGCATTTGGTTGTGGCGTCCTTCGCATATAGAGTGAGACTCATGCGGACCTCACCACGGAGCTTCTTCTTACCTTAATTCTTGGGGGCTTACTCTACCTTTACTTTGCTATCTACTTCTTCGCTCTACCCACCCTCATTTTCAACCTCGAGCTCCGTGATGCAGGTACCGCCGAATATCTTTGTATGTGTCAGCTATCTATACCGCGCGTGTATTTGTTGTTCCCCGGCCGATCTTGGCCGATCTTGACATCATCGCAGCAGAGGAGGTACATGAAATACTATTGGTGGCAAATATACTCCCCCTGGGTGTGATGCCCAGTGGGAAAAACGGAAAAAATAAACACAACAAAAAATATTTATGAAAATCACTGCCAAAACGTCGAAACTATGAGCCGTTAAAAACACTTGCAACACCAACTTCGAAAATTGCCTGGGGCCATATCTCCGAAGAAATATTTTTGGGAATTTTTTCGAGTGTTCCAATCAATTCAGCGCCCTCGAAACCCCTAGTGACCAAAATTTGAAGGAAAACAAAAATGGTCGGGTGTAGATTCATGAATTTTTTGGTCGTCTTATGGTGGAATTCCACAGGAGCGACTTTGATACCCAGAGGCGGGTTTTTGTCCAGGGGCGCATTTGCTCTTGAGGGGCGCTGCTCCAATCCAGGGCAGCTGAGGATGGATAAGGGACATCTATGTTATGCAGGGGGAGCCTTTACTTCCCAGTGGGGCTCTCGTTTTCCTTCTCGGGCACCAGTACGGGAAGGAAATCCAGTACAGGACGCACCTTCGCTTTGTTGTTCTGAATAATAACCATCAGTGGGATCAGTCCTCGCGGGGGCTCGCACAACTCCTCAGAGTAGGAAACCAACCAACCACTGCCAATCCACGACTGTAGCTCAGCGTCGAACTCCTGACGCGCACCCGTCGGTACAGCGTACTCCGACACACCATTAGTAAGGCACTCGGGGCCTGAACCGTCGGCCCACTTCCACGCCACAGTCCACGATCGCTCAACAGGGTCAAAACGCGCGGTAAAATCAGGCGCCTCCACTACGGGGGATGCCTGGCACACAGCCCCGCAAACCCGCACTTTCGATGGTGACTACACGCTGACACCGCCCAGAGCAGAAATCCCGGAAATACCCAGCACCATTTCGACAGCCATGGGCCTCTCGCGCACCACAAGCACGTCCACTACGGCTCGCTGCCCTGATATAGTCTTTACGCTGGCACTGCCGACTCCGTTGCACTGGAATGGGTCACCACTCATTGACATCACTGTGACTGACTGCCGACGCCAGCGATAACAACACGGCGCATACAAAATGTTCTCTGTGCAGCCAGTGTCAATCAGCACCCGGCAGTCTTGGCAATCGCCTGGGGCATGAGAACTGTGGATCTCCGAACCGACTCTTCTGCTGTTCACCGATGGATCAGTGACGCGCTTGGCGGCCGGGCGCGTCTTAGAACTAAGGCTCACAGAGATATGTTGATCAGGCGTCGTGTGGATGTGATCAAACAGCTGGTAAGTGAGTTTAACATCACGCTGTCAGTGAGGCTGGTGCGTTCAGCCGAGAACCTTGCAGACTGTCTCACGCGTGTTCCGTCTCAGTGGTTGCACGGCCATTCCTCAGCTGTGTGCGCTGCCGTGATGACCACCGACGACAGTGACGAGGATGCAGTGCCGACCAGTGCTGCCGGTGAAGCCCTGGAGCCGATCCGTGCCGCTTCTGTTGCAGCAAACGACCGTGATGGAGATATGGCGCACGCTGACGGCACTGATGACGCGATCGCTGAAGTGCATGTTAGGGCAGGGCATCCGGGTATCCGGCGCACGTTATGCTTCGTACGACGTGACGTTTCTCGAGAGGTAACGCGAGATCAGGTGCGTGCAGTGGTTTCGCGTTGTGACGTGTGTCGATCTGTGGACCCAGCACCAGTCAAGTTGGCACACGGCTCACTGAGTGTGCCTGAGACGTGGTGGAGGCTAGCGCTGGACATTACCCACTACTGTAACGAGGCATTTCTGACCGTTATTGACTGTGGGCCGGCTAGGTTCAGTCTATGGCTGCCCTTACGCCGTTCTGACGCAGCTTCTGTTATAGCCGAGCTGGAGAAGGTGTTCTTTGAAAGTGGTGCACCGGTCGAGGTTTTGATGGATAACGGCACGGCATTTCGTAGCCGGCAGTTTGCTGTTTTTGCTGCGCGGTGGGGAGTGCGGCTGCGGTACCGGGCTGTACATCGGCCGAGTGGATGCGGGATTGTTGAACGGAATCACCGCACCGTGGAAGTGATTGCGTCACGAAAGAGGTGTGCAATCCCTGAGGCCGTACACATATACAACGTCACACCTCGCGATGGTGACGATGTGTCTGACACGCCGGCCAGTGGTGTGTATCGTTACACGGTGCGTGAATTTGTGCGAGCGGCGGCGGCACAGCCGGCGAGCCCAGTGTTGGAAGAGGTGCCAACTTCTGCAACATACGCTGTGGGAGATGAGGTGTGGGTGAGACGGCCGGGTACCCGCTGTACTGAGTCGTCACGACGTGACGTGGTGACAGGGGTGGTCTCACCAGAGGTGATTAAGGTTGGAGGTGTTCCTTGGCATGTCCGAGATGTAAGACTGTGTGCGGTACAGCGCCCGTCAGAAAATGTCATACCTGTTAATGCTGGTGAGGCAGAGAATCCAATGGTTGAGACGAGTCCAGGACATGTCATGCCACCTGTTAATGCTGGTTAATCAGAGAGCTCAGGTATTAATAATTCTGCTGTAGAACTAGATGATGATGTAGGTGATTCAAGTGTTGATATCGGGCGACAGCAGTCTGTTGTGTCACCGCCGGCACGGCTTCGGCGCAGTGAGCGCAGCAGACAGCACCCCGATCGGTATGGTTATGTATGATCTTGAGGATCAGGGGGAAGTGTACTGTGATGTGTTGGCCATTAATCGGATGTGGGTCTGCCCTGGCCTGCTGCCTGAGCGCGCCCCTGCCCGGGCTCTCGGTCGGTGCCCGGGGGCAAGGGTACTGGGTGTTGCGTGGAGGCTGGCGAGGGAGGCAGTGAGGTTCGTGGGCGCGTCGGGCGTAATACAGGGAACGGTGTGGACAAGTTATTTTTTCTGCATCACAGACCTTAGCTTGAATTTTCAGTGACAGGTTCTTTCAAAGTTTGTTTAACATCTACGATGCTTAAAAATTTCACAAACAAAACACATGTTACGATGGCCAAACGTCGTGCGCAGTTTTTGCGTTAGATTATTTGAAAAGTTGCTTTAAACCAGATCACAACGAAAATATCCTAACTACGCCATGACCAGCCATTTTACTACCTTGCACATTGCTTAACCCTCGCTCTGCCGGCACCCCGGGAGTTGAGCGCCCTGCCGGCATGGCTGAATAACCTCCTCTGGTTTACTGATAGAGAACTTGAATTGTAGGCGGTTGTATGTGCTTTACAGGGACTCAAAAGAAACCTCAATCATTTTTCACCTTGTTCGTATATGTTTCACATATGAATTCCTATCAATTGTGCCTAAATTAGTCCTTTTAACCAAACCTTGTAGTTTCATTCCGACCACAGCGGCCGCCACGCGCGGCGCGCTGCCGCTTCCCCCGTGTCCCGGGTCCTCAGACAAGCGGTGCCGGCACCTGGCGCCGGTGCAGTGCCTGGGCGCTGAGTGTGGCGGCCGGGCCGACGAGCATGTGCATTCGCTGTGTGATGACGCCCCAACGGCGAAACAATTACATGGGACCATTTCAAACGCGGTAAAGACACTTTTGACGTTTGATATGCCATCTGCATAAACCACTAGTGACCTGTTGGATATATCCTAGCAAACAACTGTCGCAGTCACCTCTACATTGTACTTATACACATTGTGAACATATTGATTTTTCGGGGAATTAATATGACGAAAGAAAATGGCATCCACAGGAAAGGGATGTTTTCGGGGAATTCGGACACGAGTTTTCACAGAGTGACGTGGTATCAGAAATAGCTAAATAAAAAGGAAATGTCATAATCTAGGCATGCATGGAGAGAGGGTGTATATGTTTTTCGTCATTAAATTTTTTGTTTAATCACATGAGTTTCAATAAGATGTACAGGAAAATTCAAGGAACTAAAAGGCTAGGGATAATTGCAGCATTACTATCAATGGATCTTTTTACATCCCCATCCGTTGACTACCCTATTACACGGCAAATTGTCCCTTTGCCATCCAGCTGTGAACCTGGCACAATATCAAGTTTGGCGTGGAAATCTCCCCTGGGTAACCATGATACAAGGAGGGTGGCCTGAGACCACCCCTCTCACCCCATTAGCCCCTGCTGATGTTGTCGAGCCCCCTGGCGCTGTCGCCATGCCGTCTGGGAACGTTTTCCAGGAAGCAAGCGTTAGAGATGCTGGCTGGGCCATTGTTCCGTATTTTCACGTGTGTCCTTATCGTCCCCTCGATCGCTATCAGCTGACCAAACCACGAAAATTGTCACCCTTCTACCTGCCGCCTGCGCTGACGAGCCCGGTCTGTGTCAGAGGCTGTCGCGGGCCCCAGCGGGCCGAGGCACGGGCCGCCACTGCCCGGCGTGAATAAAAAAGCGCGAACATCATCTCAATAAGTTTCGCTTTACGCAAAAAGTTGAAAAGGTACCTACTTTGATTGTCGGGAATGATGCAGAATTGACATAGGAACAGCTACCCCGAGCATTATCATCGGGACGGTTAGTTAGACGTAGATATTCGCATTGAAACGGCGAGAGGAGAAAAAAACAGCACCGCCGGCAGGGCGCGGGTTAAGAACCAGTCTTGTGCTCGGAAAGCCATAAAAGATTTGTTTCTCTTCGGGAGAAACTTTTTCAAAGGTTAGTAGATTTTTGAATGCACACAGAGCAGCATAATTGTGCGTAGAAAAATTGTTGATCAGTGTTGATTATGCACCTCCAGTGGCAGCCCATCGCGCAAAGCGCACGCTCACGTCACTTTTCCCCTTAGCGACCTCAACCTCAGTTGGACGGCGTCGTTTGTAACAGTCACTTGGGGAGTTGTACCAGTTCGGTGACGGCGTCGTTTGTTACAGTTCATTGGTGAGTTGTACCAGTTCGGTGAGTTTTACCAGTTCGGTGATGTCGTCGTTTGGACAGTTCATTGGTGAGTTATACCAGTTCGGTGCCGGCGTCGTTTGTTACAGTAACTTGGTGAATTGTACCAGTTCGGTGATGTCGTCGTTTGGACAGTCCATTGGTGAGTTGTACCAGTTTGGTGCCGGCGTCGTTTGTTTCAGTACCTTGGTGAGTTGTACCAGTTCGGTGATGCCGTCGTTTGAACAGTCCATTGGTGATTTGTACCTGTTCGGTGACGACGTCGTTTGGTACAGTACCTCGGTGAGTTCTGCCGGTTCTGTCCCGTTGTCGTTTGTTACAGTACCTCGGCGAGTTGTACCGGTTCGGCGATGTCGTCCTTCGTTACAGTACCTTGGTGAGTGTGCTAGTTTGGTGAGTTGTACCAGTTCGGTGCCGGCGTCGTTTGTTACAGTACCTTGGTGAATTTTACCAGTTCGGTGATGTCGTCGTTTGGACAGTTCATTGGTGAGTTGTACCAGTTTGGTGCCGGCGTCGTTTGTTACAGTAACTTGGTGAATTGTATCAGTTCGGTGATGTCGTTTGTACATTTAATTGGTGAGTTGTACCAGCTCGGTGAGTTGTACCAATTTGGTGCCGGCGTCGTTTGTTTCAGTACCTTGGTGAGTTGTACCAGTTCGGTGATGCCGTCGTTTGGACAGTCCATTGGTGAGTTGTACCTGTTCGGTGACGACGTCGTTTGGTACAGTACCTCGGTGAGTTCTGCCGGTTCTGTGCCGTTGTCGTTTGTTACAGTACCTCGGCGAGTTGTACCGGTTCGGCGATGTCGTCCTTTGTTACAGTACCTTGGTGAGTTTGCTAGTTCGGTGAGTTGTACCAGTCCGGTGATGTCGTTGTTTGTTACAGTACCTCGGCGAGTTGTACCGGTTCAGTGATGTCGTTGTTTGTTAAAGTACCTCGGCGAATTGTACCGGTTCGGTGATGTTGTTGTTTGTTACAGTACCTCGGCGAATTGTACCGGTTCAGTGATGTCGTTGTTTGTTACAGTACCTCGGCGAATTGTACCGGTTCGGTGATGTCGTTGTTTGTTACAGTTCATCGGCGAGTTGTACCGGTTCGGCGATGTCGTTGTTTGTTACAGTACCTCGGCGAATTGTACCGGTTCGGTGATGTCGTTGTTTGTTACAGTTCATCGGCGAGTTGTACCGGTTCGGCGATGTCGTCGTTTGTTACAGTACCTCGGCGAGTTTTACCGGTTCGGTGATGTTGTTTGTTACAGTACCTCGGCGAGTTGTACCGGTTCGGCGATGTCGTCCTTTGTTACAGTACCTTGGCGAGTTGTACCTGTTCGGTGATGTCGTTGTTTGTTACAGTACCTTGGTGAGTTTGCTAGTTCGGTGAGTTGTACCAGTTCGGTGATGTCGTTGTTTGTTATAGTACCTCGGCGAGTTGTACCAGTTCAGGGATGTCGTTGTTAGTTGCAGTACCTCGGCGAGTTGTAAAGGTTCGGTGATGTCGTCGTTTGTTACAGTACCTCGGCGAGTTGTACCAGTTCGGTGATGTCGTCGTTTGTTACAGTACCTCGGCGAGTTGTACCAGTTCGGTGATGTCGTTGTTTGTTACAGTACATCGGCGAGTTGTACCGGTTAGGAGATGTCGTATTTTGTTACAATACCTTGGCGAGTTGTACTTGTTCGGTGATGTCGTCGTTTGTTACAGTACCTCGGTGAGTTTGCTAGTTCGGTGAGTTGTACGAGTTCGGTGATGTCGTTGTTTGTTACAGTACCTCGGCGAGTTGTACCAGTTCAGGGATATCGTTTGTTGCAGTGCGTCGGCGAGTTGTAAAGGTTCGGTGATGTCGTTTGTTACAGTATCTGCGTGAGCGGTACGAGTTCGAGTGCAAGTGCAAGCCATGCATTGAGGTGTGGCCAACATTCGCCGAGATGGACAACACCGTCTGGAAGTTCAAATGTCAGACTTGCAAGGTGGGTGGCGACATCAACTCCTCTCACTAAACTGTCAACTTACACCAGAGTCATTGCTGCCAGATACAACTAACCAAGAATCTTTGGTTGACCAAAGGTCTGTACTATCCAATTTCTGCTATCGCAAAGCATAAACAGAATTTCCCCTTACATAAACAAGAAGCTAATAGAAAAAAGCAGGAGTATTTGCAGGATGGGGCTGAATACTCGATATGGGCTGCCGCTTCGCCAGAGCGCGCTGCTGGTCTCCACGGAGACGCTGACGCCCCCTGTTTCTGTGCGGAGCATGCGGCCACGAGACCAACATCATGAAGGCGCTGAAGACGCTGCAGGACACTGAGAACAGCTACCGAGCCGGTAAGCCCATCACGCTCTGGCCGCCAGGTATGAAAAGATATCTGCACTAGAACAGAGGTCAAGAACCTCGCCAACTCGCCTACGCTCGTGGGTAGCCAAATGAGGTTTAAGGAAAAGAACTTAGGTATCCAATCACGGAGAATTGACAAAGATCAAGATTTGCACTTACCAGCACAAAACAAGTATTTCCACGATCTTACCGCCACGTAAAAAGAACGATCCATAACATGGCAATTCTACCCTGACCTATTTTAGGTTCCATTCTAACTGTTAGTGACAGGCGATACAAATTAGTGACAAATAATTCATCCTTACTCACTCGCGTTATTTCACAGCTAATTTAGAGATGGGTAGACAACCACATCGGCAACGAAATTGACCCATATAAAGCCATGAGGAAAAGGTACTCTAAGTTGCGATGGCATGAGAACGGTGATATTCATTCTTTTATATGAATTTGACCATTTATTTTGAACAAAAAGAGAAAACTTTTAAGTCTATATTAGAATTTACAGTGAAACTCCGCCTAAGATAGTAACTCCACTGCTTACTTTGTTCTTGGGGACTCGTTTCACGGAATTAGAGATGGTCTGGTAGCCATGCCGGTAACGTAAATTACGATTAGGGACCACCAGGTCCCCGTTTCATAAAGTTGTAGAAATGCGGCGTGTTTTACACCACATTCACCTGCAAAGTTACGCCGTACTCAGAATCACGTCTCACAAAGAGAGGTGACATTCACGCGAAAGCGGCGTAGATATCAAATGCAGCGTGAATTACTCCCAATTCCAGAATGGAATTACCCCTTTCAAATATGGCGTATAACTGCTTTATTAACATTAAAAATAGCATATATATTTTTAATAAATTATTTGAATGAAAATTATTGTACTTATTTGCTCTTATTCGATTTCTTAAGTTTTTAATGCACTTTTACAAGTCCTGCGGCGGAAGATTCACAATCAGCTGACGCAATAAAAATACGGCGTATTTTTTTTGGCTGTACCCAATTTTTTAGGTAAATACTGTCAAGAAGGCTCTAAAAAAGGTTATTGTATTGTTGTGCGAGTGTAGTTCAGTGGAATTTGAGTTGAATTGTGTTTACTAATCATGAGTGAACTGTGAAAGGTCTGTAAACCTTATAATTTCGTGAAACTGGGAAAGGAATAGTGAGTAAACATCTTTGAAGAATAACTAGATCAAGATGCCGGTACTTAGGTACCTAGTTATATCATCATTTTCGCCAGAGGACTCAGCATAGGCGGTTCCAGGATTGCCGATCGGGGGGCACCTTCCCGGGGGGGCGCCATCCGGACAAGGGGGCGCCACTTATGACCGGCAAAACCTATCAGGTGGGCGCCAAATCCTGTCGGTGGGCGCCGACTTCCGTATCCTGGGGGGAAGCGACATTTCAGGGGGCGCCATCGACCTTTCAGGGGGGCGCCGAGGGTCGATCGGGGGGGACGTGCCCCCCTGGATCCGCCTATGGGACTCAGAGAGATACTTGGATTTTGTTGGTGACAGACACCTTAAATTGAATTTTTAACCTCCATAGACTCCATATAACACTTTGTCAGTGTCAGCCTATCTAGGGTTCTGTCCTCACTAGACTGTTAAATAACAGTAACGGCAGAAAGTCAAAGTAAAAAATCAATGTCCGCTTTCCTGTGTATTTGCATCAATAGCTATCATTATTTTTGGCATGCCAAATTGCCATAGAACTCTACATATCAGCTTAATTTGGCATGTGCAACTTGCACTTCATACCTATGGAAGGAAGAACTTGCACACCTTTTTTATTTAAGTGTATTTTATATTCATGACTCTTTTTGTTCCTCACTACACTACCTAATTTTGCCTCAGATTCAGAATTTCATAAGAAATTATATATTTTCATGTTTTGCTTCATTGTCTGATAACTGTTACGCTGCTATATCTTGCATAGCTTTTTAGGAGTGTTTTACATATTCAACGTACATGTTGTCTGCTATATGAAACAATATTGGCAATATTCTACGCTGAATTCCAGTACAGCGTAGTTTAGAGCAGCGTAACTTTGCAAGTAGTTGTATTTTACGCTGCATTTTTGTGAAACAAGATTGTGGTGTATTATTCACTTTCTACGTTGCATTATGCTACCTCTACGCTATAAGCATAAGTTACGCATTTTATGAAATGGGGCCCAGGTCGCCACTTGGGTAACCACAAAGTTTTGCGTTTCTGGCGCGCGAGTAGCGAGAAGAAAGCGGTCAGAAATAAGTGAATACGTGTTGAAGTTGCTGTGTGGGTGTGGGCTTGGTGCGGGAACTCAGAGATGATGTCGAGGTGGTTGGTATGATATGAGGCTGTAGATTTTGACCTAAATCAGAACAGGAGGTTTTGTTGCCAGTGGTAAACCCACTACCAATTCTTATACATTATGCCACAGCCAGAGAAACGTAGGACAAAGTGAAGTCTGCCAGATCTCAAAAGCCCAGGAGAGTTGTGTGGTTTTGAGGGTGTGCCGAACAAAATCTTAGTTTGTAGATATTTAGTCTTCTGGAACGTTTTCTTATACCACAAGTGCTAGGTTTCATTTTCTGCCTTCAGCTGCCCCCGCCCTGCTGTGCCGGTCCACTGTGAGGCTCTCGGGAGCACATCTGGGCGGCATATGTGCGGACGGTATGGGTATGGAGTCGCCATTTCTTTAGTTTAAAACCTTGTCTGTTACTTTATATTTTTGGGTAGTGTTTCTACGAATCGTCGTTATTTGTTTATGGATTTATGTTCCCAATTGTTTACATTATTCTCATGAATTTCAGTTTACGTGTTTGCTCTCTGTGACCTTGCCTTTTTGGGTCTCGGAGCATGAGCTACGCACCATGTGATGATGGTAGTCCTGCGTCGTCCACGCCTCATGACGGAGGCATGGACAGTGATTCGTGGACAGTGGGCACGTGCGGATTGCGGGCTCACGTCGTCCCAGCATCTTAGTGCTGATCACTCACGGGGATATGGCATTGTGGCCATCCTCATCGTTAGCCTGGTCGGCTAGCCCTACTGTGTCGCTTTGCTGACTTGCTAACTCGACAGTGATTCGTGGACAGTGGGCGCGTGCGGATCGCGGGCTCACGTCGTCCCAGCATCTTAGTGCTGATCACTCCTGTGGATCTGGCATTGTGGCCAATCCCATCGTTAGCCTCGGTGGCTAACTCTGCTGTGCTGCTCCTAACTGTTTTGCTCTTAACTAAAAAAATAGATCTCAAGCACTGAGTGAAATTTTGCAATGGTCCTCCGGTTGGTTTTGAACTTTGGCATACATTTCGAGGCTTTAAACTGGAACAGAGGGTGTTAATTAGAGCACACATTTCAATCAAGTGCATGCGAGATATCCAAACCGTAGACCTGCGGAGATGAGGGTTGCAAGTTCTGGCTTTGCACCTCGAAAAATGTATGCTGTTTGGTGCCCAAGAGGTCAGGTAAACTGCAGGTAGCTTTCTTTGGTGCCTACCTAAGTCAATTTTATCAAATCAAGTTTTGCAAAATTGTAATGATTCCACTAAATTTTCCATTGAGCAGGTGAATGTGGTGATGCTCATTGATCTGCTTCAATCTTTCTAGGATTTTCTGGATGATGGTTGTGGTATTAGGAGGTACTTTTCATCTGGTGGAGTTGCTGGCATTGGAGGTATTTTGAATTATATGTATTCTTTAAAAAATGTAAATTAAATTTATCCTTCAAGTAGCTTAAGTCTCAGCATGGTGACTGGGACTGCTGTAGTCAAAGGGTGGTTGTCTGCTATCTTAACAATGATGATCTAAGCCATGATTGATTATAATAAGCAGTTGCAGTAAGGGAACTAGACTCTGACAGCACTTATTATTTTTCATGTCTTTTTGTATTAGGCATTTTATAACATTTGTGACTGATTAATATGAGCAGCTAATGGACACATGCTTGTATTACAGTGCACAGAACTCGTAATCACTGCACATATACTTAACATTTCGCTGTTTGGTACTAAGAGTATGCTGTATGTAATTCATCGGTCTCTAAATCACGGTAAATTTAATTCCTTTTATACTTTCACTTATTGAGAGTAAATTTTTACTCACTAAGACATATTTACTGGGAGCAATTTAAAGTCTCAGTTAACGCAAAAGTTTATTTCACTTCAGGTAGCCATGTTGGTTGCATCAAGGATATGTGGGTAGCCAACCAGCGATGTTCTTGACCTCTGCACTAGAACCGTGCCATCACGCTCTGGCCACCAGGTATGAAAAGGTATCTGCACTAGAACCGCTTGGCATGGTCTTGCTTTTGCTCTCGTCACGGACTTCGCCATTACCCCATCCAGGTCGCTTTTATTTATTATGCTGTTTAATTGATCCGGCTATACTAGGGTGAAGACTCGTCACTGCATTATTCATACTGTTAAGAGACCTAAGCTTTTCATTAAAGGGATATTGTTGCAAATTTCTTTGTGGTTTCTTGAGATTTAAAAAATCCTGCTATGGTACCGAAAATCATTTTTCTATCTTCGGAAAATTTTTGGAGGCCACTCAACAGTTATTTAAATTTGTTAACGGTACCAATACAAAACTGTTACTTTCTCTTCATCTCAATTTTATCAATAGCAATTTTAAGCTTTGGAAATAAAATCTTTGACGTAGAAACTTTTGCTACGTTATGTTTGTTTTAATTTTATTCCGCCCAAAATATGCATACTTGACCAGTTTGTCCAAAAAATGGAGCTTAAGATAATAAATTAGGAAAGTTTTAACATCGGCCACATATCGTATGGCTGTAAAGGTATAGTAGTATACATTCCTAACTCTCACACGGGTAATACTAGATCGAATCCAGGGTAGGGCAATTTTGCTGTAAAAACATAGTTTTTCGATTTTCTGCCTGTTTGTTCTATACGTACTAATGGATGGAGTAGCTTTTCTAAGGACAAGTTCTTCTGGTTATCCCTTCGCCCAGGTACGTGAGGGAGGTGGAATATGAACGCCCAAGATTTCTCCAATGTGACCGGGGTACCAAACTGGGACCAGCTTTGGTCTCCAGCTCCTTCCAGTGGTGTCCAATCCGTCGGACTTCCCTCCATTGGAGACCAGTTCCCCTCTGCTTTCTGACCACCGGGAGACGCTGTTCACCGTTCGAAAATGTATCGTTGTGCCCTTTGCTGAAAGCAATTCTGGAACCCTGAACGGTGTTTATGCAAGCCAGGAACCAGAAGCCGACCCGATAAGAAAGTTCATTTAAGCTCTCTGAGATTGAATGAGTCCCTCAAGCACTGAAATTTATTTTTTTATTATCATTTTATTGTTTGGTCCCCAGAACATGTAAGAGATACGTAGTCCACCGGACCGGAGAATAGCGGAGTGTGATACTCAAGAATAACTCTTGATATGCGTCAGAGTTGGGAGACCAGGGAGCTGCCACCCCGATCCTTGGATGAACTAACGAAAGAATGTGCAGCCACTAACTTTGGAACGCAAACGAAGCCAAACCTGACCAGTTTTGTTTGTTTCAGTGGGAAACGGTTGTTGTCTATAGCAGGTTGGAGATGGACTGGCCACCTCGCTTCTTTGTCCGTGGTGGTCAGGGGCGCAGTCAGAGCTTTGGTATGGGGGGTACACCAACTTTGAGGGGCACCCCGGGAAAAGGGCACTTTTAACGTAATCCAAAAAAACTTACTATATCTTTGTTGATATCATTTTTTGGGCATTTTTGGTTCAATAAAAATGCAAATAAATCATTGACGGAGAAGAAAAACGCGTTAAAAACCGAAAAAATGAAACCAATATCACCAATATGTCATGTAAGTAGCCAAACCACGACTGTTTTTGGATATATTTAAGGACAAATCAGCCAACTCATGCAAGTACTTAACACCAGATAAATCAGCGGATCATGTGATATCTATTACAATGTGAAGGTTAAGGCATATTGGAGTCGAAAATTCATTTGTTTTGCCCACTGGTTTTGTCGTGACGAGTGAGCCCTGGATGAACGCGGATTAAGTTCCTTGCCTCCCTCAATCGGCGTGGGACGAGGAGTGGCATAGTGTCTTTGGAAGAACACATTTTTGCTGCCGGAAAAATTGGGAGATACCATTTGAACGCGTTTATTAAGTTTCATATTCTCAAGGATCGGTCCCAGTTAAGAGTAAATAAAAAGTGAACAGGCCGGTGGTTTGGATGGGGATGGTGTGACAGGGCTAAAAATTGTGAAAACTAGTTCGTCATTTAAATTAAAGAGTAGAAATCCTGGTTTAGGGGACTGTGCTCTGAGCTCAGGGGCACATGCCTTTTTATCATCCCTTCCCAGAATCCACCAGTATAATAAGCAATTCATATAACCAGGAGTGCCTAGGTATCACAAGCCGTTTTAGAGATTCCTCATTCCTCGTTAGCTCCGTTTTACAAGGGGAGTTTCCATTGTGTTCTTATTCCCCAAAAACATCCATCGAGACCCTCTCTGGTCCTTGAGGAATCTGTCCTCGGCTACTGGCACGCGGTTATCCCCAATGCAGCTGCAGCGGCTCAGGCATCTGCACTTTCTCAGGGCGATAAAGCCGCCAGCCGTTTTGTGTTCTTGTCCGACCCATTGCGACATTTCTTTGGAACTGTGTTCGTGGCTTAAAACTGTTTATAGCACTCAATGAGTTAATGTGAGGGTTATGCCTTGCATTTAGTCGATAGGAAGGCACGCTTTAGTCGATTAGCAGGTATAGAAAGCGTCTTATTCAATAGTTTAGTCTGCCAGAGCCTTCACATGACACCAAGCCTGGATTCATTGCTATGTGAATGTAAGTCATGATGCGTTATATCTATTCCCAATATTCCCCTAATCCCTATTCCCAAGGTCAATATTAAATCCAAACATTTCCGAATGCATGCCCTGTGGCAAAGCTCATATGCAGAGATCAAATTTGGCAGTCTATAAGAACGAAAGGAAAGCAGAAATTTCTTCTCCGGTGTATTGTAGTACCCGTCAACCGTGCCAGTGTTGTATCAGATCTGGTCATCACGATGAATATACTGCTGAATATTTAAGCATTTCGATAGTTGAAGATCAGCCTTCGGAACTTCCGAATAGCTCATTTTGTTCTTTTAGAATGGAGTTGAATGAGATTGGGATGTGTTAGGAATTAATCCTGCATGTTTATTATTCGGGAAAGCAGCATTGGCCACCGACTGGTAGGCACCCAACAGGGAAGTTGTGCTTCCGTTCTGGAGCTAGATCAACCAAAGGAGGTGGATCATAATATAAAGACCATAGCTAAATGGAAGGTTCAGCATGATTTTTAGCAGCTTTCTAGAACTAGTGGATGCTGTTAGACTCACCAATTGCTATTTGTATCCATCAGTAATTAATCTAAAGCCAGACAATTACGGTTGAGCCCTTAGTTTGCAATACAGCCACGGGGCGGCGCTAGCGTGCTAATGCTGAGAGATACCCCTATTTTCTCTGGCTTCGAGCAGGCTGGAGTTTAAACTTAAGAAAAAATGAATGGTGCGGTATTGTTCCTAGACGTGAGGGGCATGATAAAATCATAGGGGCACCATGTTCTGCGATGGGTGACACAGCCTAGTGCATACTGCGCTAAGCTACCACCAAACAGTTACCCAATCCTATGACAAGGCCCAGGCTTCGCCCGAGCTCGGATGTTGAAACAACGGCAAACTACATGACGTCATGAACGGACCCTCTTCCCAGTTAGCAATTTAACCCATTTACAGTCATGCACCCTTGGTTCCGGCAGGTATGCGAGACCTTGAGACTGGTGACCTTGAGCGGGGCATGAGGAGGCTGATGCAGAACCTGAACAAGCTGGACGAGTGTCTGTACCCGCCGCTGCGCGAGTACCACCTGTGTCAACAGGCGATCAGAAAGGTGATGCTCACACATGGTAACCGTGTACTCGCCCAGAAGAAGGAGTGAGCCAGTGCCCGGCACTAGTGCTGTATTTAGCAAGGCTCTCCCAAGCCAGTGCGGAATGGCGCGGCCTGAGAACCTACAGCCAACCAGCTGGGTGTGTGCGTGTGCTGTGTGTGAAGCGTGGAAAAACTGGCAGTCACCCTGTGGACTGTGAACGCTGGCCACCCGACTCGGGCGAGCAGCGCTGTATTCCCCTGAACGCACCAGAAGGGCCCCCAAGAAGATAGCAATGTGTAATGATTGCTCCCGCCGGTTTATATCTGCAGTTCTGTTTCACTTTTAATCGGCTCGCCAGTGTGGTGCCTGTCCAGGTTTCTTTCTTTTAGATGGCTTTCGTGTCACTCTGTGTCATGTCCAATATCAGCGGGCCACGACCAGCATACATACGTCATTATTAGTTACCATTGCGATTTACAACCTATTGCCACGGGTATGTGATTACGAGCTCATCCCAGGCAGGCGTGCCACGGAACACCATGATACTATTGTATAAGTACTATGTCAGGGAACAAGTACCGTGTAGGTACTGGTGTACGACAGTGCTGTAGCTGGACCGTCATCGATCCATTATCTGTTTGCCTGAACAAAGCCACCAAATTCCAACTCTGGAGGGACACTTCTGACTCGACTGCTTGCGCAGACGCATCTCCAGTGGTCTCTTGACCACTGAAGACTGACAATGACTTAGAACCTTGATTCAGACACAGAATGGATCGGCGTCGTTTCGGCCTTGCACGTTTTGCCTGATGTGTGCTGTTTTGTCTTCCTACCAACAGCATGGGTATAAATTTAAACATCCATTCTAAATTCGATCCAATACAAAGCTGATTAGTGAACCGAAAAGTGTTTGGCCCACGCTGGTAAAGCAGACCACTAGACAGACGAAAACGGCACCGTAATCCGAGAAGAGGAGGAAAAAAAACACAACGCGAGAAAGGTCGACTAGAACAATCTGAAGCTAACACCAACCAGTACCAACTGACTTCAACCATTACAAATGGAACAGAGTATTGTCCTATGACTGGATGGTTGTTTACAAATCAACGAAACGTGATAGTGGGCCCGCTCTTCTGGTTTTCTTCAGATGTGCTATGTTTTACGCATAAAATGCTGTATTTCATCGTGTAATATCACACCTTATTTCTGAAAAGTAAAAATTACCTCAATCCCTTAGGCCAAATTGAGCTGTGCCGTGAACTCTAAAAATGATGGGTTATTGTAACTTTTCTGTTATTAACTAGCCCTGCAATATAAAGAAAATTGCTTTACACGGTGTAAAATATCAGAGATATAAGCTTTCAGTGGTAATGCACTAAATCTATGACAGGGAAGTTAGAAGAAAATAGTTCTCGCGGAAGTGAATAAACGCATATAAAGCTTCAAATGCCTGTTTAGCCTGTTTAAAGGGAATGTGGCACCTTCATAACGTAATTTTAACTGAGATAGCCAAGTTGTAAAGCAAGTCGGAAAACCCGGTACTCCATATATAATTTGTCTTGGAACTCGATATTTCCACAGAAAAAAAACTAAAACCTACCTGACGCCAGCCCCCTCATCAGCCCCTCGCCGGGCGGCCATTGTTGTGAGCTGCTGGTGTGACGACATATGCTGACGTCACGATGAGCATCAGCCAATCGAAGCCCTTGAAGCGTTTTAAGTATGGTAGTGGTTGCCAGATCGTGACATCATCCACAGGCCGATATTTATTTTTCTAGAGGAGTATTTTAAAAATCCAAATATTGAGCTTATTTTACATTTTTCAGAGAAATCATGAGTGGGTTAATTATTTTCGGCTAAACGTACGCCTAATTGCACTAAATTCCAGGATTCGACCAAGGTGCCACATTCCCTTTAATTCAGTGAGTGTTTTGCGATCATGGTCCGGTCAGCTTATTTTCTTTTCAGCAAATATAGGTGCTGAATATTACGCTAGCAATTTCTAGAGACTCTTAGCTCAGAAAACTCCTACCTATGATAAAGGTGTGATTGCTCATCCTTGGGAAGATTCTGCCGTTTTTGCTTAAAACTGCAGGGAATACAGCACGTTCATGGGACTGGAACTGATAAATCAGTCATCAAGAGGATGTCAATGCAACAACCCCTGCTTTCAGAAGGTGTTTGTCGCGAACTTTGCCGTGTGCAAATAATAAACGGCTCCTTGGTGAGGAGCAATCCCTTCCAGCGTTTTGTGGTGTCCAGACAGGAAACATAGTGAATCAGAATTGGGACTGAATTTTGCTCTAAGAAAATATAGTTCTCTACTATTGACGCATTTTTACAATAACCAGATGGGGCATTTAAGGACAAAATGACCAAAAATATTTCCATTTCACACCAAAACGTCTAGAAAAATCTGAAACTCTGTCTCCGGGGTAGTTTTGGGCACTGAGCACAGCTGTGAGAATCTTAGCCCCCTCCAACCAACGGTGACCGAGTTACAGCCCGAGACATTTTCGGGAGGTCACCTTGTACTCATATTTGCTGCTTCATAACTGAAAAACGCATGGACTGATTAGGAATTTTCGTATATCATTGAACTGGTTTTGAACCATTTATCATTTCGAAAAAAGAAATGTTAGATTAAAAAAACACCTTTAATTCGTGTGACCTTTTCTTCTGAGACATAGCTTGACATTTTCGCAGGTGAAATTGACCTTTCAGATACCTCAAAAGTTTTGCTTCATAGATTATCTTTCGATAAAGATTGAAACAATGCATTCTTAAAATACACATTTTTAGCACCTCTGATGTACGATGATGGGTATGCAGACGATCTGCAGACCACTGCAGTAGTACAGGCTTATGTTTCACACCTCAAACATACCAATTGCTTTTGGAATTGGCTGCTTGCAATGATATTGCATTGTCTTCACGAAATTTGCATTGTGCAGGTGTCAACGTTTATGAAAACTAATACACGCTCACACGAGGGTCGGGTAACCGGCCTTTTCAGGTTTCCACAGGTGGTACAAAAACACCATCGCGCAGCGCCACCGTACTTCATCTGCCTCTAATCCGACATTTTTAATGATTACGGATGGGGAAGATTTAAAACAACATCGAGGCCACTACGTTAAAATAAACAGTAATATGTATCATGTGTTTTAGCCTTCCCACAGGCTATTTAAGTTGCATTTAAACAGTTTCAGTTAATTCACTTTATTCATTGTATCACCAACGGGCCAGGGGCCCACTTCAAGGGAATGTGGCACCTTCATAACATGATTTTAACTGAGATAGCCAAGTTGTAAAGCAAGTCGGAAAACCCGGCACTCCAAATGTCATTTGTCTTGGAACTCGATATTTCCGTAGAAAAAAGCTAAAACTTATCTGACACCAGCCCCCTCTCAGCCCGTCGCCGGGCGGCCATTGTTTTAAGCCGCTGGTGTGACGACATATGCTGACGTCACGATGAGCATCCGCCAATCGAAGCCCTTGAAGCGTTTCAAGTATGGTAGTGGTTGCCAGATCGTGACATCATCCACAGGCTGATAATTATTTATTTTTCTAGAGGAGTATGTTAAAAATCAAAATATTGAGCTTATTGTACATTTTTCAGAGAAAAATGTGTGGTTTCATTTTTTCGGCTAAAAGTACGCCTAATTTCACTAAATTCCAGGATCCGACCAAGGTGCCACATTCCCTTTAAAGATGAAGTCATCGTATATAAAAAGAACATCAGGTCCAATATATACACACATTCATACCTTTCCCAAGATATGAATGGCAGATAATTAAATTCAAATACTAAGAGGCTAAAAGAACCTAAAAACATTCTGCGGGCACCCCGAGTCGCGGGCCCCTCCCCAAACGACAGGCCCACTGAGTCGCGGCCCCCTCCCCAAACGACGGGTCCACTGAGTCGCGGCCCCTCCCCAAACGACGGGCCCACTGAGTCGTGAATCGCCCCCTCCTTGAGGAAATCCTGGATCCGCCCATGAGTCTGGTCCCACCCTCCCTGCTTACGTTTCAAAGTTAGTGACCTGAAATAAATTAAAAAGGGTACTGAAAAACTGTAGAACTTCCATTGTTTTTATTTCACCTTCATATCAGCCGTACTTCCGATGAGGAACAGAATCCGAAGATTGCCAGTGCCTTGCTTAGGCTGTCTTCAGGGCTGTTGGCTGCCGCACAGAGCCTCGTTTTTATTCTCATTGTGTAGTCGGTGCATGGGTGTAGAGTTGGCCCGCTAATACCCATGATTGCACATTAATAATTTTGGAAATACACATCCCCGTTTGACTTCGTCTCTTCAAAATGTTTCTACATGTAACAAAAATATCATGGCGCAATTTTATTTAAATGACGCATCGTAGAGTCATTTGAGTCTGTACCCTGTGGAGAGGTTTGTTTCGTGTTACTGTGACCCATAGTTTCCGAGCAATGTGCTGTGCAAGAAATAAAAGTCAGGATTATACCCCCTTCCTCGGAGAATCTGTCTCTCTTATTTGGGTGTGGGTGTGAGGGTGTGGCTTATATGGGCGGGCGTATCTCTGCCAAATGTGGGTGTCCACGCGACTTTTTATCCACTGTATCATTAACATTTATTATTAACATTAACACGCGCAATGACGGGGGTCTGAGCCACCTTCACCTTGACTGGGGGCGGGTACCCACCCCCACTAAGATCTTAAAAACAGTGCTAGATAACGAAAAACGGTAAACGGCGTTGAATAGCCCATCCACTTCTCCATCGAAAATATTTGAACCATTTTTTTCAGGTCACATTTAAGGTCACTAGAGGTCAAAACATGCCGTAATAGGGATAACATGTAAAGTAAGTTTTTCCGTCATAACATCTAAACAAGCAAAGATAGAGCAAAACGATTTAAACCGTATGAATTCTCGCAGCAAGCCGAATCGAATGATATATAATATGACCTTGCTAGGTCAAATCAAGGATTTGACCTTACCTCAGGTCAGGTCAAGGGAATATTGGGCAAAATGCGTATCATTAGAACCGCAATGCCGACAATGACGACATTAGAACCGCAATGCAGCTAAAATAAGCGCTCTATCTCTTTTCATTACTAAGTTATTCAGTTAAAACCATTTTCCCATGTATTTCCAATGGAGAGGTCACAGCTCGTACCTGACCTTCGGTCATCGATATAAAAAATACCGGAACAAGTTTTAGAGAACTCGCCGGGGCCATTATGTTTATGAGTTTCAATCCCTGTTCCGACTTATGCTATCTTAACCCTTGCCCCGGTGGCGGGTACGAGCCGCCTTCGCCCTGGTGGGGGGGGCTAAAAAAGACCCCCCACGATCCCAAAAACTAAGAGAGCTAGAAAAAAAGCGCAAAACGGCAATCGAAAGCTCTTCGAAAATTATATCGAAAATACTTCGGTCATTTTTCTTGTCAGGTTAACATCAAGGTCACGAGAGGTCAAAATAGGTCAAAATCTCTGATATGAGGTGTACTAAGAAAACCTCATATATCTCTGAAATTATGATAGCTAGAAACATTTTTCTCACCATTCGAAAGCTCTTGAGATGCACTTTCATTACAGTGCCATTCATTTTCGTGTCAGGTCAAAGCCTAGGGAGCTACAGGTCACTGAATATTGGGCATATTCTTGGGAATGTCCATAGCCACCCATGCATAAGGGCGTTTCCTTTTTCGCTAATAACTTACAAACCAAACAAGATACAGCCATAGTTGATGCACCATTGCAATCCTCTTGTCAATACAAATCGAACGATATATAATATTGCTATGCCAGGTCAAATTTAAGAATTTGACGTGACCCAGGTCAACGGTCTGACCCAACTTGACCTGGTATAGTCATCAACTTTGAGGTTTTTTTCGGGATTTAGTTCTGGAAGGTATATAAAAATTATTAA
This sequence comes from Lepas anatifera, assembly GCA_034440635.1. NCBI lineage: Eukaryota > Metazoa > Arthropoda > Thecostraca > Lepadidae > Lepas > Lepas anatifera. The sequence continues at coordinate 156,745 of JAOTON010000099.1, read as the reverse complement.
TCGGATATTTCGAATCTATTTGACGATTCTTTATCAGCGAATATTATGATACTGTGCATCGATTAAACATACATAAAAATAGAAACACACAATTGGCTACCACTTGACCTTCCCAATAGGGCTACCTCCCATTTTGTTAACTTTTCAAACCATGTTATCACTGTTAGCTATTTTTTGGGTGATGTCAATAGACATAAAATATGAATATTGACTATAATGACATTTGATTTAATAACTGGAAATATCAGATTACCTGTTACCAGAGCAATGACTAAATTACCTACTACCTAAACAGATAGATACCTACTACCTAACACCTACAACGATTCTAATACAGGATCCTACTACCTAAACAGATAGATACCTACTACCTAACACCTACAACGATTCTAATACAGGATCCCATATTGGGCTGATGGTGGCATTTCCGCGGTCGCGATTTATATCTGCCTCTCGCAGTCTGATTTCGATCGCCTCCCTAACTGACCGGCGGCCAAGGTTTGGTTCTACTGCCAGAATTTTTACATCTCTTGGATTTAAATCTTCCCTACAACTATACACATGACATGAAACTGCTGATTTTGAAAACCTACCGTTCCGAATATCTCCTATGTGCTCTTCCACCCTTACCCCCAGTGGCCTCCCTGATTCCCCTACGTATTTTGACCCGCACTCACAATTTATTTCATACACTGCCCCTCTTTTTTCCTCTTTGACTAAAGGATCCTTTACATGTGTCAACAAAGTCTTTAAGGCTGTCGTAGAGCTATGCGCCACTTTCATCCCATGGTTGCCTAGTGCCCTACCGATTCTCTCGCTGACCCCTTTAACGTAAGGTATCGACACGTAATCATATGTTTGATGCGGCAGCGCCCCCTGCGGTTCGCGCCCTGGTTCCTGAGCTTGTCCACTTCGACTCGGCTGCTCTTGCCCACGGTCTTGCTCCTGTTGTTGGTGCTCCCTTTCTGGCTCTGCTCCTGTCGTTGCTGTTCCTGTTGTTGCACTTGCTTGTTGTTCCTGTTGCGGTTGCTGGTGTTTCCTTCCTGACTCTGCTCCCTCCGGATCTTGTCTTTGTTCTCGTGTGAGAGCCTTAGCTATGAACTTGTCCGGGTATCCGTTTTCTCGGAATATATCCTTTAGCGTTAGCATCTCGTTTTTTAGGGAGACTGCATCTGTCGTGATGCTCTTTGCTCTTGCGCTGAGGCAGGATATAGTAGTCTGGTATAGTCATGATGTATATCATTTGACTTGCAGTGACTAGGCATACAAACACTTTGGTGACAAAATAAAAGTTCTATCTTAGTTTATTCTAAATTTATAGAGTAAAACACCAAAAAATGCTTATTTGACCTAAAGTGACCTTTTAAAGGTCACAAGTCAAATTTTTGGCATAAACTTCAGAAATGGGCTAAGATCAAATCGTAACCGATGTTTCAAGTTGATTCCATCCATACTTACTGAGAAAAGCTCATTTCGTGATTTTCCCCATGTATTTACAATGGGGAGGTCATGCTCTGCACATGACCTTAGGTCACCAATATCAAAAATCCCGGGACAAATGTTGTAGCTCCTGGTGGGCCCAATACGTGGTATAAGTTTGAACTTGATCGATTAACCCTTTTTTAGTTATGCGGTCCTAAGCATTTTTTTAGGTGAGGTCACTTCACCTGGCCTGGTAACCTGACCTGATATGACCTTGGGCTAAAATTTTCAGGAAAGATGTAAAAATGATGAAGGAACAGGTAGACTAAGTTTGGCGGCGCTGCGCGCCGCCGTTTTTTTTGATCGCTTCGGAAAAACCCGAGGGGGGTCTAAAAAGACCCCCCACCCGGGCGAAGGTTAAACTTTGAGGTCAAGTCATTTGACCTGTAATGGTGACCCGGCCTGAGATGACCGAACCTTAAAATTTTGACAAAAGTTGTAAAAATGATGAAGGGAAAGGTATGACAAGTACCGTAGCGCTACGCGCCCCCATTTTTATTCTGTCTCCGAAAAACCCGAGGGGGGCGGGTACCCGCCACCCGTCAATGCGCGTGTTAACATATCACTTCTAACATTTCATTGAAAATTTTACGTCAGTGTCTGCTTGGGATAATTTATGATTCACATAAATTCCATTAAATTCAAGGCGGAATATTTGAGCATGTTGCACTCACTTTTGGAAACACTGTAGCTCTTTCCATCACCCCTCCCACTGTAGCTGTTTCAACAAACTCCCCCCTCCCCCCGTTTACCATTTTCCACTGTTTCTCACCCTGAACAATTGATAACTGTCATTGCAATCTGTACCAGAGCGGATGTATACGTTTGGCGATAGCTATGACGCCTATGTAATGCATAAGTTAAGCTCAACAATTAGTCATCACCTCCCCGCGTAAAATTCTGTCGCTGACCAAAATAAGTGCAGGCATGCGATTTGGAAAAGGACAGCCATGCGGCAAAAGGACCAACGAAGCGCCGGTGTCAGTGGCACGTGCCATAAGTACAGCGGTGGGCGATGTCATTCGCCGCCGGACCGCACCAACTGTGATCTGATGAGCCGGGGTGGCGACCCACACTCAGCTGGCCACCGGCACAGCCCTCTGCAGCGGTCCGCTTCCTGGTGTCGGGCGCCTCACTGCGCTGGTCGAGGTCGATAACCCTGCCGAGACTCCGCCGCAACGCCGGCCCGCGCCATGCCAGGCGCCGGGCTGGAGGCCTGGCGCTCGGCAGCGCTACAGGCCCGTCTCGGCGCCGCCGGCACTGACGGGTTCGGAGAGCAGCTTCGATCTTTTGAAGCTCTTTTGGGGCATCGGTATAATATGGGTAGTCTTGTGAAGTGTGACGAAGGCGCGCACACGCAGGTCACATGCTATACGCATACATTCCAAGCACGCGGGGACGCTGTTAACCCTAAATCACGGTCATTAGTAGCATGGATGGAGATCGGGGGAGGCGGGGTCAGAACCTCTGGACTTTGGGTCCCCATGGGCTTTTATGGCCGCGCCAGGGTTATCCCATGCATGATCCCCCTGGGCTGAGAAGAGATCTCCAGCCTTGATTGATAAGATAGCCGGCTGCAGTGGAGACACGTCTGGCCTTCTGCCGGGCGGCCAAGACCGGCGTCTCCGCCGAGCCGCAGTAGAGGCTGAAGTTCCACGGTCACGGCCCCCAGTAGCCTCAGTAGCCTCCTCGCCGGCGTACGCGCAAAGGTGTGCTCGTGACCGAGAGCGTTGATGAGCCGTACCAAGCAGTGGAGTCGGCAGGGGCGCCAGCACCGCGGCCGCCCCACCGGTTAGGTGCTGCCCGCCGCATTCCTCTTCACTCGAGCTTGGTTGTGTGACGGCGCGGGCTGGGATAACTGTGAGGAGAGAAGCGGCCGGGGCACATGCTGGTGTAGTTGTATGAGGTGAGACCAGGTACGTCCTGAGTGCTTGAGCGACGTTGGCCAACTCCGCAGGAAACAAAACGAGCCAACCACTTGCACGGTAAGTATTGAACGCTGGTTAATAATTAGCAACTCCTTACACTCTATCCAAAACAGAGAGTTATAGGACATAACTTTGTTCTTCCACTGTTATTATTTTGTTCGGGGTCTGCCCACAAGGGAGCCCGTGATGACTGAGAGGGCATTTTTATAAAGCAAGTTTGGCAAATAAGGTGTGCATTGTGCACTATCAGTGGAGGCCATGGACACACATCCGTCTGTGTGTGTCTCTATTACTTCGAAGTTGAACCGATGGTTTTTTAATTAGGTTTATCATGCTGGGGGGAATCATAGTGATGCTGTGGCTATTTTCTGCCGCAAAGAGCAATGCTCAGAAGGTCAATAAATTATGCGATACGCAGATAAGTAAGTAAAAAGGTGTGGTGATTTCTGATGTGTTAATTTTTCGTGTGTCATCTGTTGTGGTGTTGCTGGGAATACGGAGTGATTGTGAGTGGGTGCATGTCTCTTTCTGTCTGTCCTTTTTAGCTCAGTTTCAGTTAAGGGAATATTAGGAACATGTCCGCAATATAGACAAAAATATAGCAAAGTACATTAAATGCCCATTATTTACATTTTAATAAGCTCTCTTCGCTCGTAGTCACAAATTTTTCCATCAGGTACAAAAGGCTCCATTTCAAAATGTTTTGAAAATCGATGATAAACAAGGGGTGTCATCTAACTCAACACGTTAACACTTTTGACCATATTTGGCGAGTTTCTGGATTTTCTGTACAAATCGCCTCCTCTCGGGTTAGGATCCAGTTTTGATAGGATATGTTTTTCACTGGTCCCAAAACACCTACATGACGAGTGGCATGCGTTCGCACACCATATAGCGGTGCCATAGGCGTAGGAACCGGGGGGGGCAGGGGGCCACTGGCCCCCCCCACTTTTCTGGGATGGGCCCCCTGCAACGGAGATAAGAATATCAACAACTGTAATATCAAGCAAGAAACTCAAACTGGCCCGATAGCTTGCCCCGGAACCCTGTTAAACTTACCTGTGCCCCTAAACTAAGTTGAGGTCCTATGAGTTGATTTTAAGGTCCCCTGAGCTTCTCGGGGCCCCTGAACTGGCCTCTGATGCCATACGAGCTAATCTGGGCCCTTTGAGCTGAACTGAGCGCCCCTGAGATGGTTTGGGCAGCATGAACTGTTCTAGGATGTCTAAACTGAGCTAGGAGCCGTAACCTTAAACAGGGCCCTGTGAGTTGGCCAGAACCTATATCCACCGACCTGGGGGCCCCTGAGCTGAGCTGGGACCGTAAAGTTAATATTGTCCCTTGAGCTAATCTGGATCCCCTGTGATGCACTGAAGACCCTAAACTTATCTGAGGCCCCTGCACAGGAATAGGGTCCCTGCTCTGAAATTGGATTATAAGCTTTAATTGAAACCCTGAACTGTTTTGAAGCCCCAAATATGCCAACAAGGGGCCCTGGATGATCCGGGCCCTTAAGTTTATCTGGTCATCAGAGCTAATATGGGCCTCTGTGTTGAACTGAGGGCCCCTGAGATGGGCTGGGATCCCTATAAGGCTTTACAGCCACTGGCCTGGCGGCCGTGAGCTTGAATGGGCCCCTTAAGATGTTCTGACAGTGGTGTAGCCAGGGGAGGGAGGTCTCTGGGGCCCGCGGACCCCTTGGGCTGACCTTATGCACTAAAAACACAGAAATTGATTTCAGGGGCCCCTGATGTTGGTCTCGGGGGGCTCCCGAGCCTGGTCTCAGGAGGCCCCGGATAATCGGTATCGAGGGCTCCAGAGTACCGAATATTGATCTTGGGGGACCCCTGTGCTCCGTCTCAGGGGGTCCCGAGCTTTGGCCTCAGGGCCCCCGAGCTTGGTTTCAGGGTCCCTCCCCCCGAGCTCGGTCTCACGGGCCTTTCGATCTTGGTCTCACGGGCCTTTCAATTTTGGTCTCAGGGGCCCCCGAGCTTGGTCTCAGGGGCCCCAAGCTTGGTGTCTGGGGGCCCTCCGAGCTTGGTCTCAGGGAGCTCCCGAGCTTGGTCTCAGGGGGCCCTTCGAGTTTGGTCTCAGGGCCCCCGAGCTTGGTCTCAGGGCCCCCGAGCTTGGTCTCAGGGGCCCCCGAGCTTGGTGTCAGGGAGCCCTCCGAGCTTGGTCTCAGTGCCCCCGAGCTTGGTCTCAGGAGACCCCGATTATCGGTATCGAGGGCTCTGGAATACCGAATATTGATCTCGGGGGCCCGTGAGCTTGGTCTCAGGGGCCCCCGAGCTTGGTCTCAGGGGACAACCGAGCTTGGTCTTAGGGGGGCAAGCTTGGTCTCATGGGCCTTTCGATGTTTGGTCTTATGGGCCTTTCGATCTTGGTCTCACGGGGTCTCGAGCTTGGTCTCAGGGAACCCCCGAGCTTGGTGTTAGGGGGCCCTCGAGCTTGGTCTCAGGGAGCATCCGAGCTTGGTCTCAGGGTCCCCTCGAGCTTGGTCTCAGGGGCCCCCGAGCTTGGTCTCAGGGGTTCAGGGCCCCCCTCGGGGTGCCCCCGACTATTGATATCGAGGGACTCATGAGTGAGGCACGAGCATTGGCCTCATGAGACCCAGAGTTTGGTCCCAGGGGCCCCCAGGCCTGGGTTCAGGACCCCCAAGGATCGGCATCGAGGAGCTCCAGAGCACCGAGCATTAGTCTCGGGGAGGGAGGGGCTCGAAATATTGATCTTGAGGCCCCCGGAACATCGGTGTCGAGTTACTCCTGAGAAAAGCGCTAGCATGGGTCTAAGGGTGCCCCTGAGCCTGATCTAAGAGGGACACCGAGCTTGGTTTTAGGACCCCCGGGCATCAGCATCAAGGGGCTCCGGAGTATTGGTCTAGGGGAGCAATTATTTTAGGGGCCTCCAAATGGTGATTTCAGAGGGCCCCCCGAAAGTGTGGATGCAATGGTGTAGCCAAGGGGGCCCTAGGCGTCCGCAGACCCCCACCTCTTGGGCCAATCTGAACCACTGCAAAGGATTCTCTGATCACGGGGCCCCCAGAGTCAGTCTCAGGGGCCACTGAAGATTCCTTCTCAGGGCGCCCCGAGTCGGCCTCACGGCCCCCGCCCTGAGAGTCGGTCTCAAGGCCCCCGAAAGTAGATTTTGGGGGCCCCAGAGGGTTAGTTTCAGGGGCCCCAAAATTCGGTATCAGGGGCCCCGGGAGTCTGTCTCAGGGGAGGGGGGCCGAGCTAGTCTCAGGGCCTCCTCCAGATAGTGGTTCTCAGGGCCCTGCAACACAGTCTATTTCAGGGGGGCCCATGAGAGTCAGTCTCAGAGAACCCCAAGAGTCGGTCAAGGGGACCCCAAGAGTCTGTCTTAGGGGACCCCGAGATTCGGTCTTGGGGTCCCCCCTGAGAGTCTGTCTCAGAGAACCCCAAGAGTCAGTCTCAGAGCACCCCGAAAGTCGGTCTCAGGGGGCCCTCATAGTCTCACGGGCTTCTCTCTCAGGAGTCAATATTTAGTTTCAGGTGGCCCCGAGAGTTAATCCGGGGGTCCGAGAGTTAGTCTAATTTGATCTGCAGAGTGCTGGTTTAAGGGGGCCCCAGAGGGATAATTTTGGGAGCCCTCGAGATTTAGCCTCAGGCTGTGCTCCCTCCCCGAGTTTTGGTATAAGCAGCCCCAAGAGTCAATCTCAGGGAGCACCCAAAAGCTAGTCTCAGAGGGCTCCCGGTTGTCAGTCTCAGAGACATCCGAGAGTTAATCTCGGGGTTCTGAGAGTAATTTCCAGAGGTGCTCCCGAGTTTGGGTCTCACGGGCCCGGAGTTAGCCGTAGGCCCGCGAGAGCTAATCTGGAACCTCCGAGTCAGTCTCAGGAACGCCAAAGACTCAGTCTCAGAGGTGATTCCACCCCCTCCCCTCCCCGGGGTGTTTGTCTCAGGGGCGCCCTAGAGTAAGTCTCATAGGGCTGTCGGAAGTCATTCCCAGCACCCCTCCCCCACCCCAAAGACAGCCTCAGGGGACCCCAATAGCTAATCTGGATGGCCACAATAGTCAGTCTCAGCCCCCCTCCAGAGCAAATCTGGGGGGCCCAATAATTAGTCTCAGAGGTGCTGCCGATAACAAATCTCAGGAGCCCCGAGAGATTCTCAGGGGCCCCCAGTTTTGATCAAGAGGCGCCGTGAATCGGTCTCCGAGACCCCCTGAGATCTAATCGGGAGAGCAACCGAAAATTAACTTTGTGAGCGCCGTCAAGTGTTGGTCTTAGGTGGCCCCAGAGCTCAAATAAAAAAATTCAAAATCATATGCCTCGGAAAAAATGTACCTACCCCTATTGCGTACTAAAAAAGAAAAATTGAAACATGTCGATCAGGCACCATTATCGAAGCAAAGGCAAAAATTAATCTAATTTAACCATAAGAGAAAATCGAACAGGGAATTTGGCACTTCAGTCAATTTTTAATCTATTAGCTTAACACCAATAACTACATTCCTAAATATTCTGAAATAAACAACTTTCCAATATTTCCGTAAGAAACCAGACAAACAAGGGTAATGAGAGAAATTGATGAGCATAATCCCAAAAAGAAAAATAGGTATGAAAGGTTGAAAATAACAATAACAGAGTGAGCCAAGGCGATAGATATCTTGGGCGCCTTTTGTCTTGGTAATTTGCTCGTTTACAAGATAGCAAGGGTATGAAAGTAACTGGATCTCAACAGGATCTGTCGACGGAATAGAGATTATGTAACGTTCGGGACACACTACCATATCCCTTGTATTTTTATTCGTTTTTTCCTTTCTTTGGAAATTTCCTGATTAAAGAGTTCATGGATTCGACACCGGGAAATAATTGCTAATCATTCCCCGTAGAATATCATTTCTTCGTACTCAAAACGACTGACCTCCAATAACTTCATGTCTGATTACCCGAGTGAATTGAGGTAGACTCAGGTTTAACATCATGCGCGCATCAACATTGAACTTCCCAAAATATGGCTCAAAGCTGTTATTATAGCCACGCTACCATATAAGGTATGGGCCATCCTTAATATTTGGTGACCTTAGTTTACCAACACTCGGACGGATCGAAAAAACCAAGCTATAAACAAAATAAGAATGAATGCCTAAAAAGGCACAACAAAATTTCCTTCGTGTGAATGTTATAATGTTAAAATACTATACAAAAGATATAGGAGATGGGCCCAGTTACTAAGGGGACCCCCGGCCTTGGGCCCCCAACGGTAGTCGGACCCCTCCTTGGCCGAATCCTGGCTACACCACTGTGTTCTGAGACTCTATATCAGCCACCCTGGGACCCCCTAAGCCTAGCTGGGGCCCTGAGCTAATCTGGGTACCGCTGTGCTTAACTGGGGCCTCTGATCTGGTATGGGGGCCCTGAACTGTTCTAGCATCATTGAGCTAAGCTGGGATCCGTGAGCTTGAACAAGTCCCTTGAGCTGTTTTGAGACCCTACATAAGTCGACCTGGGGACCTCTGAGCTGAACCGGGCCCCTAAGCTAATCTGGCACCCTGTGCGAATCTGGAGCTCCCCTGTGATGAGCTTCTAGGGGTGCTGTGCTTATGTAGGGTCCCTTGATAAGCTGGTCCCGAGGCTAATGCACTGGTCTAGGCCCTTGAGCTGACTGATCTGGGTTCCTGAGCCATGGTCTGGACCTTGGGGCCCTCCAAGATAATTTAGCGGCCCCTGGGCGGCATAGGCATAGGAACCGGGGGTCAGGGAGATACTGCCCCCCCTTTTTGAGGTGGGCCCCTGCAACGAATATACAAATATCAGCAACTGTAATATAGAACAAGAAACCCAAACGGGCCCGATAGCTTGTCAGGGAACGTTCAAGCTCGGTAGTACGCTGCCTGCAAGCCCCTGGAGGAGGAGCGCTTCGTAAAAAAAGCCAGGGCACCTATTACCCGAGTGTTTCCAAATGAGTCCCGAGAACTGGGCCCAATCGAACTCCATCCCATATCAATCCCAACACAAAATATGAATCGGACACGGACCCCGCACCAAATGCCGAGCAACAGTCGTCCCTGAGCCATCGAAAGGCGCAACGTCTTTCGATGCCAGGGTTATATGGCGTCGCCAACTCTTTCCCTGTTGGAGGGGTTTCTTGGGAGTCAAATTACTCCTTGCACAAGGAATCTGCCGTGTCTTAAACCCGAGTTGGTCGCGTGGAAAGCAAGGTTGCTAACCACTATAACACCATGCCCACACCTCCTCGGCATCACAAAGCTGGCCATCAAGTACCAGCATTGCACTTGCAGTCATGCTGGAACTCTGAATTTTAGGCATCGAAACATAGCTAGGCGTATTTATTGTGATCAGCCTTCACCTAAATCAATCTAATGATGGCAAGAAGGGATCTGTAATAACCTAAATAAACGTTCCCATTTTCGTCATTAAATGAGCAAATACAAGTTGATTAGGCATAGCGAAGTGAGGCTATTTGGTATCAAAGCATTGTCTGTAGTTTTCTAAACAGTTCTTAATTTTGTAAATGTGATGAAAAGGGCCTAAACATCTGTAAATATAAAAAAACGCGCTCGTGGTAAAAAATGATTGAAATCCTCCAAAAAAGCTTAAAAATGTATTTCGTATTCCAAATGGGCCTGGTAAAAAACCAAAAAAACGTTTTTTTGGCGCTTTACTATGATTTATTAGATCATAATAGGTACAACTCGAAATCATAGGGCAAAATTTAATTTCTCAATTTTCCATATATTGACATCCTTGTGTGCATGCGTGCCTTATTGACACCAAACGAGCTAACTAAAATTGTTTTTACAATTATGGGCCCCCGTGGACTGGGGCCCCCCTTGAGGTGGGCACCCTCTAAGGTTGGCCCCCCACTTTTCAAACCGTTTCTACGCCCCTGAGCGGTGCCACCTAGCCGCAAAAATTCAATGTTACCCCCGTTTTGGCTGGCTGTTGTACACATGGTAGGAAATCAGTCCTTGTCAAGTTGTGTCTAGTTGTTATTACATTCAGTTTTATCAGTACCAAATCACTTGCAAAACATGCATAATGCCTTCTGGGAAACAGTTTAGAGTACCACCTGTTGGCTGGAAAACAGAGCTGTATATCAGCTCTTATTAAGCTTATAATTTATTAACCTATTAATAAGGTCTTATTTACGGTTTTTGCAGTTATTACTAATTATGATGAAATTGGATGGTAACGTATAAATGGTGTTCTATTTGTGTCAAGAGCCTTTGAACTTCCAATTCCTTTAAAATAGCATAAATCACAAATACTTAACGCATATTTCTCTTCTACTACCGCCGCCTATCTATGGATTTCCTTAAATTTCGGCGTATTTTCTACCATATTTTACTGGAGCTACTTGGGTTGTAGCATTAAATTTATTCATGCGGATAACCCAACGGGACTCAGGGGCGTTGCCACGGTTTTGAGTCACAGGGCAAGATTCCTCAGGCCAACACACCATACCATTGAAGGAGCCGTTGATAATAGCCAAATCAAATTGAGAAACGATGAAAGCTTTAAAAATATTTACCCAGCGAATATAACGGTAGTAGAAGATTTACTTAATACGGACGGGAGCATTATGAGTTACCAAGAGCTCCGAATGAAATGTCCTAATACTTGCACCAACTTACCATGCACTTAAATGTGTGATCCCACACATGTGGCCAGGGGTCTAAAAAGCGAGCTTGTGGTCGCCGACTAAAATCCAAGCTTCTTCGATGGTTGCCGAACCTAATGCTACAAGTATTACAAAATCGGTCTTAAAAGTGGTATAAATATGGCTATAGGGAAGCACTGGCGAGTGCAAGGGGGAAGGTTCCGATAAAGTATAGATATAAAAAACCTATAAAATATAGATCGGGTTTCTCGATATCGATGACCTAAGCCAGAATCAAGTCATTACCTAAGTGATCTCATGATATTATAATTCAGTATTAAAGTCAAAGTTATGATCTGAAAGCAACAAAATTATAAATGCTGGCCCTTAACCCGAGCCCCGGTGACCAGCATGAATCACCTATGAACCCCCCTCCTGGTGGGAGGGGGTTAAAAATGACACCCTCGATCTCAGAAACAAAGAAAGATAGAAGCGGAAAAAGCGATCGAAAGGTCGTCGGAAATGCAATCGGCGTTACTCCCGGAATTTTTGCGTAAGGTCAATACTGTGGTCACCAGAGGAGAATAATTCATATACGTCAAAATGTATCAAATGCAGTGCTCTATAAAACCTTGCTTATCTCCGTACGCAAAATAGATGAAACCACTTTCTCAACGCTATTCGACAGAGCCCGCCCAGCTCTTTCACTAAGGCAACATCCATTTTCATATCGGGTCAAAGGCTAGGGGGCAACAGGACACTGAATATTGGGAATCTTATCACGTAGCTTCAAGTTATAATAGGAAGAACGTTCGCTTTGAGCGTGATATGTCGGACCTAAAAGCCAATTTTGGATAGTGATCAGTCATTTATACGCACTACGCAGTCATGAATACGTATCGATAGTGCCCACTAAGCTTAGGCTAAGTCTGTTTGGAGGTCAATCGAGGTCAAAAATGATACGCTGCCCGCACACAAGGGCAATTAAAAGGGCGCCGAAAGCGGTGGGACGGGGTACCTACGCATCCCGCTGTTGGCCAACCAGGGGGGACGTCTCCCAATATTTTCGGTTCATCGTCATTAATGCTGTCAGGTACCAAATATGCTCACAATTCCCCTGCCCCGGTCAGCACCAGCCCAGGACCGTTCCCCTGTAAAAATTCCGTGGCAGCGCCCCTGGGCATTAACATTTTCGCCCATCACTTCTATACCAAGCAAGATACATCCATGATTGATGCACCATTGTTGTTCTGTCGCCAATAATGGCTTTATTTTGTGTCCATCCATGTGAAAATTGTTAGGCCTTATCTTAGAGACAAATAAAAGGGTTTGCAGCACCTTAAAAAAGAGCCTCAGAAACAGTCCCGATGATTCATTTAACTAGAGAAAAACATTTTTCATGTACATACATGCGTCGTGAAATACTTGTGATTCTTCACCTTGAGGCGCCACAAATCAGATAAATTCCTGTAACATTTCAAATAAATAATTAAACCATTATTAATTGGCAACATTTCCTCAGAAGTGCAGTGGAAAATATCAACCATTGCTAATATGAGGCCCAATTTTCCCTCCATTGTTGAACATGGTTCTACTCAAAGCAATAGCAATGCTGTCTCTTGGGAATAACCTTATTTTCTTTGCATGACATCATTCCCATGATAACAATTTCCAAAGCCCTTAATTGATGCATTTTAGTATTAATAATCAGGACTGAAAAAGTTTCCAGAATAGTTGCTGATGACCCATTTGGACCAGGATTGGGTACTGAGAAGAACAGTTTGAATTTCAGCAACCTGTTCTTTTGTGGTGGACACAATCTCTATGTGATATTTCTGCTATACCTCTGTGGCAGTGCTTCCATATTTCATCCATACTAGAGAAAACAAAACGAGTCAACTTTCTTGTGACAAAAAATACAAAATATTATCAGAAAATTGAGCCCTGTTCCAGCTGTCAGCACAGTTTTGTCAGCAGGTCCTCTAACCTCTCCTCCAGAAAGTAGCATCTGCGCCATAATGGCCTCTTGTTCGTGATAAGCAAAGGGAACTTAAACCTTTACACCATTAAAAAATATTAGACTGCCACTTCGTGCACTTGCTATTTTTCATCAGCGCAAACAGCAGGCCGTCAGCCCGTAAAACCTCTAGAACTAGTTCCCGGGGAAAGGCTAAAGTCCTGTGACGTAGGCGCAACGCGGCCCGCTGATTGGTGCTGACAAAACTGTGGTGACAGCTGGAACAGGGCTTTGGATGCATATAATCAGTCAGTTAAAAAACATACACACACACCCTGATCACCCAGTGTGCATCCATCTGTGCAAAAGACACAGCTTATTCTATGTTTGGCAGACTTGGATTGGACCATTGTCCTTGCAGTGGAGTCTTCTGGCAAATTGGAAATGGTTTATTACATATTTGTGCTGTGCAGAAATACACATTTATATCCCTTATGGGGTACCAATGCACAGTGACGGATCTAGGATTTTAGTAAGGGGCAGCCCTCTGAGATTGCATGCTGTCAACCAAAAGGGTACACTTCACCCAAAAGGGTGGCTATCATCATCAATCAGTGGGAGAAAACTGTGGTTGGTGTGACTTAAAAATGGTAACAGTGCCATAAATGGGAATGCTTGACCCATAGATGGGAACACCCATTCCCAATTATGGGAATGCTTGAGACCATTTTCCAGAACAATATTTTGGGCCATGAAACAAACTTTTGGTCCTTCTACCTGGCTTATTTCTGTTCTTAAAATTTTAGAGGACATTTATCTTTGAAGCAGAAACAGGAAATCATACTTTATACCCTGCTTCAAATATTGAAGCTCAACATGTTTATTATGATCATTCACATGTCTTGGTGCATCTGTGTAAATAAAACACTAGTCATATACAAAATCAATTAATAGGTACCTAGTGAAACAATAATTCTTTTTTAAATATTTGATTTATATTGCCACTTGAGATAATAATATATACAAACCAAGACATATTGCCATACAGAACATAATGTGAGCCAACATAGCACAACAAAACCTGTTTTCAGCACCTTTAATGCCATTTTTCACAACTTCCAAACTTCAAAGCTCCATCTGTACCCCCCATCATTTGTATTCTAGTGGTGGGGGCAGTAGCAAGGTATTTTCTGCCTCACATACCTGGTTTAATCAGTTTTTGGGGTACCCTTTTCCTCAGGCCGCCCTTAATCCTTTCAAACTTAAGGGGTCCTGAACTCGAGCTCAGGGATCCCTTGGACCTGTCACTGCTGTGGCACCCCAAATGAAAGCTCAAGTTATTTTCTGTGCCTACTAAGAGTATCCTTAAAATTTTCCTATTTCTCATTTCAGGGAGTTTAAAATCGTTAAATAACAGGCCTACTTGGCCACCCAGTTATATGTCCAGCTATAAGGTAAGAACATGGTGGTATCAAAAACAGTATACTTGTTATGGATAGTCTCATAATTAGGCGCCCCAAAAAATCGTTTAGGAAATCCACGCCCTTGGGAATGTGTGACTATAGAACAATGTTTACGATGACATTTTAGCGTGATTGTGGTTGGAAAGAGTTTAAACATGCACCACTGGTATTCGAGTTTTTTCCTTCTGAGACTTTTCGCGGTAAAGCAAAACAAGGAAACATCATTGCAAGTAGACTCCAAAACCCACCTAGATTGCACGGACCGTCTATGATAAACGCACATCTTGATTTAACCCCTTGGATTTAACAAATTGAACACCAGTCGTCAAAAACGGCGCCCACTGCTTTTAAAACGAAAACAAAAATATTAGCGGCAGCCCGCGTCGCGCTCGTTCTGAATATCTTTTAGGGTCTTGGTTCTGAAGGCCGCAAACACCGAAAATGTACCAGGGCGACCACCGGTGACCAGGCGACCACGCAAGTCAGCGGTTTCGGCCGACTTGGTCGCCCATTGGTCGCCTATTGAAAAAAATGAAAATCACCGACTTGGTACCGACTCGTGACAGATTCTAGTATATTCTAGTTTGAACTTAAAAATAGTACATAAATACGGTACAGGGAGATGGCATCATCTAAAGTACCAGGTGATTTCAGTCGTTTTTCATAAAATTGGAACCAAAAATTGTAATAAGAAGAAACATAACTAGCATAGACTAGCAGCAACTAAGGGCAGTGATGATACCAGATGTAATCGGCCAAAGATGCCCCGTTGTAGCCAAGCTGTCTTTCAGAAACGCCAAACCAGCCGGGAAACGAAGGCTAACATGGCTCTTTGTCGAAGTAGATTCTGCCCATTCTTGGCCAAAGTAACTGGCAGACTTTGGCTTTGATGGGTGCTGTATGATTTTGATGGGCACTGTATGTATTACGATGACGGGTGGAGACAGTGGAGAGGGTAAGCATATTTAGAAGCAGGAGCGGATGGTGGAAGCTAAAATCATGGGAAAACAGATGGGGTCAGAGTTTGAGACAGCTGCTGGGTCGCCAACCTAAAGATGATGGGGTCGCCGACGGCGTAGATAGATCGGCAAGTTTTTAGACCCCTGCATGTGGTCTAAATACTTGTTCAATGAGAATTATCGACGACGTACCCAGACTGAAAGAGATAAACCATATGAAGTTAAAATGGGTGGAGATTGGGCTTTAGCAAAAGACACAAAAAGTAAGCATTTCTTTCGGCATCAACTACCAAACTACCCCTACTGCACAAATACGTTGGTAAGCAGAAGGGTATGGCATCGATTGGAAATATGTTTACGAGATACCTTACCAATGCACAAAATCTACAAAGCTGCAATCTTTATAGTCCAGAATATTGCAAAGAAGATACATTGCAACACAAAGATGTATATATATATAAATATATATATATATATATATATATATATATATATATATATATATATATTATCGAATTGTTCCCATACGGATACCCTTAAACGCTTGTTATTTCTTCGTCAGGACGTGTGACCGATTTGGGAGTTGATGAAGGCCAAGCTTGCTAGTTCTGCTAATAATAATATGGCAATACCATCAAGTGTCAAAAATATGATATTTGTATTAGTCAAAGGAATGAAAGCTCGAAATGTTATTCTTTTGGCCAAACAATATATCATCGACTATAAATTAGTACTAGCTGCACGATTCAAGTGTAGATGCATTCAAAACCAGCTAAATGCATTCAAAACAAGCTAGATGCACGTGGAGCAGGGAAGATGGCTGCCTTCGAGAATGGTAAAGTATAAATTTGTTTAAGAAAAAATGAAATGAATTTCGATCAATGGATTAGTATTAATGGCTCTTGTCGACGCTGCTTAAAGTGTAGTCATAAGATTAGACGCGTTTCCGCAGACCGCATATGCAGAGTGTGATATTGTGTGATGATTGGATAAGTGTGTGATCAATTATGTTTGTCAGTGTGAAATTGCAGGGTGTACTTGAGGTGACGTGAAGTTGCTGTGATCCGTTGACTACGGGTGCCAGTGCAGCCGATGTTTTTCACCTGTTCATCAGATGGTGACGAACATTTCCAATGTAATACAGCATAGGCGTAGGAACCGGGAGGGCCAGGGGGCCACTGGCCTCCCCCACACTTTTCTGTGGTGGGCCCCCTGCAACGGATACAAGAATATCAACAACTGTAATATCAAGCAAGAAACTCAAACTGGTCTGATAGCTTGCCCCATAAACCCCTTAAACTTACCTGTGCCCCTAAACTAAGCTGATGTCCTATGAGTGGATTTTAAGGCCCCTGAGCTGTTCAGGTCCCCTGAACTGGCCTTTGATGCCATACGAGCTAATCTGACCCCTTGAGCTGAACCGAGAGTCACTGAGATGGTTTGTGCAGCATGAACTGTTCTAGGATCCCTAAGCTGAGCTAGGAGCCGTGACCTTGAACGGGGCCCCTTGAGTTGGTCAGACCCTATATCCACCGACTTGGAGGGGCCCATGAACTGAGCTGGGACCGAAAAGTTAATTTTGTTCCCTGAGCTAATCTGGGTCCCTTGTGCTGCACGAGATGTCCTTAACTTATCTGAGGCCCCTGCACAGTAAAAGGGCCCTGACCTGAACTTGGGGTTGAAGGCTTTAATTGGAACCCTGAACTGTTCTGAAACCCTATATATGCCGACAAGGGGCCCCTAAGCTGATCCGGGCCCTTAAACTAGTCTGGTCATCAGAGCTAATATGGGCCCCGTGTTAAACTGAGGGCCCTGAGGTGGTATGGGACCCCCTATAAGGCTTTACAGCTACTGACCTGGCGACTGTGAGCTTGAAGGGCCCCTTGAGATGTTTGAGAATATATATCATCCACCCTGGGGCCCCTAAGCTGAGCTGGGCCTTAAACTAATCTGGGTACCCTTGTGCTTAACTGGGGCCTCTGATCTGGTATGGGGCCCCTGAACTCTTCTGGGTCCCTGGGCTAAGCTGGGGGCCGTGAGCTTGAATAGAGCCCCTGAGCTGGTATGAGACGGGACCCTTTATCAACCGATCTGGGGACCCCTGAGCTGAGCTGGGCCACCAAAGATAATCCGGGGTCCCCTGTGC
The DNA here is from genome assembly GCA_034440635.1 of Lepas anatifera. Lineage (NCBI taxonomy): Eukaryota > Metazoa > Arthropoda > Thecostraca > Lepadidae > Lepas > Lepas anatifera. Next base: position 139,227 of record JAOTON010000099.1, on the reverse strand, counting down.
TGAACAAGGGCCCTGAGCTGATCTGGGGCCCCTGAACTGTTCTAGCGTCACTGAGCTAAGCTGGGATCCGTGAGCTTGAACAAGACCATTGAGCTGTTTTCAGACCCTACATAAGCCGACCTGGGGACCTCTGAGCTGAACCGGGCCCCTAAGTAAATCTGGCACCCTGTGCAAATCTGGGGCTCCCCTGTGCTGAACTTCTAGGGACCCTGTGCTTATATGGAGTCCCTTGATAAGCTGGTCCCGAGGTCAATGCACTGGTCTGGGCCCCCTGAGCTGACTGATTTGGGTTCCTGAGCCATGGTCTGGACCCTGGGGCCCTCCAAGATGGCGGCCCCTGGGTGGCACAGGTATAGGAATCGGGGGTTAGGGGGATACTAACCCCTTTTGTGGTGGCCCCTGCAACGAATATACAAACATCAGCAACTTTTATATAGAACAAGAAACCCAAACGGGCCCGATAGCCTGTATGCGAAAGTTCCAGTTCCATAGAACACTGCGTGCAACCCCCTGGAGGAGGAGCGCTTCGTGAAAAAGGCCAAGGCACCTATTACCCAAGTGATTTCAAATGAGCCCCGAGAACTAGACCTAATCAAACTCCATCTCATATCAATCCCAACACAAAGCATGCATTGGACACGCACTCCGCGCCAAATGCCGAGCAACAGTGGTCCCTGAGCCATCGAAAGGCGTGACGAGGCCGGCCGTCTTCTACTACGAAGTGAAAAAAACAACAATACGGAACTATCCAATGGAAGGAAAACAGCGGAAAATAACGTAAGAAGTCATGTATGAAAATCCCTGGTGCATGCCGGTGTGTATTCTGTCGTGTCAATATATGGAAAATTGAAAAATGAGATTTTGCACCATGATTTCCAGTTCTATCAGTGGCGGGTCTAGCCGGGTGATATGGAGAGGCAAACCAAAGTCGAAAAGCAAAAAGCAAAAAAATAAAAAAATAAAAAACGTCGCGTAGTGAAAAATTGCGTTACAATATGCCTTTTCGGTAGGATTTTGGAAACTGGAGACGAAGAGCAAAAAAAACGACACGGGGTGAAAAATATGGACTCAAGATACTTTTTTCCTATCCAAGCCCCAATATTTACACAGAACTTCACTAATTCTGTTCGAAGTTGAGAGTTGAAGCACCAAAATCTTGCTTACAAGCTAAAAAGGAGTCGGGGAAAAGGGAGGTCGATCGCTTTGGGGGGGGGCAATTGCCTTTTTGCCCCCCTGGATCCGCCACTGAGTTCTATTATGGTCTAATGAAAAATCAAAGCCAACAATAGTCTAGGTCTTCTTGGAGTTTTAGGGCACTGCAGCTGCTGAGGCTATTTGTGAGTCTAGGTCTTCTTACCTATCCCGTTTTCGACTGAAACATACATTTCTAGGTTTTCTGGGGGCATTCAAACGACTTTCACCAAGGGCATTGCTCTTTATATTTGCAGCTGTTTCGGCTTTTTTATCGCATTTACAAAAACAGTATTTAGAAAAGCACAGACAGTGCCCTGATATGAAACAACTACGCTTCTCTATGCCTAGATAGCTTTGAATCACATAGTTCATGACACAAACGTAACGAGCTGTTTAGGTCATTACAGACTCCTTATTTACAGCAGCAGGAATTGATTCAGGAAAAGGATGGTCACGGTAAGTCTTGCTGTCTTTCAAGGCCTAAAAATAGAGTTTGAGTTTGATTGTAAGTTCCATCTATTTGATCGTCAACTTTGTGATGCCGAGGAGGTCCTGCTTGCTGTTGATCCTGAACATCAGTTTGGTGTGCTGGGCCCATAGCCTGATAAAACCATTCCTCTTCCAGCACGACAGACATAATTGGCAGCTTCCGTTTGCTTTACAGACGTGGCAGAGCCATGGCCTGTGTGTGGCAAACGAAGTGCTGTACCTCCATGGGATTCTCCGTGAACCCTGGGAACTTGGATCTGATCAAGCTGCAGGTGATGATAGGCTCGGTGACCCCATCCCAGTCAATTATATTTTTGAGAGTGGTCATCTGTATGTTGACGTAGGGCAGGGTTCGCAGCCGGGGAGAGGTGTTCCCCACCTCCTTCTCCCCTCTGATGGAGATGATCTTGTGGAAGGTGGTCCTCCTCTCCTCCGCCTTACTGCAGAACATGCCATGTTCATCAGGATCTCCTCGAAGTGAGCGAACCATTCAGAGGATCACACGGTCGGCATGACAGTCAATTGCACCATCTAGGGCTCGATCCCGAGGCATGAGAGCTAGGATAGAACGTTTCTGGGACCATCTACCAAGTTGTTGATAACCTTCATCTGGAGTCAGTAGGGAAATTGGAACTTGGTAGGATATCGTCGCTATCATTATCGAGCTTTACTTTCCGTACTGGACACAGGTGTAGACCAGCAACGACTGGCTGGACAGCCCTCGGAAAGTCATGTTGAGCTCTCCTGCCTTCGTACCCAGGCCAAGGTAGTGTAGTTGAATGCCATGCCCCGCTGTGTGCTCCTCTGCAATGTTCGTTCACACCGAGGCGATCCTGATGACATTGCTCTGCAACGAGGAGGAGGAAATTCGTCTTTGTCAAGGTCATCTCCAGAAGGAGAACACCTCCCTCAGGCTGCGGATCATGTCCTGCCTCAACACACAGGCGTCTGCCCTCAACACTATAATCGACCGTGAGGCCACCACCGAGTTTATCATGACCTGCAGCTTGACCAAGTTCAAGTTGCTAGAGTTCATGGGGAAGCACATGAAGGTAGAGTATTTCCCCTGCCGCCCACACATTGGCCATAGAGGAAGTTGTAAATGAAGTGACGGCTGGGGCCAGTTCAGTCTGCAATGCTGAGAAGAGGGTTGGATTCATCTGCCAAAGGGTATAGCACATCGAACTGGTGCTCAGAATCAAAGCTGGATCTCCTCGGCATAATAACAATAAGTTTTGGCGCTTATCGAGACACGAACTACCAGAGTTATATGTCGTCACCATCTTTCCCTGTTGGAGAGGTTTCTTGGGAGTAAAATTGCTCCTTGCTCAAGGAATCTACCGGGACGTAAACCCGAGTCGGCCGCGTGGAAAGCAAGGTTGCTAATCACTATAATACCATGCCCACACCTCCTCGGCATCACAAAGCTGGCCATCAAGTACATTGCACTTGCAGTCATACTGGAACTCTGCATCTTAAGCATCAAAATATAGCTAGGCAGATTTAGGGTTGCGGACCAAAGTACGTAAGGAAGAAGTTCGTATGCCCAAAGTACGTACGCAGAAGGACGTATGACTTAAGTACGTAGAGATAAAGTACTTACGTGTAGAATAATATTAATGGAAAAAATTTCGTATGGAAAAGTTCGTATGGGTTAAAGTACGTAGGATGAGGGCATTCCACGATATTTCAGCACAGGCCTTACACACTTGTCTCTGATTTTCTTTATAAAGATATGAGTATAGGGTTATCAGCAGAGGCCACATAGAAGAACTCACGCATAGAGAAACTGAGGTCTGCATGGGACGCTTTTTTTAGCTTCCATCCCGTTCTCTTCAGTTTTTTTGTTCCAATCCATTCCATCCCTAGAATGTCAATAAATTCCGTCCCATTCCGTCTCATTCCACCATGTTTCCTAGAAATCTGGCCGAGATTTTGTTCCATTCTGCCATGTTCCTAATGAGCCCTGGGAAATTTCGTCCCATTCCATTCAATTTCTGCAAAATCCTATCCTATTGCGTTCCATTAATATTTCATGCAGACCTCTGGTGACCCATCCAGCTCGCAAGCTCCAATTTCTACTACATCGTACGATGACAGTGGTGGCGCACTAGAACAACAGCCTGCGCAAGTCTGGCCCTTCCCCAGTGCGGTCAAATTCTCTCGGCAGAAAAAAATTTCCGAGTTTTAATACCAACGGAATCTAAATATCACAGGCTTCTTTGTTTCCAAAGACGATGCATAAGAACAGAATCTGAACTAAAAATATGTTTCAAAGGGCTCATATGGTGAACGGAACACGACACTTTCACGTAGTAACCCAACAAAACCATGGTAATTTCAGAGTTCGTAAAATTTTTTAACGGAGAGGTCAGAACTGTCGTGATCATACGGGAAGAAGTTTTAAGGTATCACGACAGGAATGTGTAGTTTTGCTTACGTACTTTTGGGATATGAGTTTTATATCCCTACGTTTACTTGCTTACGTATTTTTGCATACGTATTTTTGCATACGTACTTTTGGCTTACGAGTTTTATACCCTATGTAAATTTGCTTACGAACTTCTACGTACGTAGGAACTTTTGCGTACGTACTTTTGTCATACGAGTTGTATATCCTACCTACATATATTTGCTCACGAACTTATGCGTGCGGAGTTTATCTATACGTACTTTTAGCCATACGAACTTTGGTTCGTAAATTCGGATTCATTGTGATCAGCTTTTACATAAATCAATCGCTTATGATGTAAAGAAGGGATCCGTAATAACCTAAATAAATGCTCCCATTTTCCGTCATTAAATAAGTAAAATACAAGTTGATTAGGCATAGCGAAGTAAGGCTACTTGATATCAAAACATTGTTTGTAGTTTTCTGAACAGTTTTTAATTTTGTTAATATGATAAAAAGGGCCTAAATATCTGTAGGTAAATGCAAGGACCGTGCTCGTGGTAAGAAATGATTGAAATCCTCCAAAATAGCTTAAAATGTATTTCATTTTTTTAAAAGATCTGGGTAAACAGCCCAAAACATATTTTTGGGCTTTTTACTATGATTTATTATATCATAATAAGTAACCTCGAAATCATAGGGCAAAATTTAATTTCTCAATTTTTCATATATTGACAACCTAGTGTGCATGTGTGCCTTATTAAAACCAAACGAGCCATCAATTTTTTCATCATTATGGGCCCCTTGGACTGGGGCCCCCTTGAGGTGGGCCCCCTCACTTTTCAAACCATTCCTACGCCCCTGTAATGCGGTGAAAAAAGGAACTGTTGATACAATCAGTGTCAGACTATTGGAATACATTCTTTCTTTCCCACAGTAACCCATTGTCAGACTATTGGAAAACATCTCTCTCTCTCTCTCTCTCTCTCTCTCTCTCTCTCTCTCTCTCTCTCTCTCTCTCTCTCTCTCTCTCTCTCTCTCTCTCTCTCTCTCTCTCTCTCTCTCTCTCTCTCTCTCTCTCTCTCTCTCTCTCTCTCTCTCTCTCTCTCTCTCTCTCTCTCTCTCTCTCTCTCTCTCTCTCTCTCTCTCTCTCTCTCTCTCTCTCTCTCTCTCTCTCTCTCTCTCTCTCTCTCTCTCTCTCTCTCTCTCTCTCTCTCTCTCTCTCTCTCTCTCTCTCTCTCTCTCTCTCTCTCTCTCTCTCTCTCTCTCTCTCTCTCTCTCTCTCTCTCTCTCTCTCTCTCTCTCTCTCTCTGTCTCTCTCTCACACAGTATCCCACTGTCAGACTATTGGACTATATTCTCTCTTCCCCACAGTAAACCACTGTTTGACAATTGGAATACATTCTCTCCTTCCCAAAGTAACCCACTGTCAGACTATTAGAATACATGCTCTTTCCCACGGTAAGAGTTCAGGAATATTTTAACTTCCAGCTTCGTAAAGCATGAGCAAAACTGAAGTGATGCGGTTTTTCACATGTCTCCCATCTGTCCTCACCAGCAGCCGCTCCGCTTCCCGCGTGTGGTTTCAATACAGAAGCAGGTTATGGAAATGTTTCCAACATGAATCGAAGTTTATAAGGAGTGCGGCATCTTTATAACGTGACATTAAACTAATATAGCCAAGCTGTAAAGGGCGCCGAAAAACCCGGTACTCAATATATCGTATGTCTTGAAACTCAAAATTTCCGTGGAACTCAAAATTTAAACTCAAAACTTCGTTTTTTCCTTAAATTGAAACTTTCTGTAAATATGTATCTTATCGTGCTGTTGTGGCCCTGCTATTACATTTCCTTTGTTTAATGATAATGAGGGTAATCCAATTGTTTGCCGCAGTCTACTTCAGCCTCAAGAAAAGATAACATAATCATAACTTTGTATTAGGACACAAACATTAAACATTAATAACGTTTACCATTTTTCGGACACACATGAAATGACTTTATTGAATAGTCCTCTCCCATATCGCCCAGGAGCAGGGTTGGAAAAAACCCGGGTTTTTTTGTAAAAATCCCACGGGTCTGGGTTTTTTGCGGTTTTTTGTGGGTTTTTTTCGGGGTTTTTTAATTTTGTTTTGTAGCATTCTCGCCGCACCGTTACTAGATTGATGTCATTGTTTGAGCACGCATTCAGACTGTGATGCTTTCAATATCATCGCTTTCAATATCATCGTTGCCTGCCAGTCTTTGCCTTAGGTGGTGGAGGTGAGAAGAAGCTCCTATTCCCCAAGCTGTTCTGAAGTACCCGATTGACGGCAGCGTGCAGAACCCTTCCTAGTTTATGGGCACCCATGGATAAGAAAAATGAACCGACTTTTGACCAGAATAACAATTTTTGGGGCCTATAAACTCATCCACTGTTATGGTCATGCGGCGTCGTCGACTCTTGTTGCTGTTTTCTCTTAGGAGCCGGATTCTCCGTACTCAAGAAATCCACCGGACGTAAGCCCGGACGACCCCGTAGAAAGCAAGTGCGACAAGCACCACACCACTGCGCCCCTCAGGAATTCATTTTTTTATAAATCAGTAGCTCATATTCCTCATGGACAAATGCTAGCGCTGAAAATCTTAGTCGGGTACATCAATAAAGGCCAGATCACAATTCTCCGAGCACAGCAGGGGCGTATCCATTATTTGCTCAGGGGGAGGGGGCGTTGATATAGGCTCCGGGGCACAGTACGGGGCCCGAGCGCAAAGACCGCTAATGAAAATAAAAAGAACGTCAGCGGTGGCTGATGAGATGGTGGAGTGAATCGGTGTGGTTCACGTGACTTTTATTGACTGTTTTTACCTACATTGTTTCTTTGTCTATCTAGCTAAATAAAGCGTGGTATCCTTTTTATTATTTTGTGACTCGGGGACCATCGTGCCCCCAACACAAATTCTTTGGGCAGTTTTGGAAAAATTGACCGGTGCCTTGAGACACAACCTCCCTCCCGCCAGAAAAAAACTATTGAGTCGCCCAAGAACGAGTCTAGGGATCCCCGAGACCAGCTCTGAGGGCCTCGTGAACCAAGACAAACTCTTGAAGACTCTTGAAGGTCCTCGAGACTAACACTGGGAGCCCCAAGAACAATTCTTGGGGTCCTCCGAAACCAACTCTGGGGACCCCAAGGAACGAATCTAGGGACCCCCGAAACCAACTTTCAGCCAGGTTCAAGACCAACTCTATTGGCCGACGAGACAAACCCTCGAAGGCCTTGGAGACCAACTTTGAGGCCCCCGAGACGAATTCTTAAAGGCCATCCGAGAGCAACCCTGGGCTCTCCGAGAAAACTTTTCGGATCCCCCAAGTCGGAATATTGGGCCCCACGAGACCAACTTTGGGAGCACTCAGAGACCAGCTCTGGCCCACCCCCCCCCCGTGACAAACTCTCGAGGGTCCTCCAGACCAGCTCTGAAAACCCCGGAGAAAACTTTTGGGGCTGCTCCAGATACCAAGTCTGGAGGCCCAGAGATAAACTCTGGTGTCCCGATAGCCGAATCTGTGGCCCCCAATTCAAAATTTTGGTGGGCCCTGCCAGACCAACGCTTGGGTCCCTGAGACTTGCTATTGAGAGTCTCCGAGACAAACATTGTAATGGTGTCAGTGTTCTTATAATCAACTTGGGGAGCATAAATCAGAAAATGACAGGAGGCCGTCAGGAATCTCTTTACAGTGCTTAAGCTCAGCAAAGGGGAGAGGCGGTCGCCCCACCTTGGCTGCGCGCCTGGAATACAGCACGATGTGACTCCACCACCATAAGTCATTTTTGCCATTCCATGAGCTGGACAAAGAAACTTTTGTGTGACTAAGGTCAAAGTCACAATCTGAGACTGCACTGTTACTTTGGCATATTTTGACCTTGCAGAGATGTTTATAAATTAAAATATATATAGGTTGAATTCTGGAAAAACTGCATGGTGCAGACCAAAACGTACGTCATATTCAGAGACAGTATTGGTGTTATCCAGCGACTTTTACATGTGGCAAAAACATGATAGAAATTTGTGTTGCAAAATGTTGCAATTTGGACATGTGGATTCTTATGAATGATTTTTCTGGTAAGACGACAAGAATTTCCAAATGCACTTTTCCAGCGGGTTGTATGAGGTGGCATATGGTACCAATTCTGCCAATCTTTGACATATTCTACACATACCAAGGCTTAGTAGCTTTAAAAGTGATTTGAATATCAAAAAGACGACATTTTTACTCAGGGGAATCTAGAAAATGATTTATGCAAAAACCCGGGTGGGTTTTATCCATTAAAAAAGAACCACTAAAAACAAAAAACCCGGGCAGTGGGTAGTGGGCAGTGCGAACCCTGCCCAGGAGCGGTTCAGGCTTACACTTCAAGCACATGCCAGTGTCGTCAGGGATAGCAGCCCTCGTTTACTTTGGATATATAAATATAACTGTAGACATGTTTGCTTCAAAGTATCCTGTCATGGCTGAAAAATCTCATTCTGTGCACGATATTGTATAGAATGAGATATACCTCTGTCCAGCAATGGACGTGCGTCCAGAGGCTCCTGTGAAAATCCTTCCAATATTTTTAAGCGCCCCTAATCTGTGCTCAAAGTGAGCTGAAAAAGATATTTAGAACACGTGGGTGACTGTATCCAACAGTAACAGATGCTTCTCATTACTTCATCAACTTTGCATAGCAAGGGCTGTTCTGCGCGGCCAAACTTGGGGCTTCAGTGCATGTTGCCGTCATCTAGCTGACACACATGGACTCCTGGTTTTGGCCACCAGTACAATGAATGCCTGAACCGTCGCAGCCCCAGTATGCTTCTTCACTCTCGCTAGCTCTCAGCGGAGTGTGTCGGTCACTAGACTCAGCCTTAGCTTCTCCTCTTGATCCGCTATCACCGCTGGTCTGTCGATGTGGCTTCTCCCGTAAACCATGCCAAATGCAGAGTGGCTTCTTCCAGGCCCCTCAGGTCAAAACCTGAGTTGGATCGATGTAGAAGCACGTGGTAACGTAAAGTGAAAAGGGTCAGCTATTCCTCTCAAATTTCTCTCGCTTCATGACGCCAAAGCTTTGTGGCCAGCTTTGCGTGCAATGGCAGGAACACTGGAGATGACGTGAAACGGTGAGTAAGTTTTCTCAAGCGCGGGTCGAGCACGCGCACGCCATCTCCGGATACGCTTTGACGTGGGATCAAAATACACGGGGTTTCGAATGATTCTGCAGCTAAAGCTCCCACATTCCTGGATATTTGTGGTGACAGAATATATTGATTCCCAGTATAAAATTAAACTTTGAAGAGGATATTAATGGCTCTTTGATTTTCGCGGCTAGAATAGGTCGAGCACCTATGGTAAAATGATACTTCGTGGTATAAAAAATATCCCACTTGTAACACCATATTGGTATCATACTAGGATTTTGCTCACCATGTTTAGAAGAAGAGAATCATTTTAAGCTATCAAGGCCTACAAAAACACTGGCTGTGCTGGAATTATGCTGGGAAGAAGATCTAATGAGAGCAAGCATGCTCAAATGTTCCTTTAATAAGGTTTCATGACATCATTTTATGCTCGAGCAGACTGTGATTCCGGATTAGATAGAGCACATAGGAATAAAAACTCTCAGTGAATGGGTGAATGATTAAGAGAACTGAAGTACTTAGTCTCAGCAGCATGTTCTTAGATAAATGTATATCAACGCAGCCTATGGTATAAAAGACAGCGGAACAATTCGACAAGTCGACAGTTTTTTCAGCATTGGTATAAGCTAGCTATATGAAGCTACAGATGTTGATCTAGCGTGCCTTCTTCGTAACACAACCTCAGAAGCGAGGCCTGACTTCCTGGGACATGACAGATTCGTTGACTACGGGTGCCAGTGCAGCCGATGTTTTCACCTGTTCATCAGATGGTGATGAACATTTCCAATGTAATACAGTGAAAAAGGAACGTTGATACAATCAGTGTCAGACTATTGCAATACATTCTCTCTTTCCCACAGTGACCCACAGTGAGGCTATTGGAATACATTTTTTCTTCCTCACAGTAACTTTTATTTGTCTCCAATATTTACTGACCCAGATTGTATAGTTCAAATGTGTTTCCATATACTTGATTTTCTGGAATATTTTAAGACCTTGGGACCTGAAAATGGGCTCAAATCTTTCTTTTTATAGATGACCCTGGGTACAAGATTTTGTGAAAATCTTACGGGTGATAGCATGGGTGGGAATCCCGGGGGTTGGGGAGTCAGGACCCCCTGGATTTTGGGTCTCCTATAGGCTTTGTATAGGGCTTGTATGGCCGTACCACTGCACCGTTAACCCATCCAGGACGCCCCACCCCCCCCTGTATCGAGAAGAGATCTCCAGCCATGGGTGATAGTGAACTCGCCTGGACGATTTGTCCTGGAATGACCCACATGTATATTCGGGATCATAACGGTGCACATTCACGAACAGCGGAACCCAAAACTCATGGAAGACCACCAAATGATAAAGCATGCATGACAGCGTATGCTCTGTATACAGTCTAGCACTAAGTGAGCCTGTGTTGCAGGACCTGGTGAGGGGTGGACCTGCAGCTGGCGGCGCCGCAGCTCCGCTCAGCCTCACGTGTCGGCCGACCTTGTCCGCGTGCCTGCCAGGTCGCCGCTCCTCTGCTCTCGCCAGCTGTTCCACAGTCAGCCCACCGGTACCCGAGCCGGTGCATGGTAGCTGCCCATCTACCCATTGGTCACGTTTCGCCAAGCGCTCCATCGCGTGCCGACAGCCGCTGCACTCAGGCCCAGTGGACCCTACCGGACCCCAGTGGACCCGACCGGACCCCAGTGGACCCGACCGGAACCCAGTGGACCCGACCGGACCCCAGTCGACCCGACCGGACCCCAGTCGACCCGACCGGACCTCAGTCGACCCGACCGGACCCCAGTGGACCCGACCGGACCCCAGTGGACCCGACCGGACCCCAGTGGACCCGACCCGACCGGACCCCAGTCGACCCGACCGGACCCCAGTGGACCCGACCGGACCCCAGTCGACCCGACCGGACCCCAGTCGACCCGACCGAACCCCAGTGGACCCGACCGGACCCCAGTGGACCCGACCGGACCCCAGTGGACCCGACCGGAACCCAGTGGACCCGACCGGACCCCAGTCGACCCGACCGGACCCCAGTCGACCCGACCGGACCTCAGTCGACCCGACCGGACCCCAGTGGACCCGACCGGACCCCAGTGGACCCGACCGGAACCCAGTGGACCCGACCGGACCCCAGTCGACCCGACCGGACCCCAGTCGACCCGACCGGACCCCAGTGGACCCGACCGGACCCCAGTGGACCCGACCGGAACCCAGTGGACCCGACCGGACCCCAGTCGACCCGACCGGACCCCAGTCGACCCGACCGAACCTCAGTCGACCCGACCGGACCCCAGTGGACCCGACCGGACCCCAGTGGACCCGACCGGACCCCAGTGGACCCGACCCGACCGGACCCCAGTCGACCCGACCGGACCCCAGTGGACCCGACCGGTGCGCTGGCACTGTGAGTGTGCTGCACCGGTCTCTCGTAGCAGCAGCACGCTCGGTTTCTGGTTGGAGCAGCAGCACGGCTGGTTCCTGGTTGGAGCAGCAGCACGCTCGGTTTGTGGTTGGAGCAGCAGCACGCTCGGTTTCTGGTTGGAGCAGCAGCACGCTCGGTTTCTGGTTGGAGCAGCAGCACGGCCGGTTCCTGGTTGGAGCAGCAGCACGCCCGGTTTCTGGTTGGAGCAGTAGCACGCCCGGTTCCTGGTTGCGGTTGGAAGTATGTGAAGGGAGCGGTGGCGGCAGCGAGAAAGTGATTGGTGGCTTAACCTTTGACCACTCCACATTGTTGTTAGTGTACACCGCTCACCGGAGCCAAACAAACAGTGTGGAAAGTGAGTGTGGCGTTGTCAAGGAGCTGGAAGCGGCAGTTACCACCTTTTTTGTGACACCAGTGAAATTGTGCGACTTTGCGTGACACTCGGGACCAAGAACCAGTTGCCATGCTGGCACACGACTTTGCCTGACCTGCAGCATCAAGAGCCAGCTGTCATGTCGGCACGTGAACTGCTGCAGCAGCTGTTGCGGCGGCCGGCGATCCTGCCCGGCTGCAGAGACCTGCAGGGAAGGCCGGTCCTGTTTGTGTTTGTACCCTCAGACGGCACTTTCTGGCAGCAGGAGGAGGATCTCAGCGCTGTCTTCCAGTACCTTGCCACCATTCCAAAGTGAGTGGAAGAGCAACTAGCAAAGTATCAGTAATCAGAGGACTTTTTAAGTATTTTGGCGCGGTGAAAATTTTGGGAGAAGGCGTGCATGAGCTCCAGCCGGCAACGCCTGGAGGTCCGATCAGATACACCTCAGCTTTTCATTAATGATTTTGAGCCAATTAAAATGGGCGCGCCGCGCGTCACTTTGCAGGCCTCTAGGGTGATAACTTTGAAAACCTGTGTCCAAAAATTGACGTCAAGTCAGGATAACGAGTTAAGATATAATTTTAAATCCATCCTTCTAAAATGAGGCTGACAAAACCTTGGTGTAAATCCGTTTCTAAAAGTGTGAGATCAGGTTTTTAAACATGCTCTTGAAACCATAAAAACTGCATGCAGGCATCTATTTTGAGGGTCATGTCAATACTAAGGTCACCAGAGGTCACCAAAGGTCACGGTATTCGAAATTATTGTGGCTATGACTTTTGAACAAAACAAGAATGTATTGATACATGATTCACCATTTGGATCATTGGGTCAAGACAAGCACATTGATATATTTTTGTATTTTTGGGGCCCATGGTTCATGAGCTATAAGAAACTTTCCAAATGAGTCTAAATTTGACCAATTTTGGACCACTGTGACGCCACAGGTCAACGGATGAAGATGAAACCCGGCTCCAGTGTAGAAGACGGTAAAGCGCTTTCAGTGCTGTTTCAACTCGTTTAGTATCTTTTACGGTTCCCGAGATGGTAGGGGGTTCGATCGGTTCCCCGGGAGATGTGTACAAAGAGCCCAGGCGGGGCCGGCTTAAAAAGACACAAAGTTTGGGAAAATGACTGCCTCTGTGTATGATGTTAGTAATGCATCCAGTAAGGCTCGGTGTGGTCCGACTGAAGGAAGATGAGCTCGCAGTCCGAAAGGCATGGGTGCAAATCCCACCTGTTTGCTGCATATTTTCCGGCCTCCAATGGCGTTGTAATTTGTGACACCATAGAGCCAGTTTTATTAGGCATTGCAGGTAGCGTGTTGCAAACTCCCTACAATTAATATTTCTATGATACCTGTAGCCGTCGGAGCCTAGATGTCTTACCAAGTGTTTCATTTGAAGCAAAGCAGATTAAAAAAACAATAATACATGCCTACGATATTAATCGGTGAAGAACAACCCTATCAATGAAAATAAACAGTACCTACTCTAAAAATGAGTGTACGGTGGAGTTGGGTAACGCCAGAGCTGCAAAAGTCGGGCTCTCGGGTCATAAAGTGCCCGACAGATTTTAGGGCACGGTATGGCCCTGCGACAGATCTTACAATCTGTGAGAAAAAAATATTGAAAGGAAACAGAAAATATTCTTTGTTCTAAAAAAACTCAATATTAGAATTTTCACCTCTTTCACTCAACAAGTTTTTCATGAATTTGCACCTCTCCCATATCAAGCCAGTGTGCGGCAAGAACCGATGGAAAATCGAGGGACTTATGAATCGAGGGACCTTTGAATAGAGGGCCTTATGCACAGAGGGCCTTTTAAACGTCACCCAGAAAATCCTCTGCTGGAAAAATTCCTTCACCGGCCTGTCGGGCCCGATTTGTATTCCATAGCACGCGACAGCTTGGCCCGACAGGCCGCCGTAAAGGCCTTTCGACAGGCAAAACAGTTTTTCCTTTCGTTTCCTTCGTTTGGAAGTACGCTCAACGCTGCCGCAAGGGCGCTGTTTGAACAGCGCCCTCGCGGCAAAGCCGGTGTAAAAGGTATCTTTGGTTTGAAAAGCAGCCCTGCGGTTTGGTGTGTTGCGTTGTGGATGTGGTGGAGGCCAAGGCCCTAGAATCCCGTGGTGTGGTGGAGGCAATACGTTGCAAGGTTGTGTTTTTGATTATTTTTCTCTTGCATTACTTTGGTATACGTCTTGAGTAAACTGGTTGAGCTTGGATTTCATCGTCCATAGTTGAAGGGCTGATAAATGGCTCCGATTAAGCTGAAGCCCCTTCCACCGTCCCGTGTCAAGCTTAAATGTGGATTTGAGGGATGTGGGTATTTTTGGCGAAAAACGTTTTTTAAGGAGCATCAGCGAATCAAGCATTCTGGGCTGCCCTGCAAGTTCAGGAACAGTGGTTTTGGCCAAGGAGGTCGTTTTGAAGCATGGATCAAACAGCGGGCAGATCAGAACAGTGTGGGGAGAAAACAAGTAAGTGATGTGGTGTTCGTTGTAATTTCGGCAGCTTACATTTATTTCCATACAGTATGTTATGCTCACTGTTGATCAATAATTTTAAATGATATTAATAAGGGAAAAATGAATTTTACCAGCAAACTGGTCGAATTAGACTAAAACATTTGATTTTCCCTTCCGTCTTCTTTTAAATCCAATGCCTGTTTGTCCAGAATTAACCACAAAAGTTGCATACCTTCATCAGTGGATTTGTAGATGCCAAAGAAACAAAACTCTTCACCTTTCCACATTAATTTGAGTTTTAAGTACCAAACTATTTCTCCCATTTCATTTTATTGACTTACCTAAATATGCCTATGATTTATGTCAAGGGGACAAAGATATAACAAAAACACAGCCTAGTGCAACCTTTACTGATTCCTTTTACTCTTAACTTCCTTGGAAACATGATATTTATTTGACATTTACTATCTAACTGACTTAAGGTTATTTATTAGCCTCATTAACTTCAGATCCTAAACCACCTACCCTCATGGAAATGAGCACGGCAATGCATGAAAAACTTTGAAATAGCCAACAGCTTCAAAATTTAGGATTATTCATGTAAACATGCATTTTAAAGTCATGGAAAGCTAATATTACATGTTTGCATTTAACTACAAGTAGCCATGATCCTTAAAAAACTTTTTCGAATATCAAAAAAGTACCCCTCCAATCTTGTTCGTCTGGCCATCAGAGCAAAATCCATATATATCCAAATATCCATAATCCAAATATGTCCATATCCAAATATCCAAATATCCATAACAAGGTGAGATATCGTGTCTTCGTCTCCTTTCATGTAATTGCTCAGTATTCGTTTTTGCTCAGTATTGTAATTGCTAAGTAAGCTAGCTCAGTAAGTAATTGCTCAGTATTGTAATTGCTTCGCATTCGCAGCACAAACACTACCAGAGAATTGATGCAAATGCTAGTGCTCACTTCACCGAGAGTCGGTAGTGTTCTGTCCATTCAGAGTGGACTATTTAGTTAAATTGCTGGCCTTCGTTTAGTCGTGACCGGAATGGCCCTGAACTGTCACAGCACACGCTAAAATCGCTGTATATGTTATTTAACCGGTGGAAAGGCTTATTGTTCCTTGTTTGGCCTACCCTAGAGAAGATTGGCGCTACCTTTGCTGATCATGCTGATATGGTAACTGCGTGCCTGCTAAATCATCAGGCATCGCTCTGAAACGAGGTGAAATTTCGTGTTTTCGTTTCCTTTCATTTAATCGCTCAGTATTCGTTTGTAGCACAAACACCCCCAGACGGAAGTCACCCATAACGCTAGTTCTCGTGCCGCCGATAAAGCCCGACCAAGGCGCCGCTGTCCAGGAAGCCGGATAGACGGCGGCTGGGTCTGGTCACCGCTGCTCGTGCCGAGATATAACCCTGAGGAGAGAACCATCTGACGCTTGGATTGACGCCTAGTGACATTTGACGCCTAGTGTTATCCATTGGTGCCAAACTAGAAGTTTTTTATGCTAATTTTACTATTTTCTATTAAGAATGTGGAAAATGAGTAGGAACATTTTACCAATTGAATGGGTTTTAGACAATTTTAATAGTCCTATCCTAACCACCCGACAGATTTGGAGGTTTTTTCGAAAGTGCCCGACAGATTTGAAATTGTTTGCAGCTCTGAACGCCTACTTACCTGAGTAAAACGCCTTCTACCAGCTACAGGCTGATGTAGGAGCTGGAGCCTGTCCTCTCGTATTTGTTCTGGGAGCGGCCCTTCTGCTCCGGTTCTGAGCGGGTATGGACGTAGTCTAGTCCTAGTCTCCGCCGGTGGTTTTCATCAAACGTTTGTTGTTTTTGCCTTTCCTCCGGATAAAAAACAAGCTAGCTTAAAGTTGCGATTGTGCTCTATGCGATGTAAATGTACTCACGGCAATTTGTGTGGTTAAAACAGCGAGTTGGTGCGACATTTTGACAGTCACTATGTGACATGGACACGCCGCAGAATTTAGAAATATTTGTTGAGACGCTGCCATTGCTGCGTGGGTAAGACGCCCATGTGTAGTGCCGGGTAGACGCCTGGGGCGTCTTACCCCAGTAGTTGGTAGGCGTTTTAGCCCAATGGATAAGTGTGTCCTTAAGATAGGTAGGAGATGGAGGTAGGGCTGTCATCTCTACTACCAACATCACGCCCACCACTGATCGTGATGCCGGCACATATAGCCTCTGTAGCTGCAGTGCCCTACATCTCCAATAATCATCATCCACTGGTCGTGATGCCGGCACATATAGCCTCCGTAGCTGCAGTGTCCTACAACTCCAATAATCACTATCCACTGGTCGTGATGCCGGCACATATAGCCTCCGTAGCTGCAGTGCCCTACAACTCCAACAATCATCATCCACTGGTCGTGATGCCGGCACATAAGGCCTCCGTATCTGCAGTGCCCTACAACTCCAATAATCATCATCCACTGGTCGTGATTCCGGCACATATAGCCTCCGTATCTGCAGTGCCCTACAACTCCAATAATAATCATCCACTGGTCGTGATGCCGGCACATAAAGCCTCCGTAGCTATAGTGCCCTACAACTCCAATAAACACCATCCACTGGTCGTGATGCCGGCACATAAAGCCTCCGTAGCTGCAGTGCCCTGCAACTCCAATAATCACCATCCACTGATCGTGATTCCGGCACATGTAGCCTCCGTAGCTGCAGTGCCCTACAACTCCAATAATCACCATGCACTGGTCGTGATGCCGGCACATATAGCCTCCGTAGCTGCGGTGCCCTACAACTCCAATAATCACCATCCACTGGTCGTGATGCCGGCACATATAGCCTCCGTAGCTGCGGTGCCCTGCAACTCCAATAATCACCATCCACTGGTCGTGATGCCGGCACATGTAGCCTCCGTAGCTGCAGTGCCCTACAACTCCAATAATCACCATGCACTGGTCGTGATGCCGGCACATATAGCCTCCGTAGCTGCAGTGCCCTACAACTCCAATAATCACCATCCACTGGTCGTGATGCCGGCACATATAGCCTCCGTAGCTGCGGTGCCCTGCAACTCCAATAATCACCATCCACTGGTCGTGATGCCGGCACATATAGCCTCCGTAGCTGCAGTGCCCTGCAATTCCAATAATCACCATCCACTGGTCGTGATGCCGGCACATATAGCCTCCGTAGCTGCAGTGCCCTACAACTCCAATAATCATCATCCACTGGTCGTGATGCCGGCACATAAAGCCTCCGTAGCTGCAGTGCCCTACAACTCCAATAAACACCATCCACTGGTTGTGATACGGCACATAAAGCCTCCGTAGCTGCAGTGCCCTACAACTCCAATAATCACCATCCACTGGTCGTGATGCCGGCACATAAGGCCTCCGTAGCTGCAGTGCCCTACAACTCCAATAATCACCATCCACTGGTCGTGATGCCGGCACATAAAGCCTCCGTTGCTGCAGTGCCCTGCAACTCCAATAATCACCATCCACTGGTCGTGATGCCGGCACATAAAGCCTCCGTTGCTGCAGTGCCCTACAACTCCAATAATCATCATCCACTGGTCGTGATGTCGGCACATAAAGCCTCCGTAGCTGCAGTGCCCTACAACTCCAATAATCACCATCCACTGGTCGTGATGCCGGCACATAAAGCCTCCGTAGCTGCAGTGCCCTATAACTCCAATAATCACCATCCACTGGTCGTGATGCCGGCACATATAGCCTCCGTAGCTGCAGTGCCCTGCAACTCCAATAATCACTATCCACTGGTCGTGATGCCGGCACATATAGCCTCCGTAGCTGCAGTGCCCTACAACTCCAATAATCACCATCCACTGGTCGTGATGCCGGCACATATAGCCTCCGTAGCTGCAGTGCCCTACAACTCCAATAATCATCATCCACTGGTCGTGATTCCGGCACATATAGCCTCCATAGCTGCAGTGCCCTGCAACTCCAATAATCACCATCCACTGATCGTGATGCCGGCACATAAAGCCTCCGTTGCTGCAGTGCCCTGCAATTCCAATAATCACCATCCATTGGTCGTGATGCCCGCACATATAGCCTCCGTATCTGCAGTGCCCTACAACTCTAAAATAATCATCATCCACTGGTCGTGATGCCGGCACATATAGCCTCCGTAGCTGCAGTGCCCTACAACTCCAATAATCACCATCCACTGATCGTGATGCCGGCACATAAAGCCTCCGTTGCTGCAGTGCCCTGCAATTCCAATAATCACCATCCATTGATCGTGATGCCGGCACATATAGCCTCCGTATCTGCAGTGCCCTACAACTCTAAAATAATCATCATCCACTGGTCGTGATGCCGGCACATATAGCCTCCGTAGCTGCAGTGCCCTACAACTCCAATAATCATCATCCACTGGTCGTGATGCCGGCACATAAAGCCTCCGTTGCTGCAGTGCCCTGCAATTCCAATAATCACCATCCATTGGTCGTGATGCCCGCACATATAGCCTCCGTAGCTGCAGTGCCCTACAACTCCAATAATCACCATCCACTGGTCGTGATGCCGGCACATAAAGCCTCCGTAGCTGCAGTGCCCTACAACTCCAATAATCACCATGCACTGGTCGTGATGCCGGCACATAAAGCCTCCGTTGCTGCAGTGCCCTGCAACTCCAATAATCACCATGCACTGGTCGTGATGCCGGCACATAAAGCCTCCGTTGCTGCAGTGCCCTGCAACTCCAATAATCACCATCCATTGGTCGTGATGCCGGCACATAAAGCCTCTGTAGCTGCAGTGCCCTATAACTCCAATAACCACCATCCACTGGTCGTGATGGTGAAGTACCTTGGGGTAGACAAAAATCACCGTAACAGAAGACGTTGAGTTTCAAACATTAGTAGGGGAGAATAGGTCAAGATGCCCCATTGGGTAAGACGCTCCATCCCCTCTGCCAGCCATCCGGGCCACCACTGGTGAATCTGATTGTTCTTGGTGGAAAGCAGAGGCTCTAATCGTTTCTTGCGCAAAAATTAAGTTCCCTCCGGTGAGTTGGGTGAAGCTGGTGGGAGAGTTTTTGTTTCGGATTCTTTTCTAAGAAAAAATTGCCCCCAAAACTGCAGATATCTTGAAGAATACTGCATGCATGGTTTGTTTGACTTCCCATTACGAATGATGGCATATTGAACTCTTTAACTGAGTATTTCCCTTCAGTGTCATAATTGTATTATTTTTGCCGTGTAGGTTTGATCTAGTTTGGGTAGTTGGGTACTGATGGGAAAGATGCCCCCCGTAACGAATAGGGAAAGATGCTCCGTGGGCAACTTTCCCGCTGGAAAGGGAGGGTCTTTCCCCATAACAGGATAACGCCATTTGTCAGAGTAAAACAACTATGTGGTAAACTTGAGTTTAGTCCGAACCTTACCCACAGGCGTCGCCAGGGAGTTATTACTGGGGCTACGGACTCCGGACTGGTGATGACAGGCGGGGGGGCGGGGGGGGTGTACGCGAAATTTGAGCATGTTGGCTGTCTTTGAAAAAGCTAATGACCATGCCGCTCACAAGAAAATTTGCGTAGGTCAACGCAGGTAATAAGGAGCAGGGGCGTTGGAACAATGTTCAAGTTGGGGGGCAGGGGCGAATCTGGCCGCTTGGCTGGCCAAATATGGGCGAGCAAAAAAAAAAAAAAACAGCAGAGTACGCGGCGGTATTTTCTGAAGTTGATGTTAAAAATTGGCTTGTGACCTTTGAAAGGTCACCTTAGGGCAAATAAGCATTTCTTAGTGTTTTACTGTATAAATTTTGAATAAACAAAGATAGAACTTTTACTTCAAGTCAAATGATATGCATCATGACTATACCAGGTCAAGTTGGGTCAGACCGTTGACCTGGGTCAGGTCAAAATTTCAAATTTGACCTGGAATAGCAATATCATATATCATTGGATTTGTATTGACGAGACAATTGCAATGGTGCATCAACTATGGCTGTATCTTTCTTGGTTTGGAATTCATTTGCAAGGAATGAAACGCCCTTATGCATGGGTGGCTATGGACATTTCCAAGAACATTCCCGATATTCAGTGACCTGTAGCTCCCTAGGCTTTGACCTGACACGAAAATGAATAGCACTGCAATGAAAGAGCAACTCAAGAGCTTTCATATGGTGTGGATAAAATGTTTCTAGCTATCATAGTTTCTGAGATATATGAGGTTTTCGTAGTCCACCTCATATTAGCGATTTCGATATATTTTGACCTCTGGTGACCTTGATATTAACCTGACGAGAAAAATGACCGAAGTATTTTCGATGTCATTTTCGAAGAGCTTTCGATTGCCGTTTCGCACTTTTTCTAGCTCTCTTAGTTTTTGAGATCGTGGGGGGTCTTTTTTAGCCCCCCCACCAGGGCGAAGGTGGCTCCTACCCGCCACCGGGGCAAGGGTTAACACAGCTCTTTGCATATTTCGGGAAAAATTATTGACTAAAGCATGATAAATTGTTTGAGGGACCTAATACTGCCACTCAGGGGTCATATGTCCATTGTTTGCTGGACTTCGATCCTCAGATTTTTTAGAACACTCAGTGCCCGGATATATGTGCAATAGAGAGACCATGGCGCTGACCTGGCACTAGTTCATCGATGTGAATCCGTTGCCACAAACTGCGTTATTTGATCACCTTGCTGTTTGATATAAATAACAGGTCTACTACTGAAGCCTTCTATGACTGCACACTGGTTGAACATATTTTAGGCGACATCACTTGACATTGTCTAGTGACCTGACTGAAGACGACCTAAACCTAGTTGTAAAGCTACCTCTACCTGTAGCTGCCTGTACCTAGCTGTAAAGCTCAGTAAAGTTGCGAAATTAATCTGGAATGAATTGTGCCAAGTACAAAGACTGTGACTCTCTTTTTCGACTTAGAAAAGCCCCAGTGCTAACCCCACCCACTTGCACGTGATGCGTAAATAGAACAAGCGGCTATGACCGTGACGAGGTATGCCTTAACACGCACCCCGCTATGGGCGTAATCGCCCCCCCCTCCTGTTTTTCCCCAGATAACACAATAACTAAGAGATGCAGAACAACGAACCTTACAGTACTTTATTCCTGATAAATTTTGCGCATCTTATCAATTTTTTAACACGCGCCCCGCTGGGGTCCCTTGCATGACACGCCCCGCTGGTGGGGGGGGCGTTTTTCGCCCCTCCCTCCGTGCATACATACATACATACATACATTTATTTTCCGACATTGCACAAACAAGTAAATCAAGATGAATCCCCGATTGGCGTAAAAGCGCCAAGGCACTTGAGTCACGACGCCGCTCGGGTAGCACTGAACACGACAACGGCGCCGCCGCCAGTCAGACGTCCCCGCCCAAGCCACCACACACGGTCCCACGCCCGGCCGGGCACCGGCAGCCAGGTCATCTACGCAGCGGCCCACCAGCTCAGCGGCGCTCGGTCTCACCACGGAACCTTCTGCTAGTTTTTATGTATCTGAAAACCTCTTGGGCCACAGCTTGGTCAACGCCGGGTAGGAGAGAGTGCCCGAAGATGAGAGTGTCTATTTTTAATTGTCAATGGACAGTTCGGAATGGAATATTCAATAGCGCTGTAATATTATTCATCATAGTATCCCTCTGTGGGGTGAATTTCGGGCAATCGAGAAGAAAATGTGCGGTTTCCTCGCAAGAGTGACCGCAGTCGCAGCACAGAGATTCCAAGGCTTGAATTTTTAACAAATGACCGTTTAATTTGGACATACCCACCCTCAGGCGGGTTAAGAGAGAGTTATCTATTTTTGAGCCAAAGGTAAAGTACTTTGGAGGGTTTTTTTGGCTGTAATACCGCTCAAGGTGATGGTTGAATGGTCGAATTGGATTTCTAAGAGATGTCCTGGCAACTTATTTAATAATTTTATTGTGCTAGGCAGAAATGAAAACTTGTAGTTAGAAGTCCTGAATGGTATTTGAGTTCTTTTCCTAACATTTCGTAAAGTTCGGTTAATGGTGTTGTCCCTGGTTGCTGCCAAAATTCTCTGGCAAAAAATGTAGTTTGGTGCTGCTCCTCGGTTTAGCCGGCTAAAGAACTTTAATTTGTGTAACTCGCGTCTAGATTTTAGAGAGGACCACCCAAGCTCCCGTCGTAAATTTTCCGTCGGGGTCCTGGGTAGAGTCGAAGTCACAAGTCTGGCCGCCCGGTTTTGGAGTCTCTCGAGTCGTTGTGCGTCGTCAACTGTCAGGAGTCCGTCGTATATTATGTCAGCGTAATCAAAATGAGGCAGCACGTACGTCTTATAAATCCGAGCTAGGATGTCTCTGGACAAGAAGGGGGCGATTGGATAAAGCGGGCTTAGGGTAATTATAACATTTTTCACAGTATAATTTACATGCTCGTGAAATCTTAAGTCAGTTGATATCATGATTCCCAAATGTTTGTGTTTGTTTTCTACGGGTATTGGTTGAGCATTGAAAAAGAGTTTCGGAAATACCTTATCTTTACGGTATGAGAATGACTGCTGGACAGTTTTGGAAGCGTTAAATTTAACTGTCTATGGCTTGACACACCGTCTGACAGTCGCGCGCTCTGTTACAGGGCTCGAGCGCTCAATTTGAGCATGGACTGCCTTTAACCACATTTCATTAACCTATAACTGAAGGCTTAGTGCTCCATCGCTGCAACCGGGTGCCTTTTTCAGTATGTGCGCCCCACTTCCGAGAACGTTGCCCTCACCAACCAGCAGTCCTCCTTGCTCAGCAGATGAGCGTCTCTTTCTGATAACTAGACACTTTATTTCAGTGTTCGAGCGCCTTATTTCAGAATTTTTATTCTCCATCTATTTTGGTCTCCTCCTGGATTGCAGAGGCGCCCCCTCAAGTGCAAAGGCGCACCTGGATAGAAAAGTGCGCCCCATGTTTGCAAAGGCGCTCCAAGATAGCATATGTGCCCCTTAGATGGAAATAGGCACTCCAGGAAAGTAAAATGCTCCCTTTGGGTAGCAAAGGTGCCCCTTAACAGCGAAGGCAGCCCTAGATAACAAAGGTTCTCTGGACAGCATAGGTGCCCTTGGATAAACTGGTGCCCGGAAGAGAAAAATAGCGCCTCCCGGAGACAAAAAAACACCACAGGATAACGTAGGGGCATGTATTTCAATCATGTCTGTGATTGAAAAATACACCTAGACAGCATATGCGCCCCTGAATAGAAAGACACCCCTGGGCAGTGACGGCGCCCGTGGAAAGCAATAGTGCGCCCCTGTAGAGAAAAAAACCGCCTCCTGAATAACCTAGGCACCGCCCCCGAAATATCAGATGCCCGTGGATAGAACAGACTGCCTTGAATAGAACAGTGGCCCTGGATAGTAAAGGCGCCCTTTGATAGCATAAGCGTTCCTTAGCAACAATATGGGCGTTACATTAGCTCAAGGTTCACGTGCACCTAAGCCCAATAAAAGAGCAATCAATCGATGCCGAAGCACTCCTTAAAGCACGGGCGCCAAATTTCCTAAGAAGTAAAGGCCCTCTGGGTAGCAAAGGCGACCCTCGACAGTGGTGTAGGTATTCCTGAATAACAGCAGCGTCCCTTGATAAGAATAGCCCCAAGATGGCACAGGTGGGCAATTCCAGCACCAATCGACCAAGGCCTACACGGTACCCCTCCGATTTTCTTTAAAATTGGCATATAGGGTTGTCATGGGCCCCAAAGCCGAATCTGAGAGTTTCCGCTCAATCGGAGTAAAACTTTAGAAGTTATTGCCTCAGGCATTTTTTTTAAAATCTGCTTACAGTGCATTTTTTAGGTGACCATACAACCCACAGAGATTGATGGACTATGCATTGAATATACATTGTCCTGTTTGAAATGAACTGAAAAACTCGAATCTGAAGTCCGTTTGACCCTATGCCACTTGTGAAAAAATCTATGATTTGACCTTGACCTAAGGTCATGTCCCAAATTGGCTGGTACACCTTTTTCAAAATTGAATATCTCAAATTGAAGATTAAACTTTTTCCGTCCAATAAAATAGGTTAGAACATCCGTTTTTTATATCTACTAGTGTTTTTAACACGCACAGTGGAGGGTGGTCTGGTGTCAACACGTAATGAAGGGGGTCCTGAAATGCCTCCCCTGATCTCTCGCCAATTAAGAGAGTTAGGAAAACGCATGTTCCGGGATTTGTGAGGCCTGTAGACTATTTTATTTGAGCTCAATTGTATGGACTTATATCTATATCTTTAAGATCAAATCAGGTCATGAATGTCAAATGTATGTACGTCATACCGGACACCTTTAGTGAAGTGCCGGGATTATACGGAAAAAGTCGCGCAACGTTTGAAACATATAACAGTGATATATTGAAATAACAGTGATATTGAGAAAATACCAGTACGGTGACAGTGGACACCCTCACGTCAACGGAGCCCTGGAGAGGAGGAGGCTAGGGAGTATTTATACTCTTTTGACTCCGTTCAAATGGCTTCTGAAGATATTACGTTCAAAGAATGGTCAAAATCAGAGAGAGAATCGACGCTTTCGGATTGCGTGGACAATATAGAGCGATTTTTTTATTTCCTGAGTAGCAAACTGGAAGGAAAAGGCACCAACGGGGGAAGCCGTAGTCATCGATAACTCATCAGAAAATAATACATGTACTGCGCAAAATGTTGCTCAGTCGTATCACTGGTCTGCAAAGCAGGTGACTGTACACCTTTTTGTTCCATACTGGATTGAGGATGGAGTCCGGTGTAGTAGAAGTTGTTTTTTTAACTGACGACTTAAAGCACTCTCACGTCAGGGCTCATACCTTGCAGCACAATCTCGTACCTTGGCTACGCATCCACATGCCAATTTTGAAGAAAATACATTACGTATCAGATGGGTGCGGTGGCCAATACAAAAACAATTTTCACTTTACCAATGTGTGTTATCATCCAGATAGACTCAAATACCATGTGAATGACACTTCTTTGCTACCAGCCACGGGAAGAACGCCTGTGACGGAGTTGGCGGTAAAGTTAGAAGAAGAACAGACAAGGTAAGCTTAAGGAGAGAATAAAAGGATCAGATCTTGGATCCTCTATTGATGTTCTCTTTTCTGACGCAATACTTCGACACCACAATCCATTTCGCGTTTGTCAGTAGAGAGGAGGTCTTTGAAATGTCAAAACGACTGATACAGCGGTACAGCTCGGCGTTGAAGATCAAGGGCACCCAACGGTTTCATCGTTTCACACCCGTAAACCTGAACACCATGCAGGTGCGAGAGCTCTCTGAAGACATCGACGGAACCAGTGGCAGATCTAGCCGGTTGGTTTGGGAGGAGCAAACCAAAGTCAAAAAGGAAAAAAGAAAAAACGTCACGCAGTGAAAAAATGTGCTACAATAATATGATTTGACAGTAGGATTTGGGATATTTGAGCCAAAAGGCAAAAAAAAAACTTCAAGGGGTGAAAAAGGTATGGGCTCAAGATATTTCTTTCTATCCAAGATCCAATATTTACACTGAACTTCATTGGTTCTGTTTGAAGTTGAGAGTTGAAGCACAAAAAATCTTGCTTATAAATTAAAAATGAGTCGGGGCATAAAGGAGGTCGACCGCTTGGAGGAGGGAGGGGGAATATAGTTTTGCCCCCTAGCTTTCCATTTGGGGGACATGTCGTTTTTGCTTCCCCCTGGATCCGCCACTGGACAGAAAAGAGCTGCCTACTGTGACAGCGTAAAGTTAGCTCAACACAAAGACAGCTCATGGAGGTGCCAGCTCCTGTATTTCGGTGCATTTTTGCAAACCGGTGTCCGGTGTACATACATACATATTTTTCCACGTGTTGACAAATGCTTGCTTCCTTTAACTTTAAGGAGAGTAAAATCGCACACAGATATCGTCAAGGAGAGAGTATTGCTATAGTTCTAACTCGCAAGTGGGAAATGCTTGCTTCGGTCCGATGCAGAAAAAAACTTATTTGAATTGACACGATAGGCGAGTTCTATATATGAACACGGGAAACCACGATTGCTTATTTGGCTCTCACCAGACTTCTAGCACTGTTCCTATTGTATCACCATTTCGTCCCACTACATTTCCAATATAGGTACTGTCGAAGCCCCAGCGACAAGTTATTGTCATCCTTTAACCCGCGCCCCACCGGGGGTCCGGCGCCACCTTCGCCCCACCGGGGGGCCATCAATGGCCCCCCCTCTAACTCCGAAAATATGGGCGTTAGCGC
Organism: Lepas anatifera; assembly: GCA_034440635.1. NCBI lineage: Eukaryota > Metazoa > Arthropoda > Thecostraca > Lepadidae > Lepas > Lepas anatifera. The sequence continues at coordinate 112,505 of JAOTON010000099.1, read as the reverse complement.
AAATCTGCGAAGTGCAATAGAAAGCTCGCGTGAATTCAGTAAGAAATTACTTCGCATGTTTTAGTGCTCAGGTCAATGGTTTGACCTCCAGAGGTCAAATTAGGTCAAGATCGGCTATTTTCACTCAAATATGCAATGATTAAGCAAACTGGGCATAACTCTTATGTCATTAGAGCTATTGAGGCCTGGTAAAGTACATTTGATAGCAAATTGCCAGTACTTTTTCCGCTAGGTGGAACGTAAAGACCTCCCGCCAGTGGTTTGACCGCCAGAGGTCACCTCGTGACCTAATATGACCTGAGGTCACGAAAGGTCAGAAAGTGACCTTGCCGTATATCAAATGAAAGCCAGTGACAAGACAAACACGATGGTGTATGTTTCACCGCTCTAGCTCAATTAGGTCAAAAGTTATTGTCAAAATACTGTTTTTGACCTATGGTGACCTTGGATGACCTTGGAAAAGTCAAAGGGCAAATATGACCCCTGGGATCCGTGAAAGGGTGTCCAAAAACGTTGTTCTGAGCAGTCTGAGTATTTACAATCATTTTTGTGGCTTTTATATCATGAAACAACTTTTCCCTATGCTTTTCCAATGGGAGAGGTCGCCTCGTGACCTGACATCAGGGCACGAAATCGAAAAATCCCGGATATACACCTTGTAGACCCTGGAGGGGTTATAAAGTGTAGGAAGTTTCAAATCGATCGACTTTGAAATGTAGCTCTTACAGAGCTCTAAACGTGAAGTGAGGTGACCTTGGTTGACCTCGTCTGGTGACCTGACCTTGGGTGACCCGGGGTAAAAAATTTCAGGGATGATGGGAAAATGATGCAGTGAGAGGTAGAGCCCTCAACCGCGGTGCTGCGCCTCGTCGTTTTTCTGCTATCCCGGAAAAACCTTAGGGGGGCCATCGATGGCCCCCCGGTGGGGCGAGGGTTAAAGCACAGTAATGAGCATTAACACGCATTCGGACAGGGCTTAAGCATAATTACCCGAGGTGGCCGGAAACCCTTCGTGGCAGAAAAACAACATCGATGAGCGAGTTAATTTTGGAAAGAACTTTGAAAATCTGTCCTCTATGTTTACGCACTGACTGACCTATAGGCTTACAAAATCAGATGTATATTCCTAAATAGCCATAACCTGCGGTCACATAAGCATCGCCACCGGAAAAAGTGGGGGCCAGTCAAACTTCAACCTGATGCTGACAAAAACCTTTCCACGATATGACCAAAAACTGTTCAAATTTGGGCTCCTCGTTGCCTTCCACAGTTACTGTTTATGCAAATTTCAGGTTTTCTCCATTTTGACTGAGATAAGGAAATTTTGGGCCAAAAGTGGGGGGCCAGGTCCCCTGGCCTTCTTTTCCGATGCCCATGTGCGGTCACACCAGTTCAAATGCATTGCAGACCTAGCTGTGCGGTGAAAACGTAGTATCGTCAGAGTTGTATGTTAAGATCATTTCACTAGATCATAGGTTACGGACCAAGGTCATATAAACATTATCGCAATTGTTGATCCCAGAGCTTACGGTCACATGACGTTCCCTGGCAAAACGTGTATGATGTTTTGATGTTACAGCTGAGGTTACAAGTTCCAGGTCACAGGCCAAAGACCATGGGTCAAGGTCAAACTCATTGATTGCTTAATGGTTGCTTCTTTGCCAGCTTCAACGTATGTGCATCCCTTATGGAAATATCTCACGTTGTGGTGCCATTGGTCAATTACCTTGACCGACCTCGACCTAAATATTCCAGAGAACAATTTATATCTTCTCTTCATGAAATTTGCTCGCTCAAAGTGTATTCGCAACTTTGCTTCGCACGATAACGGCATTTCGCTAAGTGTCAGGTACGGCCTACATTTGACCTCTATGACCTCATTTGACCTTGAGGACACTGGTCTAGGTCCATGAAATCTAGCTTAAAAAACACATTCTACAGCCCTCACAAAACCCGCAACCCGCGTTTTCCTAACCCTCTTAATTGGCGAGAGATCAGGGAGGCATTTCTGGACCCCTTCATTACGTGTGAACGCCAGGCTACCCTCCACTGAGCGTGTTAAAACACAAGTAGATATAAAAAACGGATGTTCTAACCTATTCTAATGGAAGGATAAAAGTTCAATCTTTAATATTAAATATGCCATTTTGAACAAAAAAGTGTACCAGTAAATTTTGAACGTGACCTTAGGTCAAGGTCAAATCAAAACTTTTTTACAAGTGACCTAGGGTCAAACAGACTTCAGATTCGAGTTCTTCGGCTCATTTCAGACAGGAAAATACATATTTAATGCATAGTTCATCAGTCCCTGTGGGTTGTATGGTCACCGTAAAAAATCACTGTATGGTCACCGTGGGAAAATCACTGTAAGCAGATTTTCAAAAAATGCCTGAGGCAATAACTTCTAAAGTTTTACTCCAATCGAGCTAAAACTTTCAGATTCGTCTTTAGGGCCCATGAGAACCCTATACAATTATTTTGAAGAAAATCGAAGAGGTACCGTGTAGATTTACCATTTGCCTGGTAGATTGGTGCTGGAATTGCCCAGGTACCCTGTTGATAGGAAAAGTGCCCCTGAATATCAGAGGCATCCTCTGAATAAGGTGCCCATGGAGAGCATAAGGGCGCCCTATGCATAGCAAACTGCCGCCCCCTGGATAGCCTAAGTGCCCCTTGCATAGGGTAGGCGCCACTGGGTAGTATAAGTTACCTTGAATAAAAATACGCCCCTCAATACCAAGGTGAATCTGGATAAGAAAAAGCTCCCCTTGGGCACTGGGTATCAAAGGCACCCCCGGAACAACAAAGATGCCCCTGGATAGCTAGGTTGCGTCCATTGGGGAGCGAATGCGCCCCTGGGTGGCACAGGTGCCTCATCGAAGCAAAGCCCCCCCTCAGAGAGCATAGGTGTCCCTGATGAGCACAGGTACTCCTGGACAGCCCCTAAATGACGTTGCATAATGTTACGATTCCTATTATGACGTATGCCATTATATCAAAGTAAAGGTTGTTCAGTGTTTAAATCAAGGTTACAGGTCAATTTTAAAGGTCACTGGCCTGGATGATCAAGGCTTGATCAAAGTTCATTGGTAAGCTTGGGCACAGCGCTAGTTATAGCGTAAATTAGGCATAATATGTTGTGCCGTAATAGGTCAATGACCTTGAAGGACATTGACCCCAAAAATTGCAGACATTGTTTAGAGCCGTCCCTTTTGGCCTCAGCCCTGTTCTAGAGTATTCGCGCCCCGTTCCAGCCCGTTGGGAGGTGCTTGAACACCCCCTCGAGGTCTCCCAGTGGCATGAAAAAACGTCGGCGCGAAGCGACACAGTACTTGTCACACCTTATCATTGATCAATTCCGCAACTTTCCCTCAAAATTTAAGGTTGCGTCATCTCAGGTCAGGTCACCAGTGCAGGTCAAGTGACCTCACCCCAAAAAATGTTTATGTTGGCGTAAGTAAGAAAAGGGTGAATCTATCGAATTCAAACTTGTACCATATAATTGGCCCAAAAAGTACTAATACAATTATTGCGGGATTTTTCCCATCGATGACCTAGGAACAGGTACGAATCATGACCTCTCCATTGAAAATGCATGGGGTAAAACGGAAATTTGCCGAAAAATTGCTCTATGTCTGCAGACGCCGCTTGGAATACCTTCGGATTCCCCAAATCATGATATCCTAGGCCTCTTTATCGGTTCATGGTGCAAGTTTAGACATGTTACCTCTGAGAGTTCATCTGGGGCTTCCTAAGCAGGTTTTAAGACTTGGGTTAATTGCTTTGCAGGAAATATTGATAAAATCCGTATTTTGATACCATTTTTTATTGCTATTGTGAGTTGATTCATATGCATACTGACTATGCTAGGCTAGATGGTGGCCTTGACCTAACCTTAGGTCAGGTCATTTTTATGTTTTGACCTAGTATAGTCATATTATGCATTATTTGATGATTCGCCGTAACGAGAGAAGCGAAGTGTGCCTAAAAATGATTCTAGCTCAACTCTGGCAGATACTAGAGTATATACACAGAGACATGTTGTAAGCTTTGTCTCGGGGCAGGGGGCCCTAGCGCTGATCGCGGGAAAAATCCCCAATGGCCCCCAGGGGCCCTCAGGGAGTCAGGAAATCTGGCGTGGGTGGAATCCGGTAGGAGGGATTTTGGGTCTCCAAAATCAGCTGAGAGGCCCGTGCCAGTTAAGGGGGCCCCAGATAAGGGCCCCCGACGAGCTCATTTGACCTCAGTGCCAACACAGGATTCTCAAGACCAGCGTGGGGTAGCTACCTATTTAAACGGTTTCTAAATAAGCTCAGGGACCCAAAACTAACCCAGGGGTTCAATTTTCAACTCATGGGGCCCAGACACTCTGAGAAGCTGCAGAAGCTCAGAAGGCCCATAAAACTAATAGGGCCAGACTAGCTGGGTGCCTCGACGAACTAGTGCCCAGATACGCACAACGGGCCCCAAACAAGCTGAAGGGATCTATATCAGCTAAACGAAAACAATACCAACCCAGGGGACCCTGACCAGCTTAACACGCGCATTGACGGGGGTCTGAGCCACCTTCGCATTGACGGGGGCGGGTACCACCCCCCTAAAATCTCAAGAACCACGGTAGGTAGCGAAAAACGGTAAACGGCGTTGGGCTGCCCATCCACTTCTCCATCGAAAATATTTGAACCATTTTTTCAGGTCACATTTAAGGTCACGAGAGGTCAAAACATGCCGTCATAGGGATAACATGTAAATTCAGTTTTTCGGACATTACATCTGAACAAGTAAAGATGGAGTAAAACGACTTGAACTATATGAATCCTCTCAGCAAGTCGAATCAAATGATATATAATTGGACCTTGCCAGGTCAAATCAAGGATTTGACCGGACCTGAGGTCAGGTCAGGGTCAAATTATATAAAATGCATATCATTAGAACCGCTAATCCCAGGCGAGTCTAATGCAGCTAAAATGAATGCTCTATCACCATCCGTTACTGAGTTATTCCGTAAAAACCATTTTTCCCATGTATTTCCAATGGAGAGGTCATACCTCGTACCTGACCTTAGGTCATCGATATCAATAATACCGGAACACATTTTAGAGAACTCGGTGGGGCCATTATGTGATATGAGTTTCAATCGGATAAGTTCACCCTGCTCCGACTTATGCTATCTTAAACTTTTTTTAGGTCGGGTCACTTGACCTGTACTGGTGACCTGACCTGAGATGACCTAACCTTAAAATTTTCACAGAAGTTGTAAAAATGATGAGGAAAAATGTATGCCAACTACGGCGGCGCTACGCGCCGCCGTTTTTCTGTTATCTCCAAAAAACCCGAGGGGGCGGGTACCGCCCCCCGTCAATGCGCGTGTTAAGGGACACTAATCCAGCTTGGGGCTCAGAGCTCAGAGCTCCAGCTTTTAGCACATAGGGCACAGGACCCGTTGAGGGGGCCCTATAAGGGCCCCAAAAAGCTTAATAGGCTTCAGCGGCGACATATAGGTTTCAAGTTCAGTGTGAGAGCCTGGTTAACTAAAGCGGTCCCAGATCAGCTGAGGGGACTCGATATAAACTCATCGAAGTCACCAAAAACTCAGGGGCCCAGGCCCGCAGAGGTTCTACGGCCTATGAGGCTCAGGTTAGCGTCAATCGGGTATTTCAGTATGGAGCTGTTAGCCAGGACAACTGTGATAAGTGGAGGTGGTGGATACGACACCTCAGTTTTTACCATGACCGAAGATAACTGTATTATTTGCTCATCGTGCTTCAGTTAGTGTCAGTGGGTGCTTTCAGCATTTTCTACCAAGGTACCAGTCGTAGCTGGCCCGAAATATACTTGATTGTAAGCGTGAACATGTCCTCACTAAGAGGAAGCTTTCATGAAAATAAGCATTTACAAATCCTTTTTTAAACGCGTTCTTCATTGACACTGGCCGCCTTTTGGGTGGTAAATTGGCCAGTGGCGGATCCAAGGGGGAGGGAAAAAGGTATTCCCCCAAACGAAAAAGCTCGGGGCAAAACTACGTTTTCGCCCTCCAAAGCGATCGACCTCCTTTTTCCCCTACTTCTTAGTTTATAAGCAAGATTTTGGTGTTCCAACTCTCAACTTCAAACAGAACATAAGTTGATAAGATGTTTCCTGGCCTGTCCCCTGGAATCCAGAAATGTAAAAAACACCGAAGATTATATATTCGGGCACAGCCCTTCATCAGAATCATGGAGTAAATATCAATAATTATCAGTTATAGTATAGCCGGACCTCCATAGTATAGCAAGTCACAGTATAGCCAGCCTTGGATAGGAAGAAGTATCTCGAGCCCATATTTGTCACCCCGGGAAGTTTTTTTTTTTGCTTTTCGCCTCAAATACCCAAAATGCTACGGGCAAGTGATATTGGTAGCGCAGCTTTTTACTGCGTGACGTTTTTTTTTGCTTTTCGACTTTGGTTTGCCCCTCCCAAACCGACTGGCTAGATCCGCCACTGAAATTGGCGCCCCTCAGGTTCGGCGCCCCCCAGGTTCGGTGCCCTCTGAGCCTGGCCCCCCTTAACGAAATCCTAGATCCGTCACTGACCGGTTGTACTTACAGCAGTTGAGGTATGATCTCAAATAGTTCATATATATATGGTCTGTAATAGGCAAAGGGGAAATATGCCTACCGGACATAATTTCCTGAGCGGACAGCAAATTGGCTGGTCATTGTTTATACGTTCATAACATGTGACATCGTTTTGAATTTGAAAATATGCATTGGGTTTAATTCATTGTTACTAACTAGTCATCTAGTTGTCTATCACTAGTTGTCTAGTTAACTATCATCTAAACTAGTCATCGCTTGAATATTCTTCTGTTGATGATGGTGTTATTGATGTGATGGATTCTCTTTCAATTGATGACCTTATCATGACCATGCGGTGTTTATTTTTCATCTTGAAGGTGATCAAATGTTTAAATAAAATGCGTACACAATTAATAAAAACATCATCTTTAGACAAATTAATTAGTGGGTAATTAGTGGATTACCTGGCTGTGGCGGTAATGGTGTGCAGTGGCAGATCCAGGGGGAAGGCATTCTCCCCTCAAACGGAAAAGCTCTGGGAAAAACTATGGTATTTCCCCCAAAGCTGTCGGCCCCCTTTTTGCCCGGACTCCTTTTTAGTCTATAGGTGAGGGTTTGTTGCTTCAACTCTCAACTTCAAACAGAATCATTCAACTTCAGCGTAAATATTGGGCCTTGGATAGCAAAACAAGCATCTTGTGGCCCCATATTTGACCCCGCAAGTTTTTTTATCGATTCATGGGTTTACCCCAAAAGCCTACAGTCTAGTTAAATTGTTGCCTGCCTACTCTTACCGCTGACACTTTTTTGCTTATCGACTTTGGCTTGCCCCCCCCCCAAAACTAGGGGCTGGATCCGCCACTGATGGCGTGTGGGGGTTGGTGCCGTCGGCAGGGACGCTGAGGTCGGGTTGTGTGTGGTGGTGGACGCTCGGGCCGGGTGTGGACGCTCTCTCCGCTCTGTCCAGAGAGCCCTCTCTCCGCTCCGCCACAGAACCTGTCATCAGCTCATCATCGGGGCCGACCACTTCTGGGAGAAGCAGCGGGTGGCCTGCGGCAGGGGCCAGCCTGACGTCCAGGTCAGTTACTGCGCGTCACGCTGCACCTTTGTATGGCGTGAAACATAGGACGATACCCATTGCACTGGGAATTTGTGGCGGAAGGGACAAATGTTTCTAGATTCAATTAACTGTGGGACGAAAAGGGATGATTTCTTACCAAAATATTCACAGAAAATTACAGAATGGTAGGGGAGACTGGAGTCAAATGTAGCACTGGGAAATTATAACAGCGGTCATAATTTCTAAATTAGCCGATGGATGTCGCCAGTTGCAACAGCGGAAATGGGCAATCAGTTGACGCCTCCTCTCCCAACGCTTCGACACGGTGTGGCTGGTAAGTCGGGCGCCGTTCGCAATTATGCATTTTTAGGTGTTTTTGAACCTTTTGAATTCTGAAAGAGTGTAGCTTTTTGACAGATGTTCTAAGTTACAGCCCAAACAGTTCGTACTTGGCATACCTTTTTCTCATCATTTTTACAACTTTTTTCGAAATTTTACGGTTAGGTTATCCCAGGTCAGGTCACCAGTACAGGTCAAATGACCCGACCTCAAAAAAGTTTAAGATAACATAAGTCAGAACAGCGTGAACCTATCCGATTGAAACTCATATCACATAATGAGCCCATCGAGTTCTCTAAAATATGTTTCAGTATTTTTTATATTGATGATCTAAGGTCAGCTACGAGCCATGACCTCTCCATTGGTAATGCAGGGGAAAATGGTTTTGACTGAATAACTTAGTAACAGATGGTGATAGAGCGTTTATTTTAACTGTATTAGATTTCCCTTGTCTGCAGTTCTAATGATATTAATTTTATCTAATTTGACCTTGACCTGACCTCAGGTCAGGTCAAATCCTAGATTTGACCTAGCAAGGTATTATATATCATTCGATTTGGCTCGATTTGGTGAGGATTCAAATGTTCTAAATTGCTTTACTCTATATTTACTTGCTCAGATGCAATGAACGAAAACCTTCATTCACATGTTATCCCTATGACGGCATGTTTTGACCTCTAGTGACCTCAAATTTGACCTGACAAAAAATGGTTCACATATTTTCGTTGGAGAAGTGGATGGGCTACCCAACGCCGTTTACCGTTTTTCGCTACCGTGGTCCTCGAGATAGCGTGGTTCTCGAGATAGCGTGGTTCTCGAGATAGCGTGGTTCTCGAGATAGCGTGGTTCTCGAGATAGCGTGGTTCTCGAGATAGCGTGGTTCTCGAGATAGCGTGGTTCTCGAGATAGCGTGGTTCTCGAGATAGCGTGGTTCTCGAGCGTGGTTAGCAAAATTTTAAGGGGGTGGGTACCCGCCCCCCGTCAAAAGCGAAGGTACTTTAGACCCCCGCCAGTGCGCGTTAATTAGCTACAAAATGAGCACAGTAGCTGCCACGTGCACCAAATTATTAAGAGGAGGCTTTGTTTCGAAGGTGACACGGTGCAAAGGAGACAAATCTAACACTTTCCTTTGCGTCAAATTTAACAGAGTTATAATTGACACTATGACCTTACCGTCTATTAAACTGATTATTTTCTGCACTGATGAAGTAGCTAGATCCGTGGGTCATTCTGGCCATCTGGATGCTGAGCAGCCCGACCTATCGGGGACTGGTCAGGGGCCGATCACCCTTGAGATCGTTTTTGTATTGCATTGCACATTGCACTTTGCAGATTTACGCTAGCCCCCATATTTTCGGAGTAAGATAGGGCCCACCGATTCCCCCCGTCAGAACCCCGATGTGGTGTGGGTTGATATGTTATAAGTGACCCTCGGAGTTGTTACCATTGGCCCTTTTAAGGGCTCAAATGTAGCATCTGAAATAAGTTTTCAGACCAAAAATTACATCAATAAATGTTTTAGTTTTGGGATAGTCATATCTACATCTGCCAGATGCCCAAAATGACCAGGTTGCTAGAAATATAAGGAAAGGTTCTCTAGCACAAAGCATTTCCGTTCCTGGAGTAGAAATGTAAAATTTGTTACAATTCACTCCAGTCTCCCCTACAATATAGAGCAATTCGTGACGGCACAAACTAACATTGAACGGAAGGGCACGGCTCTGGAAATGCTGTTGCAGGCGGCCCTCCACCTGACGCACGCACGACAAGGTTATGGTAGTAGAGGCTACAAGGTAATCAAGGTAATTATAGGCGGCAGAACGGGCGGCACCGTGACCCCTTGGCCGGACCAGGGGGCACCACCATCCCCCTTAAATAATCGAAGATAGCAATGAAGCGGTGCTTGGTATAAATGATCAGAAGATCGCGGATAGGCAGCTTTAGAGCCTTCTATGAGCCTCAAAGCTATCCATAAAATGCAGTGCAGTGCTTTCATTAAGTTGATATAGAAATCGCCGTGGATGTGCTAAAGTCAATTCGCCATCAGCTGGGGTATTTGTGCACGAAAGTTATATTTTGTCCCACTGATGAGGACCACTATCTTAGAGGTAAGGAGCCGGTGGCACAACAATCGACCAAAACAGCAAACAATTCACAGTTGACTAGGGCAGTTTAAAGTTTCCATTAGAGGCTATGAAGAGCTTGGTGAATGGTTCGATACTAGGCCTTAGCTAGCTTGTCACTCCTGACAGCTGGCTGGTATTCGATCGCCTGAATCTGAAAGATTCGGACCAGGCAATGCTCCGTTGAGAAGCTGGTGACTGGTATAGCTTTCCCGGTTTGAAGGTACTCCAGAACTTGCTGTGGTGAACGATCCCACAGAGCACTGAGAGAAATTTTCACTACGTTACAACCTCGTAACGAGGGCTTCAGAACCCTAAAGTTTGTGTTCTAAATGTCTGCATCATTAGCAAGCATTTACCAGTTTTTTACTAAAAAACTAACATTGCGGGCCCAAAAGTTAGCACGAGAACAAGGCTTTGACCAGGGTTGAGTTGGCATTAATCATCGACCATCGTATTCCAACGAAGTGCCTACAATGATTAAAATGCAATAACCAAGTCTAGACGAAGTCTTTACCAGGGCCTACAAATGTGCTAGCATTTCTTACTCTAGTAACTTACCACAAGAAAAATGCTTTGACCATGGTTTAGTTGGAGTTAATCAGTCACCATCCTATCGTAACTAGGTGATTACCATGCCATAGGCGGATCCAGGATTGCCGATCGGGAGGGGCACCTTCCTGGGGGGCGCCATCCGGACCAGGGGGCGCCACTTATGACCGGCAAAACCTATCAGGTGGGCGCAAAATCCTATCGGTGGGCGCCGACTTTCGTATCCTGGGGGGGTGGGAAGCGACATTTCAGGGGGCGCCATCGACCTTTCAGGGGGCGTCGAGGGTCGACGGGGGGGGCACGTGCCCCTCCCCTTGCCCCCCTGGATCCGCCTATGTACCATGCTTAGAATGCAAAGACCAGGTCTAGACAAAGTCTTCAGTCGGCCTTACTCTAGTGTCTGAATTAGGAAAGTAAGATTTTTTCAGCTTCGGTATGGGTGAATTATAAACCAGTGGCTAGGTCCACAAAAAGTTGGAAGTATATCGTTGATTTCTATTTGAATCCCATTAAAATTCCTCTTCGTTCCTGCTGAAAAAACATTGATCGCATGCGAAAAACATTAATCTGCATTAAACCATGTTTCCTTTGTTGTTTTTCTTTTATTTAGAGAAATGAAACACATGACTATCACGGATCGTAGTAGTTGAAAAATATTTGCACGAATGAAAAAAAACACGAACATCATACCGCAATCATCTTGGCCATCTGAGCCACTCCAGCTCAGTCACCTGAGCCTCTCCAGTTCATTCATCTGAACCTCTCCAGCTCAGTCATCTGGGTCACTCCTGCTCAGCCATCTGCCATCACCTCTGCATCCCGAAGTTCTTTGATGATTGCAGAGGACGTTTACGTCCTTCACAGCGAGGACATTGAAGGCCAAGAAGCGGCTTGTTGCTTTGGCCCCTTTATATTCCAGGCTGAAGACGACCTGGCATATGATACCCATAAGGAGGGCTTCAATTGGTCCATCCCAGGGTAATAGAGGACGGGTACACCAAAGTTTAGTATGTGCGCCATGAGTCTATTTTGATGATTTGTGATTAGATTACCACAAAAACAATATTTTGTTTTCAATTTCTTATTTTTAAGAAACGAATGAGCAACAACCTAAGAAATACTTTCTTAAGTTTAAATACAAATATTTGAGAATTGTCCTCTAGTCTAATTTTAGGAGGAAATAGTAGATTCTTCCAAATTTAGTTTGTATATGGGCTCTGCTCGATGGCGGCGAACACTGCGCTTTTGGTTTGATTTATTTATTGCTGGACGAGACACTACACTCGGCGCGGGAGATGCATGCTTTCACACAGAGTTGGTCTTTTATTCACCTCTTACGGCACTTACATGTCCTGAAGGTGGACTATTTACTTTTGTTTTGGGTATTTTTTGTCTTGTGCGGGATCTAAGCCACGTATAAGTCATTGAAATGGCGGTGATAGTTTGTCAAATATTCAAATGGACGCCATGTATAATATTCGGACGGAGGATACCCCGGTTTGTGTATTTTGATCCTGCATCACAAGCGAATTTATTGAATCTGTATGAGGAAAGGGTCAAAGCAAGATGCCTGTGTGAGGTGGACATCAGGATGTGATCACACTCCAGGGTGGGTAATGAGGGATTCTGGGAGCTCAATATTATGGTGGCCTTAATTTTCCTGCCTTATGTTCTTATCAACTGCTGTTTTTCAAGATCCAAGTATGACCAAGTGTCAATTCCCATTGCCAATCAGCCAGTGTGCAAAGTATGGCATTTTCGATGAGATCTTGTCAATGTGAGTGCCCTTGGAGACAGGAGCGACTGGTGCAAATTTTATCAACCTGGTGCGAATTTGCAAGACGGGTGCGAGGAAGGTGACACTGAAAACCAGTAAAATAATGGCTGAATAGTTATAAAGACACACGAGGGGGTCTTATAAAAAGTCCTTAACTAATTAACTAATAAGAGAGGTAGCATTGCATCATGTAGGTAGGAATGTGTGCATTTTTCTCCCTGGTATATGGCAGATTCTTGTTATTTTTTTAGGCTGGTGGTGCGATAATTTTGGGTGCTGGTGCTACTCGTCTGGCCTGCTGCCATACTTTGCAGACTGGCCAATCAGGATTGTGCATTGTATCAAGATGCAGAATACATTTAAAATACTGATAGAGCTTTGGGCAATTGAAACAGCTTGAATCCGCTTCACGTCTATCTGTAGCTAGCCAGGTTTGACAGCACATGACAGAATGATTGTAAATATTTTCCTTTTTGCAGAGGTAAAGGTGAGTAGTCTGCAGAGGGTCATTAAGCAATATCATTAAGCAATATCAAATTGAAGAAAATAGTATTAAACTTCAAATAAAACTGTTAAACAACATTCATTAAACAAAACTATTATTCTTCAAATAAAATTGTATAGTTGGGTTAAGGGAAAGTGAAGGGAGTGAAAGGAGGTGTGAATGTTTTGCTAGAGATATAGACAAAATTGTGATAAAAAAACTCTTCTATCTGCTACAGTTCCACCTATATCCAAGCCGAAGTGTCACAGAAACTGTGATCCCTGTATCCTGATTCTCAGCTCTATCCAGATTGTCTCATTGCACATGGAAACTGGGTCTATGTTTTTCCATGGCCAGAAAAAAGCAGTGCATAATTTGACAATAATGCAGAACACATTCAAAAGAATCAGGTATCCATTATACACATTGATGACACACTAAAAATAAGCATGGGAGCCAGTCAGGATACATGGCAGTGTGATGGGGGTGACCCATTTATTCATACACATATATTGACAGTAAGAACATCATCATCCATTAAGTATGCTTTATCATTGAAGCCTTACACATACATTACTGCAGTGGCACATACATCAGGATATGGTGCCCTACTGCATCAAGCACCAGCTGATTCAAATATTTTCAAAACACTCACTTGGTACAGCCCAATATGGAAGATAATCAGAACTCATGTGCTGGGCACGTAACAGTGTTTTTTATAAATTTGTTTGCAACCAAGGGAATAGAAGAAACACTTTCAACTGGTTGATGAGGTCACCATCCCCCAACTGTTGCAAAAAAATTGACTTTCTGAAAAGCATAAGTGGTTATGAAGGAGGCTTTTGCAATTGAGCTTTTAGTGCCTTTCCAGCTATGATTTTTTTGTTTTGTTGAGTTGATGGGTGTAGATAAAGTCCTAATAAGTCACAAATAATACCAAGTCAGCTATATACTCAGGTGGAGCAAAGCAAGGTGGTGATGAAAAGGCCTTACAAACAAAAACACATGGTTTGAATATAGAGATAAAGTCATTTGATAAATATTTATTAAGTACACCTATTTGGAAGTTAAGAAAATATGTCAACACCGCAAGCTGGTCTTAATTCAATGTCTCGAATTTCACTATGAGAAATTAACATATTGTTGCCTTCAATCATTTCTGAATATGTGTGGATTATCAGATGAAGAATAGAAAAATAATAAATTACATTATATAACAAAAGTACACAGTGTATTAGGGACGCTGGGGGAGAAATTCATGTGAGAGTTTGTGGTTAGTTAGTTGGTCAATTTGTGTTTCCACTTCTTCACTTAGTTGCGCGATGTATGGGGCGTATGCATACTGGAGGAGGAGGTTTGCGGCCTTTATCTGACCTGGAAGACTCATTGTATGTCTACGTGAGGAAGGGGACGGGGGTAAACAATGGATTGGAGATGCCGAGCAGTGCATTTGTGGGAACGGTTGTGACTAGTGATCCCATCCATCTTCTTATGGTAGGATCTAGGGTGTCCGATTGGGGTGGTGGGGGCATCCGGATCAGCGGGCGCCAATTTTGGTCGGCAAAACCTATCAAGTTGGCGCCAAATTCTACCGCAGGGCGCTGATACTCGCATCCCGGGGAACGACCTTTTAGGAGAGTCATCGGAAATTTCAAAGGGGCGTCGATCATCAATTGAATGGGGGCATGTGCTTCTCCCCCTGGATCCACCTATTCCTTGCGAGATTGGCATTTTCTATTTTCTGCCGCTCCCAGTTTAGGCAAAGGGTATGACTCCTGCTTCTGTCAGAGTCCTGGAAGTCCGTTTTAATGTCAGGGCTAGGGGCGGAAAATGTCGCCCCTTCGTGAGATATATGGTATAATGCAAAAAGTCATTAGAGATGGAAGAAAGAAAGCAAAATAATGGGGCAAGATTCATATTGGCAATGTCGGGGAACCATGCATGGGCACCAATATATGTTTCTCAACTTTTGATACTTTGTATCTTGCTTGACCTGTTTCCGCCTGTGCAAAACCCGGGTGAGCGTAATAGTCTTGTCTCTCTAATCCGTCTGTGGGTGAATTGTTGTCTTTTCGGTCTCGCAACCGAATTCATACCGAAGATGCTTGTAGCATTCATTAGACTGTGAAAAACTGCACCTGCGTGACACCCCTAATTACAATACCGAAGCGCGCTTATGCCATTGCACGGTTATAAAAAATAGGGCTGAGAGCAGCGGCGGATCCAGGGCTTCATTTCGGAGGGGGATAGGGTCCTTGCCTCAGATCAGGCTCCGCTTATGTATTTGCTATATGCACTCGGAAATTTCGGGGGGGGGCTTGAGCCACCCTAGCTCCCTTATATCCGCCACTGGCTGGGAACATGGTATAGTTTTCTTTATTCCTCGAACCTGCCCTGTAAGCAATCTTGTACTCTGGAAAGTACAATTTTAATATACTAAAAATCCCGATTTTTTGTTGCTGTAACTGCCTCTGTTAAACAAGCTGAAAATGTAAATGAGCTATTACCTGTTATCTTATTCATAATATTGTATCATTATGCCATATCTCAATGTTGTAACGGACGGCTTTGTTGTGCGAAGAACGAACCGTATACAATAATACTCATTTTGGGAAAAGAACCTCCCCAAATATTGGGTCATAGCTCCGCCCCTGGTCAAGATTTAGTCTCAAAACTTCCATGGAATCTGCCCCAGTTTTACAAGCTAGAAAGTTTCAAATGCTTATCGCAAACTGTTCAGGAGATATCCTGGAAAAAACGTAATGGGTGGGCAGAATCTCTCCTTGACAGGAATAGGGGTAAATTCAGTGTCGGATCTAGGAATTCATTTGGGGGGGCTCACCTCAAGCCTTACCGGCTCGAAGCTCGAGCCTCATCCGCCAGTATCTCGGTTAGTCGCTCGTCTATCTATTAACTTTAGAGGCTCGTAAATTTTGGGGGCTTAAGTCCCTCCCCCTGGATCCGCCACTGGGTAAAGCGGCAGCTTTATCTTTGCTGTCTAACTATAGTTGTAAGAATCTGCACGAGTTCTGAACGACTAAATTGATTCGCAAAACTTAATGTTAACGGTTAAAAACGTGTGCCACGACTAGGTCTCGAACACACACTCTTCTGATCTCTAGACCATTGCTCTATCCACTGCGCTACGCCGACGCTGGCGTACGGTGTGTGCGCCAAGAAATCTGTGGCGCACATTTGCAGAGTTCTCGAAAATGGATGTTTCGAGGTAGTTCTGTGCGTTTGACGTAAAAACGCAAAATAGAACATGGAAAGAGCAGAGAACAGGCTTTCTAACAGCTTTATTAGATCTTTTCCAACGGCCATAGGCTGATGGCAGCAGCTGTCGGAAAATGACCAATTTAACACGTAAGCTCTACGGAGCAGTCGCATTTGTGCGCCATGGCAGTAGATTGCTACCAACTAACTTTGGAGGGCCCTGGGTCCATCCATCACTAACCCCTCCACGTCATTCACACATACTGTGTCCTCTCTCAGTGTCGCACTCACAGCTTGGATGTTGTCATCATATACTCACCGACCAACCACACTAGGGCCTTGAGAGCTCAGGCTGAAAATGAGACGCGAGGCGGTTAGGACACGGTCATCGGAAAACCGGTGTGCAGATGTATTCTTTGTGTTCGAAAGCTCTTGGCGAAACCAATAACCATTATGCGAACTCTTTTTTGGTTAGGTCAATATTGAGGTCACCAGAACTCAAAGCAGGTTCCATACAGTGGCCGAATCAGGGGGACAGTGACCCAAAATAGGTTTTGCGCTAGGGTGTCGAGTGGAAAATTCAGCTCGGAATGTATGGCGAGTGAGTGGAAAATTTCTCTCAAAATGTATGGCGGAGTAAAAAATTTCAAATTTTGTACTCAGGTGGTAAACTCTCAGAGCCCTTGTTTGAACTGAAGGATGGATATTTCCTTTAATTTTCTCAAAGTAAATATTTTTAAATCATCCCCAAACAGCATTGTTTGACCATTCCCATGTGAGAAATTTGGGTTAAGCAGGTAAATCTTTACCAGCTGAAACCCCTGATGCAGTCTCCAATTTTTTATGGAGTTGGTGAATTTCCACAAATAAAAAACTTTTTGGGGGCCTCTGAGACCAACCTTTGGGGGAAAGAACTCTGGGAGCCACTAAAACTCTTGGGGGCTTCCCTAGACCAACTCTTGTGCCCCTCCACTCCCACACGACCAGCTTTTAAGGGCCCCTGAGACGAAATATCGGGGCCCCCTTAGACAACTCTGCAGAGGGGCCTCCGAGATCGGCAGGTGGTGAAAAATGAAAAGGGATTTTTTCATGCAATACCTAGTTCCAAAATTAATTATCTACGCATACACTGTATAGTTTTCCTGTCCGGGACAACGCCCCTCCTATACCTATACCTATAGCTATCGGAATTTTGGAGGCCACTCCTGGCCTCAATCACTGTACCTAGCATACACCTATGCTAGGGCCCAGTAGAGCCTTGGTTTACACTTAACTAACCCAGACGAAACTACAAACTTTCTATCATGGCAATAAACTCTTCCAGACTCTTGCTAAAAGTTTCTGTTCTTTACCTGTCAATTCCCCTGCTTCTCTTCACATATATACTCACCTTCATATGAGTATGCTGCTTTCTATCAATATTAATCGAAGCTGCTGCAGCCTCCTTTCTGTTGTTTCTTCCTTTCCTCTACAATCAGCCAGGCGCGGCGGGTTGCGACAGCGTCGAAGCAACTACTAATTTAAATTTCTTATCGTAATCCAGTTGCCGGTCGCATGAGCAGCATAATTTGCATTTCAAAACTTGCTCTAAATTAATTTTCTAAATCCTTATAGACTAGAAAATTATACAACTAAAAGCACACAAAGAGGAAGACTAACAATGTTTTGTCAATACCGAATACGAAACCAGCCTTTCAAAAAGCCAAAAGTTGCCGCTTTTATTTACTAGATGTAAAGACGGCGTTTTGGTAAGTCCACGCCGTAGACCAGCCATACAAAAAAGTGCCGATGTTTGAAGGGTAACTGGATGCATTCTTGTTGCCCAAAAAATCATTTAATGAAAATGTAGAGTTTCAATGTATTAAAGTACCGGACACTTTTAGTTCAACTTAAATATCAGCGTATTTATGCCTAGGGTGTCGTAGGGTGTCGTGAGTGGATTTGGGTGTCACACGGCGTGGACGCAGCAATGAAGGGCTAATATGGATAAAAATTATTTTCTACGCAATAAATGGTTAATTTTCTACGATACAATGTCAAAAAAATATGCTGCTTACCATACACATTTCAAGATAATTGCTTTTAACAGCAAGATGACCAAAAATGGTTTTTCACTATTCTTGGTACCAGAAATACAAAAACAACTTTTCAAGGACGTAAGCCTAGAAATCATATGCACATATAAACTGCTTTCCAGAAATGTATATTTCAAAGCGGTCAGCTCATTTTTTGGCAACACAAGGCTAGGGTGTCTAATTTTCCACTCACCAATTTTGCGAGTGGTGGGATTTAGTGGCGGTGTTCACCCATTGGAACTTTCTCCGGTGGGGCAGGGGAGGGGGCACTGTGCGTCTTGCCCGCGCCAGAATTTCGATTCTGTTGTTCCACTGAAATCGGTGGAGATAAGGATGCCAGGTATAATTGACCAGAAAAATAGAAATCGCCAGATTCTCTTTCAGAAAAGCGAAAGAAGCGCATAACAGCCGAGTTAATTTGGCGATCTTCTAGTCGATTCTGCTGCTCTCTTTTTCCAATGGACGTTGGTAGAGGAGGCAATGGAACTGGGCTTTGTAGTAAGTATTGTTGAGTAAAATACAATAGTAGTAAAATATTGTTCAATAGTTATTCAATAGTAGTAGTAAATATTGTTGGAAGTGAGTGGAAAATTCAGCAAAAAAATATAAAAGTGAGTGGAAAATTCTCATTGACTGGGTGTCGTTTTGCACCCAGCACCCCAGGTTTTGGGACACTGCAGGGGGAGGGGGCGAAAAAGGCTGTTGATACCCCAAACGAAAAAGCTCAGTGAAGAGCCATATTCCCTCCAAAAACTATCGACTTTTAGACATTTTCCCGGCTCCTGCCCCTTTTAGTCAATAAGCAAGGTATTGGTGCTTCAACTGAACCATTCAACTTTAAACAGAACCAGTCAACCGTTCAGTGTAAACATTGGACGTAGGTCCTCTCGATATGGAAAATCGCTTTTGAGTGAATGGTCCTTGCATAGCAAAAGCAAGCATATTGTGGTCAAATCTTTTACCGGGCTATTTTTTTGCTTTTCGACTTTGGCTGCCCCTCCCCAAACCTACTGGCCAAATCCGCCACTGGTTCCATATGCCTGAGAATCAGGGTTGGCACTGCCCACTACCCACTGTTTGGTTTTTTTTAGTTTATTAGTGAGTTTTTTAATGGATAAAACCCACCCGGGTTTTTTCATAAATCATTTTCTAGATGCCCCTGAGTAAAAATTTCGTCTTTTTTGCTGTTCACATCACTTTTAAAGCTACTAAGCCTTGGTATGTGGAGAATATGCCAAGGTTTGACAGAATTGGTACAATATGCCACCTCGTACCACCCACTGGAAAAGTGCATTTGGTAATTCTTGCCGTCTTACCAGGAAAATCATTCATAAGAATCCACATGTCCAAATTGCAACATTTTGCAACACAAATTTCTATCATGTTTTTGCCACATGTAAAAGTCGCTGGATAACACCAATACTGTCTCTGAATATGATGTAAGCTTTGGTCTAAACCATGCAGTATATATATATATATATATATATATATATATATATATATATATATATATATATATAGACCAACAAATCAACAACACTCTGAACAAATACTTAACAGCAACAGCAGCAAAAGACCAAACAAACACCATCAACATCTTCTATAGAAGCCAAATGACAGCAGGCTACGAGACCGAAGAAAAGGTGCTAAAAAGGATAATCACAAAGAACTGCAAGCCAACCGATCCCGAGGCAAACATCAAGCTGCAAGTTTATTACCAGAGCCCGTCAACTTCATCCCTGGTAATGAAGAACAACATGGCGGAGGACAAATCGGCACTGAAACAAACAAACGTCGTGTACCAATATAATTGTCAGATAGGAGACTGTGCACTCCTCCCAAACAGTAATTATATTGGGTACACGACAACAACGCTATCAAGAAGACTCACAATGCACCTGCAGAGTGGAGCACCATCCTCCCACACCCTGGAAGAACATCACAGGCGACTGACCAGGCAGCAATTGGTAGAGAACACCACCATCATTGGACGAGCTCGGGACGTCCGACGCCTGGCGGCACTAGAGGCCGTGTGCATCAGGGAGCGCGACCCACTGATCAATAAACAGCAGAACGCCAGGGGAACTCTCCTACTTTTTGAGGGGCCTCGGCTATCATAGAGTAGCCCCTCCCCCTCACGTGTACTTTCATTGTAACGCTTAGAGTGTATTATGAATTTTGTCCTTGTCTCGTAATGTAAAGCTTTCCTTTTAGACAATTTATTCATCTTGACAATCTAATCAATCTCTGTGGTGTTAATCGTGTTGCATGTTTATTTGCCGCAATGTGAAGTGATTAGTGCTCATATGCATGGGATCTTGTGCGAGACATCAAAAATTCAAACCTTAAATTTTGTAACTACTATTCAACGTACCTCAGTCTTGAAAATGTTTATGTGAGATAAATGAAACCGGTCGACTTTAGGTGCGTTTTTACTTCAATTTTCTTTAATATGACATGAATATCGGAACAATTTTACACGAACATAGCATAGAAAACCGAAAACTTATCAGGAACATTGAAACCCTAGAAAGAAAACTACACAAAGCCAAAGCTGCGGTGACGTTCAACCAGCACTGTATTAATATATATATATATATATATATATATATATATATATGCGTGCGTGCGTGCGTGTGAATGTGTGCGTGCGTGCGTGTGAATGTGTGTGTGTGTGTGTGTGTGTGTGTGTGTGTGTGTGTGTGTGTGTGTGTGTGTGTGTGTGTGTGTGTGTGTGTGTGTGTGTGTGTGTGTGTGTGTGTGTGTGTGTGTGTGTGTGTGTGTGTGTGTGTGTGTGTGTGTGTGTGTGTGTGTGTGTGTGTGTGTGTGTGTGTGTTAATTTAAAAACATCTATGCAGGGTCAAAATATTCCAAAGTAACAGTGCAGTCTCAGATTGTGACTCTGACCTTAGTCACACAAATAGTTTCTTTGTCCAACTCATGAAAATGGCTTATGGTGGTGGAGTCACATCGTGCTGTATTCCAGGCGCGCAGACAAGGTGGGGTGACCGCCTCTCCCCTTTACTGAGCTTAAGCACTGTAAAGAGCTTCCTGCATGGCCTCCTGTCGTTTTCTGATTTATGTTCCCCAAGTTGATTATAAGAAGACCAACACCATCACACTTTTTGTCCCGGAGACTCTCAATAGCAAGTCTCAGGGACCCAAGCGTTGGTCTGGCAGGGCCCACCAAAATTTTGAATTGGGGGCCACAGATTCGGCTATCGGGACACCAGAGTTTATCTCTGGGCCTCCAGACTTGGTCTCTGGAGCAGCCCCAAAAGTTTTCCCGGGGTTTTCAGAGTTGGTCTGGAGGACCCTCAAGACTTTGTCACGGGGGGAGGGCGCCCAGAGCTGGTCTCTGAGGGCTCCCAGAGTTGGTCTCGGTGGGCCCAATATTCTGACTTGGGGGATCCGAAAAGTTTTCTCGGAGAGTCCAGGGTTGCTCTCGGATGGCCTTTAAGATTTCGTCTCGGGGGGCCTCAGAGTTGGTCTCCAAGGCCTTCGAGGGTTTGTCTCGTCGGCCCATAGAGTTGGTCTTGAACCTGGCTGTAAGTTGGTTTCAGGGGGTCCCTAGATTCGGCCCTTGGGGTCCCCATAGTTGGTTTCGGAGGACCCCAAGAATTGTTCTTGGGCCCACAGTGTTGGTCTTGACGACTTTCAAGAGTTTGTCTTGGTTCATGAGGCCCCAAGAGCTGGTTTGGGGATCCCTAGACTTGTTCTTGAGCGACTCAATGGTTTTTTTCTGGCGGGAGGGGAGGTTTTGTCTCAAGGCGCCGGCCAATTTTTCTCAAACTGCCCAAAGAATTCGTGTTGATAGCACATCAGAGATGGTCCCCGGGTCACAAAATAATAAAAAGGATACCACGCCTTATTTTCAGGGGCGCAGCCAGAGCTTTCGTATGGGGGGGACACACCAACTTTGAGGGGCACCCCGGGAAAAAAAGGGCACTTTTTAACGTAGCCTAAAAAAACTTACTATATCTTTGTTTATATCATTTTTTGGGCATCTTTGGTTCAATAAAAATGCAAAGAACTCATTGACGGAGAAGGAAAACTCGATTAAAACCGAAAAAAGGAACAAAATATCACCAAAATGCCATGCAAGTAGCCAAAACTTTACTTTTTGGGATAGATTTAAGAACAGCCAACTCATGCAAGTACTTAACATCAGCGGAGCATGTGATATCTGTTACAATGTGCAGGTTAAGGCATATTGGAGTCGAAATTTTTTTGTTATGCCCACTGGTTTTGTCGTGACGAGTGAGCCCTGGCTGAACGCGGATTAAGTTCCTTGCCTCCCACAATCGCCGTGGGACGAGGAGTGGCATAGTGTCTTTGGAAGAACATATTTTTGCTGCCGGAAAAATTTGGGAGATACCTTTTGAACTCGTTTATTAAGTTCCATATTCTCAAGGATCGGTCCCAGTTAAGAGTAAATAAAAGGTGAACAGGCCGGTGGTTTAGATGGGGATGGTGTGACAGGGCTGAAAATTGTTACAGCTAGTTCTTCATTTAAATTAATTAGTAGAAATCCTGGTTTAGGGGACTGTGCTCTGAGCTCAGGGGCACATGCCTTTTATCATCCCTTCCCAGAATCCACCAGTATAATAAGCAATTTATATAACCTGGGGTGCCTAGGTATCACAAGCCGTTTTAGAGATTCCTCATTCCTCGTTAGCTCCGTTTTACAAGGGGAGTTTCCATTGTGTTCTTATTCCCCATCTATTCAAGACCAGCTCTGGGGCCCCCAAATGTGGATCAGAGGCCCCCAGAGCAGCTTCCCCCATCCCCCAATGCAGTCTAGTTACATCTAGGTTCAACGGCGCAGGGCACTAAATTTCGAGCGGCACGGCCCAAAGAGGGTAGGTACACCACCTGGCAATCAAAAGGGCACCCGGCACCGATGGGGCACCGATGTGCCCCCTGGACAGTAGATAAACTCTGGGAGGCATTAAATAAGTTCAGGAGGCCCGGATCAGCTCAAGGGGCACTAAAACAGCTAATAGGGCAGCAGGCAAGCTCGGAGGCATCAGACTAACAGAGAGTATTATATAGGTTTAGAACGCACAATTATTTATTCAGGGGAGGGGGGGCACCAGATTGACTACAAGGGCATCAGATCAACTCAGAAGGCACATGATCACCTCCAGGGGGCACCAGATGAGCTCCACACGTACGATTATTGGCGACGATGAGGCATTATCTGGAAACGGATTATGTGCCTATACTATTCCCGGGTGCTTGGCAAGGCGACAGAATGTTTTAGGTGACCAAAAGGGCACTTAATTGTCAAACAATAGTTGAAATCGCTAAATGCGGCCTAGTTCCATCTAGGTTCAACGGCATAGGGCACTAAATTTCCTGCGGCACGGCCCAAAGGGGGTACACCACCTGGCAATCAAAAAGGGCACCCGGCCCCGATGGGGGCACGTACCCCCTGTGTCCCCTAGCTGTGGCCCTGGACAGTAGATAAACTACGGGAGGCATTAAATAAGTTCAGGGGCCCGGATCAGTTCAAGGGACAATAAAACAGCTAATAGGGCACCGGGCAAGCTCGGAGGCATCAGACTAACTCAGAGAACATTATATAGATTCAGAAGGCACAATTATTTTCTCAGGGGGGGCACCAGATTGACTACGAGGGCATCAGATCAGCTCAGAGGGCACATTATCAGCTCCAGGGTTCAGGACCAGCGCTCAGGGGGCACCAGATGAGCTCAAGGGGTACCAGATTAGCTCTGCCCATACGATTATTGGGGACAATGAGGCATTATCTGGAAACGGATTACGTGCCTATACTCTTCCCGGGTGCTTGGAAAGGCGACAGAATGCCCTAACTGACCAAAAAGGCACTTAATTGTCAAACAATAGTTTAAATCACTAAATGCAGTATAGTTCCATCTAGGCTCAACGACGTAGGGTACTAAATTTCGAGCGGCACGGCCCAAAGAGGGCACACCACCTGACAATCAAAAGGGCACCCCGGCACCGATGGGGGGGCACGTGCCCCCTGTGCCCCCCTGGCTGCGCCCCTGAGCTAGATAGACAAAGAAACAAGCAAGGTAGGTAAAAACAGCCAATAAAAATCACGTGCACCACACCGATTCACTCCACCATCCCATCAGCCACCGCTGACCTGACGCTCTTTTTATTTTCATTATCGATCTTTGCGCTCGGGCCCCGTGCAGTGCCCCCGAGTCTATATCTACGCCCCCCCTTCCCCCTGAGCAAATAATGGATACGCTCCTGCTGTGCTCTGAGAATTGTGATCTGGCCTTTATTGATGTATCCGACTAAGATTTTCAGCGCTAGTACATGAGGAATATGAGCTACTGATTTAGAAAAAGTGAATCCCTGTGGGGCGCGGTGGTGTGGTGTTTGTCGCACTTGCTTTCTACGGGGTCGCCCGGGCTTACGTCCGGTGGATTTCTTGAGTACGGAGAATCCGGCTCCTATGAGAAAAAAGTAACAAGTGTCGACGACGCCGCATGACCATAGCAGTGGATGAGTTTATAAGCCCCAAAAATTGTTATTCTGTTCAAAAGTCGGTTCATTTTTTGTTATCCATGGGTGCCCATAAAATTAAGAAGGGTTCTGCACGGTGCCGTCAATCGGGTACTTCAGAACAGATAAGGAAATAGGAGTTCTCACCTCCACCACCTGAGGCAAAGAATGATAGGAAACGATGATGTTGAAAGCATCACAGTCTTAATACGTGCTCAAACAATGAAATTAATCTAGAAACGGTGTGATGAGAATGCTACAAAACAAAAATAAAAAACCCGGAAAAAACACAAAAAACTGCAAAAACCCCAGACCTGTTGGCTTTTACAAAAAACCCGGGTTTTTTCCAACCCTGCTGAGAATCCCTGGCTACACCGATAAAGCCATTGTAATTTTTATGCAATAGAAGAAGTTCCGTAACAGGTAGGTAATTGGACACTTGACATTCAAATGCAGCTGCTTACTAGCCTGGTCCGGATTTAGGTTTTTTTCTTCAGAAAGTAACGGATCGTTGTTCATTAGATGCATTTTTTGGTGCTGATTGCGATGCGCTCATCAGAAATGCAATTTTCGAAAAACTTTTGGTGGCCCACTCGAGTTGAAGGTTTTGCATTTTGCCCAATTTTCCACTTTTTGGCTCACCACCAACCCATATTACCAACGAGGTGGAAAAAATTGCACTGGGTTGGTAGTTTGGTTCATTGGTGTTCCATTCGCTTTGTTTTTGTTGTTATAACTTGCACACATAACGGCTATTTTTTGCTTATCATATCCTCTTTTAGTTGAGCTTGCACTGGCTCTCCATAGATGGCGCTAGCGGCGTGACATGGTAAGTGAATACTGATTCCCTCGGGGACCGGGAATGTGAACAGCAACGTGAAAGGTGAGAAACAATTGCGAATTGGATTGTGTAAACGCACTTAAAGAGCTGTTTTCAAGCAGCACTGAAGTTGTTAACACCGTTTCTCAGGTATTTTAAGCATGCCTTGTCCAAATATGCTGCTGCTGCTGAAGTCCCGACCATAACCCTTTACCAATAGACGCAGGAACCGTGGGGGCTGTGGTGGTGGCTGTTGCACCCAACTTTCAGAGTGTGGTAGCAGCTCTAACCCCGCCCCCCGAGTTTGAGCCGATTCTGGAACTTCTCTATTAACATTTAAGTGATATGCCTAATCACCCCCGGCCATACCAACGCGGAAGCCCCTTCCTCCGACTAAAATAGTCTCTCCACCTATGCCGTCACCGACTGAATGCTTCCGTATTTGCGCCAAAGACTCTGCAGCAACCCTACTTTGACTGAAGTGCGAGGGTATCAGTTTTGAGGCCAGCGACCTCTAGCCCAGTCTCCTCTGACATATTTAGAGGTCGTTGTGGCCCAGAGAAGAATTATATGTTTTACGTATACGGATAGAATTGTCAATTTTTAACGTTGCAGTCCTGCAGAAAAAATCGACTGGTTTGGCATTGAGCGAACATTTTTTTTTTACAAACATGGCATTGGTCACCAGGTTTTAAGGACTGAAGGAAATATGTTGCATGAAATCACAAAATAAGCTTTCCAACGTTTCCGCACCTTGCACTAGCTGCATTGGATAATAATCTATAATCATATGATAATCGATAATCATCGACATAATCTAAGTGTTTACGTTATCTTTTCCTTTCAGTTCTCTGATCGAAATTGAAAATGGAGGGACGATTATATCTGCAAGAAATAAAGGAGTCTTACCGTGAGTTTTGTATATCATAGGGCGGCTTCTTATGACAAGAATTGAACTCATGGAGGAGCGGAGCAAAGATGAGTGTCATATTCCTATGGAAGAATGGAAGAACAGGGTAACAGCAGGGGTTATGGATGTGTGTGCCAGCGTATCACTCCATACACGTGTAAATCAGGCCATACTGAAGGAACTAAGAGGGCTTTGGAAAGAAAGAGTACAAAAAGAAGTATGCAAACAAGTTTGGCAAGCGAGCTACTATACCAACTGCTGCGATGGATTCGCTGTTTGATACCAGCAGCCGAGAACTTGAGCCTGGACTAGCAGAAGACAGTGTTTCTTGCCGACCATCCAAGTGCCAGACGCCTTCAGACAGACAGCCTCGGTCAGGAAACCACAGCGCGATGGCAGAGGAGAGCCCAGCGAGCGGGTCGAACAGTCATGAGAGGAGCAGCCGTCACCTCCCCGAGTCAACAGGCGACGGCCGAGACAGCAAACACGCCTGTGGAAACTGGTGTTTCATTAATGCTATCATCTACTAAGCTATAATGACTCGGTAATCCCGATTAAAGGGATATTATCTGTGTATGAGCAATGCTATTTTCAAAACCAGTCTGCTCAACAATTCTAACAAAACACCCACAAGCTATATGTATATATATATTTTTCAAAACACTGTCCAAGTCGTTCACAGTCAATAGCTCATAAACCATAAGACATGGCACGCATTGCTTGTCGTTCTCCTATCCTTCCTTACGGTTCCATAACTCATAAAACATAAAAATGGTTGGCATTACTTGTTGTTCTTCTACGGTCTATCCTTCCTTATGGTTTGTGAGTTATGGACTGTGAACGACTTGGACAATGTTTAAAAAATATATATAATTATATAGCTTGTGGGTGTTCTGATCGGATTTATGAGCAGACTGGTTTCTGAAAATAACATTGTTCATACACAGATAATATCCCTTTGATCAGGATTACCAAGTCATTATAGCTTAGCAGATGATAGCGCTACCTGAAACACCAGTTTCCACAGGCGTGTTTGCTGTCTCGGCCGTCGCCTGTTGACTCGGGGAGGTGACGGCTGCTCCTCTTATGACTGCTCGACCCGCTCGCTGAGCTCTCCTCTGCCATCGCTCTGTGGTTTCCTGATCGAGGCTGCCTGTCTGAATACGTCTGGCACTTGGCTGGTCGGCCAGATACACTGTCTTCTACTAGTTCAGGCTCACGTTCTCGGCTGCTGATATCAATCAGCGAATCCATCGCAGCAGTTGATGTAGCAGTTCGCTTGCCAAACCTGTTTACATGCTTCTTTTTGTCTCTCATCCTTTCTAAAGCCCTCTTAGTTCCTTCAGCACGGCCTGTTTTGCACGTGTAGGCAGTGATACGCTTGCACATACATCCATAATCTCAGCCGTTGCCCTGTTATTGATACTTTTATAAGAATATGGCACTCATCTTTGCTCCGCTCCTCCACGAGTCCAATTCTTGTCATAACAAAGTGCCCTATGACATGCCAAACTCACGGTCAGGCTCTTTTGTTTTTTGCAAATATTACCGTCCGTCCATGTTGAATTTTGTTCAGAGGAAACATAAAACTGCAAAGAGAACATAACGTAAAAACTTGGATTATGCCGGTATGTGAATTATTCAATGCAACTAGTGCAGGATGTCTAGTCGTTGGAAGTCGTTGGAAATTTTAGGATTTCATACAGCATATTTTCTTCGGTCCTTAAAACCTGGTGACCAATGTCACGTTTGTATTAAAATGTTTGCATAATGCCAAACCGGTCGATTTTTTCTGCTGTACCACAACGTTGAAAATTATCAATCCTATCCGTCTACGTAAAACAAATAATTCTTCTCTGGGCCACAACGACCTCTAAATATGTCAGAGGAGACTGGGCTAGAGGTCACTAGCCTCAAAACTGATACCCTCGCACTTCAGTCAAAGTAGGGTTGCTGCAGTCTTTTTGGCGCAAATACGGAAGCATTCAGTCGGTGAAGGCATAGGTGGAGAGACTATTTTAGTCGGAGGAAAGGTGTAGGCTGGAGGAAGGGGCTTCCGCGTTGGTATGGCCGGGGGTGATTAGGCATATCACTTAAATGTTAATAGAGAAGTTCCAGAATCGGCTCAAACTGGGGGCGGGGTTAGAGCTGCTGCCACACTCTGAAAGTTGGGTGCAACAGCCACCACCACAGCCCCCACGGTTCCTGCGTCTATTGGTAAAGGGTTATGGTCGGGACTTCAGCAGCAGCAGCATATTTGGACATGGCATGCTTAAAATACCTGAGAAACAGTGTTAACAGCTTCAGTGCTGCTTGAAAACAGCTCTTTAAGTGCGTTTATACAATCCAATTCGCAATTGTTTCTCACCTTTCACGTTGCTGTTCACATTCCCGGTCCCCGAGGAAATCAGTATTCACTTACCAAGACACGCCGCTAGCGCCATCTATGGAGAGCCAGTGCAAGCTCAACTAAAAGCGGATATGATAAGCAAAAAATAACGGTTATGTATGCAAGTTATAACAACAAAAATAAAGCGAATGGAACACCAATGAACCAAACTACCAGCCCAGTGCAATTTTTTCCACCTCGTTGGTAATATGGGTTGATGGTGAGCCAAAAAGTGGAAAATTGGGCAAAATGCAAAACCTTCAACTCGAGTGGGCCACCAAAAGTTTTTCGAAAATTGCATTTCTGATGAGTGCATCGTAATCAGCACCAAAAAATGCATCTAATGAACAACGATCCGTTACTTTCTGAAGAAAAAAACCTAAATCCGGACCAGGCTACTGCTTACCTTGCAAGTCCAATCCCTTTCCAAGTCCACACCATTTTAGCGACACCTGCTGCCAATGTCATAAGGCACTGACACTGAAAAAGATTGGTCTAGAATATGCCTAAATAGGCTATACACTAACCAAAGAAACTTTTCCACCGCAATCCGCCAACTCGACTAACACCGCCCTGCGCACACTCCCAGTGGCCTGCGACTGAGCGAGGCGTTTAATTACGACACGAATGAAAAAAACGCAGCAGCGCACGTGCATCTTACACTTCCGGTGCTTCCGTGACATTAATAATACCAGGTCAAAATGTGTGCCGCATTTGTAAGTATACGACCATCTTGCCAATGAATTAGCAGGGCTGCCCTACTGCCGGCTTTGATCATACGGGACAGCGTTGCTACCCTTGTACTGCCTTAGTTGCGTGTTCATATCATTACAAGAGGACGACTAATGTTTGTTTTAAAACAATACCTTAACTACTTCTTGCTTTGCACGAACTGGGTTTTGTCCTTCTTTAGCGTTGGTTGTGCTCTAGTTAACCCCAATATCAGGGCTAAATTTGTATAGACATTGTGAAAATTTCTCTCAGTAAGTGTGGTGTGAAGCTGGTGGAAGATTTCGTGAGCAATCCAAAGGCTAAAAACATGCAACAGGGCCTTCTAGCAGAATCAGACCCCTTAACTAGTTCACAGGAGAATAGATAGAAGCACCTGCCTCAACGACGTTCTCCAACGAATGTTACCTGAGTAAAGGTTCGCCTCCGGAAGACATTTCTGTTCTGTGGGGTGAGTATTAGGCTGCTGGACCATGTAATTCTAGGTCTTATATGGAATAGCATGTATTTATGTTACGCTGCAAATATATCTAACAAGTAAATGGCTGCATGTTAAAGCCCATCTACCGTTCCTATACGCACGCACATGCCCACGCTGTCTTTGCTGGTAGGTTATGCACCCCTTTCATCCCAATCTAACTACGAGAGACTGTAGCGCCGGGCGGCATATCTGACGCCTGAAACATAAAATATTTAACCATTTTGAGGTGATCTTTCCCGTTGTCGTGTGCGCTTGGAATATGACTCATTCAAATCGGAATTGAATATATAATGGGGATAAAGTGGGTTCGAGTTTAAAAGTAAAGCAATGTTTTTTAACGACCCTAGTGTAAGACTGCGTCGTGGCAAACCAAAAATTAAGGAAAAAATTCTCACCTGAATTCACGCGCGAATCCTACCACTTTTTCTAGGCTCTAAGTGTTTTTAGTAACTAACACCTAAGATATACTTCAAAGGCTATTCGCAAAATTATAGCTTTTGTCTGAAATGAGTTAAGTATACTAAAGGGTTGCAAAACTTAAATTGGACAAAATCAACGTTTTCAACCGTAGTGCTCGGCGAACCCTACAATTTATTTGTTTGCTAGGATATATATATATATATATATATATATATATATATATATCTCTTCAGCACTGATATCCTAAGACAATTTTTATGACGGTTCCCAAAAAATGTAATTTTTGTCTCCTGACACGTTGAGTGTAACACTGAGTGGCAAAACGAAAATTAAGGAAATTGTTTTTTATCTGAATTCACGACGTACCGTACAACTTATTTTTTCTAGGATATTGATATTTTCAGCAACTGATACCTTTGAAATACTTCAAAGAATATTCACAAATTTATAGCCTTTGTCTGCTGTTGCGTTAAGTATACTAAAGAGCGGCAACACTAAAATTCGACAAATCAACGTTTTCAAACGTAGTTCGCAGCGAGCCCTACACGTGATTTGTTTGCAAGGATATGGCTACTTCTTCAGCACAGAACGTCCTAAGAAGTCTTTTAAGATCATTCACAAGAATATGATTTTTGTCTGCTGACCCTTTGAGTGTAACACTTAGTGACAAAACGAAAACTAAGGGAAAACAATTTTTCATCACTGGTACCTTAATACGTCTTCAAAGACCATTTACAAAAACATATTTTTGTCTGGTTTCTATCGCGGAGCTCTGCGTCCATTAGGGGCCAATCGCGAGTGGGGTCGCAACCACCCTCCCTTTACGGGCCAGGTAAAAAACATATATGCCCTAGCAATCAAATAAGCTGCAAGGTTTGCTGTAATTCAAAGTTGAAATTTTGTTCCTTGTCTTCGTTTTACCGCTCTGTGTTATAACTAACACATCAGAAGACAAAAATAATATTTTTTTGTGAATGGTCCATGAAGAAGTTCTAAGGTACTAGAGGCATGAAACGGAAAAACTTGTAGGGTTCGGCGTGAATTCAGGTGAATATACTAAAAAAGAAATAACTTGTAAGGTTCGGCGTTAATTCAGGTAAAAAACAGTTTTTCCTAAAATTTCATTGTGTCACTTATTGCTACACTCAACAAGTCGGCAGACAAAAATTATGTTTGTGTGAATCGTCTTTAAATACTTTTAAGAATATCAGCACTGAAAAATAACTATTTCCTACTTAACAAATAAATTATGGGGTTCGCCGCTAACTAAGGTGGAGAACTTTGATTTCGTCTAATTTTAGGTTTGCCGCTGTTTAGTATACGTAATGCATCAGCAGACAAAAGTTATATTTTTGTGGATAGTTTTTAAGTATTTCTAAGCTATCAGTGAGTAAAAAACACTTATATCCTGGCAAACAAATCAGTTGTAGGGTTCGCCGTGATTTAAGGTTAAAGAACTGTTTTTCTTTAGTTTTAGTTTTGCCGTTCTGTGTTGTACTTAACACATCAGAAGACAAAAACTATATTTTGTGAAAGGTCTTTAAGATGTTCTACGGTACCAGTGATGAAAAAACTCTGATATCTTAGAAAGCAAAGAAGTTGTAGGGTTTGCCGTGAATTCAGGTAAAAATTGTTTTTTCCTTAAATTTCGTTTTACCACTCAGTGTTACACTCAACGGGTAGCTGCGTAGCTACGCCGGAGGCGTTTCTTTCCAGTGCTTAATGCCGGCCCAATGTGGAGGTGATCGCACCTTGGATCCGCCCCTGGCCAGGGGGACTGCTACCCCAACTATAAAAAACCCTGATCTGTCAAAATGGGAGAAAACCGAACATTTTCATAACCAGCCGCTGTGGAAGGCGACAAGGAGCCCAAATTCGACGTTTTTAGTTCCCATGTGAGGGGTTCGTTGTCAGCATCAGGTTGAACTTTGGCTGACCCCTCTCTCTTTTGTTGATGGTGACACTTATGAGAGCGCGAACATCATCTCAATAACTTTCGCTTTGCGCAAAATGTTGAAAAGATATCTACTCTCTGTTTATCGGGAACAATGAAAAATTAACATAGGAACAGCTACCCCGACCATGATTTTCGTACGGTTAGTTAGATGAAGATATTAGCATCGAAATGGCGAGAGAAGGAAAAAGCAGTCGCAGTGCATCCCGCTGCCGAAGCTGACATGGAGGTTGCGTTTGTTTCAGTCGCAGTGTATCCCACTGTCGAAACTGACATGGAGGTTGCGTTTGTTTCAGTCGCAGTGTATCCCGCTGTCGAAACTGACATGGAGGTTGTGTTTGTTTCAATCGCAGTGCATCCCACTGTCGAAGCTGACATGGAGGTTGCGTTTGTTTCAGTCGCAGTGTATCCCACTGTCGAAGCTGACATGAAGGTTGCGTTTGTTTCAGTCGCAGTGTATCCCGCTGAAACTGACTGGAGATTGTGTTTGTTTCAGTCGCAGTGCATCCCACTGTCGAAGCTGACATGAAGGTTGCGTTTGTTTCAGTCGCAGTGTATCCCACTGTCGAAGCTGACATGAAGGTTGCGTTTGTTTCAGTCGCAGTGTATCCCACTGCCGAAGCTGACATGGAAGGTTGCGTTTGTTTCAGTCGCAGTGTATCCCGCTGTCGAAACTGACATGGAGGTTGTGTTTGTTTCAGTCGCAGTGCATCCCACTGTCGAAGCTGACATGGAGGTTGTGTTTGTTTCAGTCGCAGTGTATCCCACTGTCGAAGCTGACATGGAGGTTGCGTTTGTTTCAGTCGCAGTGTATC
The DNA here is from genome assembly GCA_034440635.1 of Lepas anatifera. NCBI lineage: Eukaryota > Metazoa > Arthropoda > Thecostraca > Lepadidae > Lepas > Lepas anatifera. Next base: position 79,300 of record JAOTON010000099.1, on the reverse strand, counting down.
CCACTGTCGAAACTGACATGGAGGTTGCGTTTGTTTCAGTCGCAGTGTATCCCGCTGTCGAAACTGACATGGAGATTGTGTTTGTTTCAGTCGCAGTGCATCCCACTGTCGAAGCTGACATGAAGGTTGCGTTTGTTTCAGTCGCAGTGTATCCCACTGTCGAAGCTGACATGAAGGTTGCGTTTGTTTCAGTCGCAGTGTATCCCGCTGCCGAAACTGACATGGAGGTTGTGTTTGTTTCAGTTGCAGTGCATCCCACTGCCGAAGCTGACATGGAGATTGCGTTTGTTTCAGTCGCGGTGTATCCCACTGTCGAAGCTGACATGAAGGTTGTGTTTGTTTCAGTCGCAGTGTATCCCACTGTCGAAGCTGACATGAAGGTTGTGTTTGTTTCAGTCGCGGTGTATCTTGCTGTCGAAACTGACATGGAGGTTGTGTTTGTTTCAGTCGCAGTGTATCCCGCTGCCGAAACTGACATGGAGGTTGTGTTTGTTTCAGTCGCGGTGTATCCCACTGTCGAAGCTGACATGAAGGTTGTGTTTGTTTCAGTCGCAGTGTATCCCGCTACCGAAATTGACATGGAGGTTGTGTTTGTTTCAGTCGCGGTGTATCCCGCTGTCGAAGCTGCGGCGGTTTGTTTCGCTGGGCCAGACTCCGGCTGATCTGGGAGGAGATTTCCCTTACGACCACGAGCTTTGGATCAAGATCCGAATGGTCGGTGTTTGTTTTTGTTATTTGTTTTAAGGACTTTAACACGCAAATTGACGGGGGTCTGAGCCACCTTCGCTTTAGCGGGGGCGGGTACCCGCCCCTACCTAAGATCTCGAGAACCACGCTAGATGGCGAAAAGCGGTAAAGGGCGTAGGGTAGCCCATCCACTTCCCTATCGAAAATATTTTTTCCTTTTTTTAGGTCGTATCTAAGGCCACTAGAGGCCAAGACATGCCATCATGGGGATAACATGTAAATGAAGGTTTTCGGTTATCACATCTAAACAAATAAAGATAAAGCAAAACAATCTAGATCATTACAATCCTCGCAGAAATCAAAATAGAATGATGCATAATATCACATTGCTAGGTCAAATCAGGTCAAAGATAGGATTTTACGTGACCTGAGGTTAGGTCAAGGTCACATTATGTAAAGTGCATATCATTCGAAGCGCAAAGACCAGGAAAATATAATGCAGTTCAAATAAACGCTCTATTACCATCCATTACCAATCTCTTCAGTGAAAACAATGTTTTATGTATTTCCTATGGAAAGGTCACGGCTCCTACCTGACCTTGGGTCATCAATATGAAAAATACCGAAACATGTTTTAGAGCACTCGATGGGCACATTATGTCATGTGAGTTTCTATTGGATAAGTTCACCCTGTTCTGACTTATGCTATCTTAAACTTTTTGAGGTCAGGTCACTTGTCCTGTACTGGTGACCTGACCTGAGATTACCTTACTTTGAAATTGTGAGCAAATTTGAAAAAATGATTAAAAAAGTATGCTAAGTACCGCGGCACTACGCAAGGCTGTTTTTATGTTATCTCCAAAAGCCCCGAGGGGATGGGTACCCTCTTCCCCTTCAATGCGCGTGTTAACAACGTGAAGTTTTCAAAACATTAATCCTACACCGTTCTGTTCTTTTAATTTATCTGCAAATCGTTTTTTATTTTGGTGCCTGATGTAATGTTTTATGGTTCTTAAAACCTAGCATAGTGTCTCAAAACCGTACACTGAGGATTTCTATACGAAATACTCTTCCATAGTAACTTACTATTCAACACTTCAGAAGCTGGAGAGTTTTTGTCACGACTCGGAGGCGGCACTGGATGACCTGAAGAAACTGTGGCTGCGACTGCTGTCTGCCGATCAGACAGAGCGGCGTCACGCGAGTGACCTGCTGCTCGCCTCTGCACCTCTCTACCGCTCCGTGCTGGACACAGCCCAGACTGTCACGCGCGCAGGTCGGTCCACGTCACTGTCCAACATCCTCCGTTTGTGTGAATTTGTTCGAGATTTGCACTCAAAACCAAATTGTACAATGTTCACGCCTCATTTTAAGGCAGGAATCATGATGCTGTAATTTTCAAACTATAATCATTAATGTGTATCGATATTATTGGGGATGCTATAACACTGTTATTTACAATTGTAGAAATAACATGTCATGTTTACCCATGGTCGTATCAAGGTTGAAGTTAATGTTTTTGGCTCACTTTTTTGAAAATGAGTAATTAAAGATCAAAACCATGAATTCCAGTTGTCGAAGCAATCTTGCAATGCCCCAATATTTTAGTGCCCTTCCAACAACTTTTACCCATCTCTCAGAATGGGGTTGTAAAAAGTTATATTTACAATCACTAAGATCACAATCCATCTTTCATAGGCGGACCCAGGATTGCCGATTAGGGAGGGGCACATGGTCGAGGGGCTGCCATCCAGTCCAGGGGACGCCACTCGTGGATAGCAAAGCCTATCTGATGGACGCCAAATCTGATCACGGCGGCGGCGACGGTCGCAGCCCGGGAGAAGAAGGTTTTGAGAAACGAGCTTTTCAGGGGGGACTTCGACTTTCACGGGGGAGTGTGGCACTGTGCCTATTTCAGGGAGCACCAAGAGTCGATCGGGAGGGGGAGTGCCACCCCCCAGAAGAATGTTTGGCACCTCTCAGGAAAGTCTGTCTCTTTCTTGAAACCAGGCCTTATTTCACACCCATTTTTGTTTTTACCTCGCGTGACTCCCTTATCATCAACACACAGTCATGGTGTGAGCTAGGGGGCAAAAGTATGTGAAAGCATTCGGTAACCCCATTCACGGGCATCTGACCCCCCTGATATATATCATCATAGATACCTCCCCAATATGGGTGTGAACTCTCGGGCTGTGACGCCCTATGCGGAGTTCAAACCCCCTAACACCCCCACAAGACCCCAGAAATTGGTGGCAGTCTGGCACTTCAACTGGGGCCGCTCACAAAAAGGATATCTCTAAGGTTTCAGGGCTTTTCATTTCCCAGCCGTGTGCATTTCTAAAATAATTCACTTTAAAATATGTAATTTAAAATGTACGGAAACTTACCACGCTTTTCGTTTTCACGGAGGAATACCATTTTCTGCCCTGCGAGCAAATGAACACAACATCGATAGCATTACAAATGTATATTCGGTGCCAATTCTACAAAGAGATCGTTCTGAGTTTATTCTTCGCAAAATTATTCATTATTTGCTCAAAGCTGACTCAATCTGAATAAGAGTGCACTTTAGCTACCTGAAGCAATTATTGTGAGAAAATAGGCTGTTTGTAGGTACATTTATCTTACTTTGTTTCACCACCTAATCACCCCATTTGGTTGCATTGGATTCAGCAGATGAAAGTGTAGAACCCAAACGCGGCTGTGGCGGCGTGAAGTCATAATCCGCCTTGCTCTGGATCAACTGCAACTTGCCCATATTTCTTATTTATATCATAGTCAATTGAATCTAATTCATCGAGATTTCACGATTATGCACCCAAGCAATGCAAGTTGAATATACAAATCAAGACACTTGGTTTTGACTCAGCTAATTGAGCGAGGGAGCCATCGTTTGCTCTTCTCCAGATTAAGTCGCCTTTGAATCAATAACAAGTCTGCTCACTCACAGCATACTGAGCCTTGGGCTTAAGGTGTTTGGTCTTCTCAAGGTTATGACCAATACCTAGTGTAATTTAAAAAATTCAAACTAGTAAACACTAAACAATCCCAATTCCAGCAAAGCTTAGTTTAAAGAAAAACGTTATCAACCTTCTGTTGTCTAAGCGTTCACTTTTCCGAGGCCAGACTGTCTTAGATTTGAAGCGCGCCACGCTCACAGATTAGAAACTCGGCTGTTCGCGCATGCGCAGTCGCCGTGACTGACACCCGATTCAGGAGTTGATCTTCCTCCTGACACCTCTGTGTGAGAGGGGGGCGTGATCAGACTGTGGATGGGGATAGCAGAGTTCGCATAGTGAGGGGAGTCGAAAGCCACGCGGCGCTCTGTAAACCCTTCCTAAAATCAACCGAAATCTAGGTGCAAAAAATGTTTTTTTTATTTCGTGATGCGCCAACATCAGTTGCAGGCATATGGGCCCTTATGATGGTGTCCGAGCTGTTAAATGGCCCTCAACTTTTCATGCTGGTGGTCAATCTTTTCAGTGCACATGCCCCTAGATCCGCTTATGTCATAAGGTAATTCGTTAAAGGGAATGTGGTACCTTTATAACGTGCTTTTGACTGAGATAGCCAAGTTGTAAAGCATGCCGGAAAACCCGGTACTCTATATATCATTTGTCTTGAAACTCACCTTATCAGGTGTTAATGTGACGACATATACTGACGTCACAATGAGTATCAGCCAATCGGGGCCCTTGAAGCCTATTGAATATGGTAGTGGTTGCCAGATCATGACATCATCCACAGGCAAATATTTTTCTATTCCTAGAGGAGCATTTTACAAATGAAAATATTGAGCTTATTGTACATTTCTCAGAGAAATCGTGGACACTTCCATGATTTTCGGCTAAAAGTTCCCCAAACAACACTAAATTCCAGGATTCGACCAAGGTGCCACATTCCCTTTAAAGCAAAATATTTTCCTTGACCTCAAAAGCGTTGTACGTGCTTCAGAGATGATGCTCCCCCAGGCGAAGAACTTGTGCAGGCGCTACAGGTGGGAGGGCACGGTGAATACCAGTCCCTTGGAAGTGATAGCAAGAATGCCGACACTGAACACCAAATAACCGAGGTAAGCACAGTAAGAATACAAACAAATAACTGGGTAAGTACGGTTAGAATACAAACAAACCACTGGGGTAAGCACGGTAAGAATACAAACAAATAACTGGGTAAGTACGGTTAGAATACAAACAAACCACTGGGGTAAGTACGGTAAGAATACAAACAAATAACTGGGTAAGTACGGTTAGAATACAAACAAACCACTGGGGTAAGCACGGTAAGAATACAAACAAATAACTGGGTAAGCACGGTTAGAATACAAACAAACCACTGGGGTAAGCACGGTAAGAATACAAACAAATAACTGGGTAAGTACGGTTAGAATACAAACAAACCACTGGGGTGAGCACGGTAAGAATACAAACAAATAACTGAGGTAAGTACGGTAAAAGTACAAATAACCGATGTAAGTACAGAACGAATAAGTAAGTATAGTGCGATGTAAGTAACGTTTTCTTCTTCTCGGCGCTTTTCGATGCTGCCGGAACCCACTCGGGATCATCTTCAAATCGAGGACGGGATGTGGAAGGCTTATCCAGATGGCCGAGGTTGTCGACTGTTTCAGACGAAGCCGTGATATTATCCCCGCGCTTTCGCTTCGCTTCCTTTTCATCTCGCATCTTCTCTTTTTCTTTGCGCTCAGCCATGCGATCGAAGCGTTGCTGTTGTTTCCGGTCGCGATCACCGAACTTCACAAACTTTTGGCGGCGAAGTCGAACCACAAACTCCTCATCTTGTTCCTTAGCTCCCTGCGTTTTCTTTGAGTCTGCTTTGATGATTTCGATTGCGTCTTCCGCGGTGATATTGAAGTACGAATCCCGTGCGAGCGTGAAAATTGAAAGCTTTTCCTTGTAGCTATCTCGCTTCGTGTAGGACTTCTTGTTTAAATAAGTCAACTGCTCTCGCAAACTCAGGATTTTCTTCTTGATGGTGTTGGCCTACTTAAGAGGAATCCTGGCATCGCCGAGTTTCCAGAGCTCTATCAACTCGGTCGCCACATGATAGGCAGCGGAATCTGCGTTGCGCTGGTTCTTCTTCTGAGAGTAAATGATGTCAAAAAGGCGCTCTAGCACGTCCTTCCCTTTTGGCGGCTGTGATGGGGGTGGCTTGAAATTTCGCAACCGCTTGGAAATCTCGAAATCAGGATAAAGGATGACACGAGTCTCCATAATTATACTAGAATCTAACTAGGTTAATTGATTATAAAAAGGAAGAGCAGAAAAGAAACTGACACCGCGTCCCGTTTGCCACTTTAGTCTCGCGTGCCTAACGAACGAGTATGGGATGCTGGTCAATTTTACTTTTCTTTAGGCGGATGCGGCCACGTGCTATCTGTTTTTCCCTCCGATTCCGGAGATACACAAAATCGGTCCCCACAATTTGTTGGTTGGTTGTTCTGGTTTTTACGACGCACCTACAGCTGCTAAGGTCATGCGGCATCCCCAATTTTCATCCTGTTGGGAGGTTATTTCGGGGAGCAGGAGGCCCTTTCCAGGGCTCATCATCTCATCATCCTCATAGCCCCAGTTCTTCGCGGAAGGCATAGTTCTTTTGTACCCCTCCATCATAGCTTCTGTGACGGATAGTAAAAATATCGTAAGCAGTATGGGTACCACATGACACGTTACTACAAAGGTATATATCGTGCTTCTTAACTCAGGCCAATATTGAGGGCATGGCAGGTCAAATTTTGACGAGCATATAACATTTTTGTAGCTCTAGCTTCGGACAACTTCAAGTTAGGTATAATAATCTGGCACCACTAGAGTTCCCTCCTAAAGCCCCGTCGAATGATATATCGCAACACCGTATTAACTCCGAGTGAAAAAATGACGTGACCTAAGGTCAGGTCAAGGTCATCCTTTGACCCCGACATGATCATGATGCATACCAGTCGACTCGCAGTGACAGTAAAAACACAATGACCTCAAAAGAAAAGCCCCTTTTACAAAATGGTTCTCAAAATACGAAAAATCGCTATTAAAATGCTACTAAATCTCTCAATTAGCGCACGTGGCACTTTGACCCCCGGACCGAGCCAAAAAGTTTTCAAATTTGTTTATGATACATCATTGAAAAGAGAATTAAATTACGCACATTGACGAGATGTCTTTGAGCATTTCGGCCGGAAAAAATGTGTCTAATAGATATTTCACCCTAATCGGTGCTAATACTCGAGACAAGGTTGTTGCCCAGTTTCGTCAATCTGGCCGAGAGCCTCTCAGTGTGCAGCTGCCACGAGTTAACGCTGGAGCCTTGACCCTCACGCCTGTTACGTTGGAGCAGCTCAGGCGTGTTCTATGTTCGCTGCCGAATAAGACGTCAATCGTTGATGGGGATATCCCGATCAAAATCATGAAAATTTGTTTTCACATTATTGGCCGTGTTTTGCTGAGGATCATTAACAAGAGTTTCGTGACGGAAACTGTGCCACCAAGCTGGAAAAAAACGTTGTAATTCCTCTGCATAAAAAAGGCTCAGCCTCTGAAGCATGCAATTTTAGGTCATTAACGTTGGTCTCATCCATATGCAAGATCGTAGAAAAACTAGTACATAATCAGGTAACCACTTATCTTACAGTACAGCACCTATTTAATGAAGATCAACATGGCTTCATGGAAAAAAACACTCTACCACCACCGCCCTCTTAACTGTTTCTGATGAAATTCTTCGGGGCATGGACAGATCTGAAATAAGCTTAGTTGCCTTAATTGACCTCAGTCGCTGTTTCGATGTTATTGACCATATCCTTCTTCTCGAAAAATTAGAGTTTCTCCAAATTTCAACCGGGTGGTTCAAAAGTTATCTAGCTGAGCATGTTCAGACAGTTGGGTTTGGGGATAACCTGTCAGAATCTCTTCCTATTTCCATAGGTACATACTTTTCAGGAAACATGTTTAGGTCCTTTAATTCATAACATAGCTACCGACGACCTTACTTGTCATATACCGACCCATATGGATGGCTTCAGTGTCACTGTCGTGCATTATGCTGATGACTATCAGGTAGCAATTACTGGTCCTCGTAGCCACCGTAGTGAGTTGCAGCGTGCGTTAGAAAAGGTTTTAGATATAATGCCTGTATGGTTCCTTCAACACAGTATGATGGTTAACGCTTCTAAAACTGAACTTCTGCTCTGTGGTGATCGCCGTCAACTTGCTTTCATTTCTGAACCTGCTGAAGTCATGTTTATGGGAGAGCCTTTAAAATATACTGACAATGTTAAGAACCTGGGTGTCATCATGGATTGCAACCTCTCCTGGAACCTACATGTAAAGCACAGGACGGATCGCTGCTTTGGTATACTGATTGGACTCTCGCATGCCAGACATTTACTACCACTATTAACACTTAAACCAACACAGCAGGCAGATGAACGCGTTTCGACAAAAATTGTCTTCTTCAGCATCTCCCTCCTACCATAGATGCTGAAGAAGACAATTTTTGTCGAAACGCGTTCATCGGCCTGCTGTGTTGGTTTAAGTGTTAATATCTGTCAACCACTGTTATACAATTTGCTACCACGTTGTGTTATGCCTAGAATCATGGATTCTCTTATATTCTCCCATTTGCAGTACTGTGTGCAAGTGTATGGTGGTACATCAGCAGACATGCTTAACAAAATTCAAAAGGTCTTAAACTTTTCGGCTCGGGTTATATCCCATCGTAGAAAACACGACCACATTTCTGATGCCATTCAAGAGCTGGGTTGGCTGAACTCACATCAGCTTGTCGAGTACCTCGATTTATGTTTATTGAACAAATTACTTGTGAACGGCGAGCTTTGTCATCCAAGTTCCATTTCAATCGTGACGTATGTGCGCGTGAGACACGTCAACCAGAACACCTGTTCTTAGAGAGGCCTGGGAACAACCATGGTAAAAGGACATTTTCTTATTGTTCAGGTTACCTTTTTAATCGTTATTATGATAGTTTAAGTCATTGGAACACACTAAACTATTCTTTTAAAAGGTTAGCTATGAATATCGTGAAGGGGAACTGATGTATGTGTGGTGTTAGCTATTGATAGTAGGCAGCTGTTGTATCTTTATGATTTAAATGGGACACGATTTTACCTTGCATTTTTTGTTTTTAGTTAGGGTGATTTTTACCTCTGATTGCTTACCTATTCTTCTGATAAGGCACTCTGATGTGTATGACAATGACCTCTGAATAACCCATTTTGTGCGGAATGGTCAGCTGCAGTGTAAATAAATAAATAGGTAAATAAGGCCTGGATTTGTTCCACCGCCGATGCCAGTGCCGCCGAGGAATGAACATTCTGACGCCCGGGTACTATGCAATCAACAAGTGAAGAGGAGGCATATAATGATGCTATATAGCACGTGAGGGAAAGCTTTTCCACAGAGCGTACGCCTAGGCCTTTATGTCGGATGGGAAGCCACGCCGTGCCTTGGATGTCAACGTTTGGGATTTCGGCTAGCGTGGTTCTCACCGTCTCGTCGATACGGCTCAGGCCAGACGGACAGAGGAACGTCGGAGCTGAACGGAGGAGGTATTGCAGCCTGGGTGCTGAGACGTGATGCGACAAGAAGAATGTAGCAGCATGGCGATCCAAACACCTGATGCGGTCACCTAATGTGGTGATCATTGCTGAGGCGACCTTCAATGCAGAGGTGCAGAAAGTATGCTGGCTGTCACAAGCTCAATGCGACGTATGCATCCTCTGTCACACAGAGCTGGAAATCATAATTGTATACCTGAACACTATTTCCAATATGGTGAACGTCCTTTACCTGTTTTGCTTTTTGCAGCAGACAAGGTTCAAGCACCAAACCATTACAGCATGAAAGTAGTAAACTGTGCTTTCATTTTTAGATCATGTTTTTGCTTTTGGAAGAAAAATTTCAATTTATGGGTCATTATTTCCAGTATTGGGATCATAACTATTATTGGGCAACTCTGACCGCAGTTTCCCCCCAATGACATGTATTTCCCTTTTGAAGAAATTTCCATTTTTGGAAAGAGTGTTTCCAATTATGGTACATTTCCCCATGATTAAATGTAGCAATTATAAAAATAATTGTTATTGGGAACATATCTATGACTGGGAGCGTACACGTACCAACAATTGGGAAACCTGATCACAGCTCCCCCCCACCCCACTAAACTTCTATCTCACATATCAACAAAAGGGACAAAAATGTCCAATGTCAACATAGGATTCGGATCTACCTAAAATGTGTGGGTAAAGTGGACCTTAGGTAGCATTTTAAAGACAGATCAAATGCTTAAATTTGCCTCCCACCCCCATTATCCCCTGCCTGGTCGTTCCTTCTTGCAGTAAAAACTCTAGGCAACTACCCCGCGTAGATGTAAAAATATGTCTATTGGCCTAATAGGTACAGAGGTATTGGAATTCTCATACCAAAGAAAGATCCAATGTAGTCAAAATCCTGCTTTAACTCCATGCAGTTCAGGTCCTGTGTGTTCCTTGCTACCACTGGTATTAAGCAGCTCACCCCCAACCAGGGTTTTTCGAAGTCTCTTTTTCTGAGATTTTCTGTGACTTTTTTTAGATGAGAAGGGGGGTCTAGTAGGCCCCCTCCAGTGCACGCTAGTGTCAGGCCCCTCTCCAGTGTGGGTGTTAAAACTTTGTGGAGGACTGCATTGGCACACATTTGCTATCTGTACAATACTGACATGATAATTTGATCATGAAATCTCACCTGAATTACTGTTGTTACCAGTCTGTTGCTGGTGCCAGCTCTCCCAACTTCCTCCAGCTCCAAATCTACCTAACCAATCTAGGGCACAAATAAGCTAAGGCACGAGCAAGCTAAGGAATGAAAAACCAAGTTTGATATGTGAAAGTGCATCAATCTTGCAGTAGCCTTCATTCACCTTAGATTAGCCATGGGCAGCACTATTTATTCTAGCTAGTTTTAGCCTGGATTTATCTCAGATATACATAATAAATATGCCCTCAAAAGAAGTGGATTCCCACCTGTTTAAATTTTTTGCCAGGCTCTACATCACATAAACATTTCGAACTTGTCCTGTCTTGTCGCTGTTGCGTAGTTTAAGTAGAATTGCTGCCCAGCTATGTTTATTTTTCCACTCATTTAGTACTTTTCTTAGTAGATTTTAGGCGTACTTAAAACTAGATTCAAAGAAATATGGGCCACTAAATGGAAGAGACTCAAACTAAAAATATGATTTAACCTGAAAAAAATGGACAGATAAGTACTTGATAAAGTATCTGCGTTATCTTTAATACCTTAAATATGCCCACAATTATGTATTACTCGAAAAATTGACTGTCACATTTCGGGTATCTAGGCGGCAACTTTCCGCTAACTACTAATAATCGGCACCATTGGGCTGCATGTTAAAATCTGGCAACTGTGACAGCGGTTTCCGGGTTTTCTGCAGCTGGGGTCCCTCGTTTTAGTAGAAACTGAACACAGTACCGATATTGTATCATTGATGGTACGCTGTGCAATTAAAGAACAGAGCAGCTAAATTAAAATATTCGCTACACGTTTCATTCTGTATTTCGAGAATATGTGGTTTGATTCTGAATCATATAGACAGGATCGCCATTCCGTCACACTTATGCACCTTGATTTTCGTAAATGTGTCACAAACTCCAGTAGACGAGTTGGCAAGTTTCTGAACCTCTGCTTCAATGTGGAGGGCAGGCCAGAGCGGTGAAGTGGTGATCCGAGCAATTTGAGGTCGTCTGGTGGGGTGTGAGCTATTTCGGGCACGGCCTGGCGGATCGTCTTGATGGATTCCGTATGTTTACAGGCAGTGGTGTCTCCCATGACCGTGACCTCACATTTTCTGGTGTTTAGCTCCAGTCCTAGTTTCCGAAGGAAGCTGTTGAGCCTTTGAAGATCTGCAGCCACCACTTCAGCGGGACATGCCAAAGTTGCGTCATTCAAGTCACAGATGTTTAGCGGTGATACCATGGAGCGTGCGCAGGTGTCCACCGCCAAGGCGAATGCTACTGGGCCCAGGGGGTCGCCCTGCTGGACTCCGCGGGATGAAAGTTAAGTGTGTTCGCCGAAATAGAGTGGGCTGGGCATGCTGTACGCCTGGTGTACTAAAGGATATACCTCCGGGCAGCGGTCCTTGATGGTGGTTAGAAGGATGTCTCGTCTCAGTGAGTTGAGTGTGTTGCGGACGTAAATCTTCACAAAGACTGAGGGGCGGGCATCGATAGTTGCGGGTGTGATATAATCCCGCGCATTGTGCCGATCGCTATAGGGCGTATGCCGCCGTCCTTTTTCCTCAAAGCGCAGAGTAAAGCCCCGAAAATGGCATCTCGGCCGCAATCCGGGACTCGGCCGGCGAGGATCAAGTTCGTTTATCTTGTAACTGAGCCTACGAGGCGGCCGCCAGGCTCAGTTACATCGTTTCTTGCGTTTCCCTTTCTTACGAATCTCTTCTTAACCACTTAAGCGTCATTTCACTTTTTTCTCGTAGATTGCAACACAACTTGCTCTTTCTTAAAGGTTAAACAAGGTTTAAGGTTAAAGGCTGCTCTTTCTTAAACAAAATTAGGTCATCAGAGTTTCTCGAAAAATTACCATTGCATGTGCCATCCCGACCAACTCGCACGCTGCTTCTTTTCGCTGAGCGCCGCGGACGTGTCACCGTCAATAACGGCTTCCCTCAGCGTATACCGAGTGAGATGGATGCATTTCTGCGGCGGGGAAATGCAGATTTTATCAACGACTCTTTTATCGCTTGTAGGAAACATGTTCATGCATATATTTGCACTGTTTAACTTTTATCAACGTCACTTTTACCATCGGTTTTATGATCAGCTGCATCTTTCTCATCACTCCCACTTTGATGTTTTTACCGCTTTTCACATGTGTGTCACTCATCTGTGTATATAGTTTTCCTTTTACTTACATCGACTTCGCCTGTTATTGGATCATGTTCTGTTGGCGATTTACGTGAATAAATAAATAAAAAACGAAAATAAACAAATATAATAAAATAAAAATAAACAAATGAATAGATTCCCGAAGTATCACCGCGGCAAACAAGTGATATTGGTCAATGGTTGGAAGGTATTGAGGGGTCCCCAGACCTTAAACAAAGACACGATGGACGTCAATTTCCAGTCACTTGGAAATGTTTTCGTGATAAGTCAGCAATTGATAAGGCGCAGAAGGTAGGGGCCGATTACAGAAAAACACTTTTTTATCGCAAACAATGGGACTACATACATGCCTATAGCGCGAGACGAGTTCATCGCACGCAAATATCGACTTAGCTCCGGAAGGGTGACGGGTCTGAAGCTGAAACCTGATACGCAGACAGTTGGAGGTCTCGGATGTTTCGGCCTTTTTGGTCTACTTAGTTCTATATTTTGGTCCAAAGATTATATATGTTTGCTGTGGCTCGGTCAAACAATTTTTAGCTGCTAATATATTCAGCAGGAAACAGTAGTTCCAACCGTCAGACACGGAATTCATCAGGACATTTAGTTCCTAACATTTAACTTTTTCTACAACCCAGTCTTATGGAAGGCGAATAAAAGCAAGGACCATAAAGCCACCGCAGTGGTGTAGGAAGAACAATAGCAAAGCACTGACGTTTCTTCGTTTTTCCGCCTCAGCCTCAGTACCTAACCGTTGACGGGAATAGCATGTGCATTATCATCGCTTGAATCGTTTGCCCTCGGCACTGAGAGCGAAGACGCTAGGCTGCTGTGAGGTGGTAGTGGATCAGGAGCGTAGCCCTAGATCTCCCGGTTCAGGACTTAAAAATGAGCCTGAATAGTTCCCTCCTTAATCATAAAAAAATCGTGATTAGGCTAGTTCGTCGTCGCTGGGCCTACCCTGCTAGGGCACTGGATTCGATAGAGCAGCCTTAGCCACCCCCCCCCCACTCTCCCAAAAAAGCACAAGATTTCTGGAAGCTGTAAAAACTGTAAACCAATTTAATACCATTGTTTTATCACTGTTTCGGAGAATAAATACAAACCTAGTAATTCATTTATTCGATCAAGTTATTCAAGTTCTTCTATAAAACGCTGCTTTTGAAGAAACATAAAACGACGGTCGTGTGGTGCAAACCATTCTAGCTTGCTTCACAGGCGGTCGCAGTGAGTGAAAGTTAACAAAACATGTAGCCAAAAGAATACTTCATGCAGCAGCATAGCACCTTCCCTGGTTTTTAATTAGAACAGGAGTATTTTTGTCAATTTTAAGAGCACCAAAAACCAGGGCTGGAAAAAACCCGGTTTTTTTTGTAAAAAGCCCACGGGTCTGGGTTTTTGCGGTTTTTTGTGGGGTTTTCCGTTTTTTTTATTTTGTTTTGTAGCATTCTCACCCCACCGTTTCTAGATTAATGTCATTGTTTGAGCACGCATTCAGACTGTGATGCTTTCAATATCATCGCTTTCAATATCATCGTTGCCTACCAGTCTTTGCCTTAGGTGGTGGAGGTGAGAAGAAGCTCCTACTCCCCAAGCTGTTCTGAAGTACCCGATTAACGGCAGCGTGCAGAACCCTTCCTAGTTTATGGGCACCCATGGATAAGAAAAATGAACCGACTTTTGACCAGAATAACAATTTGTGGGGCTTATAAACTCTTCCACTGCTATGGTCATGCGGCGTCGTCGACTCTTGTTACTGTTTTCTCTAATGAGTCGGACGTTGTTATTATTCAGGAACACTGGTTATTTCCTTCAGAGCTTTCCTGTCTAAATAATATTCATAACGATTTTGTGTCCTTTGGCATTTCTTCAATGAATCCTTCTAATGATCTGATCGTAGGTAGACCTTATGGGGTGTAGCGGTCTTGTGGAAAAATAACCTGTCCCCTTTTGTGGGGATGAGGTGGCTTAGTGGATAGCACCCTTGTCTTCTAAGCCACCGGTCCCGGGTTCAAGTCCCGGCGGAGCCTCTGAATAAGTCGATCTGATCCCCAAAATCCCTTCCAACAGGGCGAGAGTTAGCGACGCCGTATGACCTTGGCAGTTGGTGCGTCGTTAAACCCCAACAATTATTATTGTCCCCTTTTGTCAGGCCTGTGACTTATGATGACGACCGCATTATTGGTTTAGAATATTCTTGCTGTGGTGTAAAGTTACTGCTTTTGGGTGTTTATCTACCATACGACACCAGAAATAACTTTGACCAATATGTTTATTACCTAGCGAAACTTAAATCTATTGTGGATGAATTTGATTCTCCGTATGTCTGTATACTGGGTGATTTCAACGCTGATGTTGCGAAGGCATCAAATTTTGGCAAAGAACTCGAGAGGTTTTGTATTGACTCTAATCTTCTGATCACTGATCTAATGTATCTACCACCTGACTCAGTAACACATGTAAATAATGGTCATGGTACTGAGGGATGGCTTGATCACGTAATATGTACTAATGGTTTCCATTCCCTGCTTAGTGAAATTGGTATTTGTCATTCGGTATTAAGTTCAGATCATTTTCCTATTTTTGCTAAGATAATCGTGCCTGTGACGAGTCCTTCCTCGACTTCTATGGTTGATGAGAACAGCAATGATAAATGGATGGTTGATTGGGCATCACTCATGGGTGACGATCTCAGAAAGTATAACGATGATCTTGAGAAACGGCTTGCGGACATAGTTGTTCCATGCCATATCCTGCATTGTCAAAATTGTTCGTGTTCCGAACATCTATCAGCAATTACTCAATACTATGATGCAGTAATACATTGCGTGCAGTTTGCATCACGCTCCACAATCAGTAAGAAGATTACCGGTAGAGGCAGGAACTGCATTCCTGGCTGGAATGAGTTTGTGGAGGAAAGACATGCATTGATGGTGGACATTTACTCTATTTGGGCTCTTGTTGGTAAACCTAAGCATGGCTATATTTATGATCAGTTACGGTTGGCGAAATCGCGATTCAAGTATGCATTACGATTTTGCTTCCGAAATGAAAAAGATCTGAGGGCCAAGTCTCTTGCGGATAAACTTGTGAGAAATCCATGTGACACGGTTGCTTTTTGGAAAGAGGTCCGCAAGCTTAATAGCTCTCCCCATTAGCACAATGTGTTGGAAATATTAGTGGTGAGAACAATATTGCTGGTATGTGGAAGACTCATTTCTCTGGTATACTTAACAGTGTTCAAAATGATTCGTGTAAGTCGTCGATTCTGGAGCGGCTGGGGAATTATGAGAATGATTTTGAATCCTTCTCTTATCAGGAGACTGTAGCAGCAATACAAGCCTTATCATCAGGACGTTCGAATGGAAGCGATCAACTAAGCGCAGAACACTTTAAATTTGCAGGTCCATCTTGTGCAGTTCACTTATCACTCTGTCTCACTATGGCTGTTAGGCACGGTTTTCTACCCCCGCTTTGACAAAAGTGCTTCTGTCCCCAATTGTGAAGGATAAGTCTGGGAACATTTCGGATAAGGACAATTATAGACCGATTGCACTTGCTAGCGTAGCTTCAAAAATTTTGGAAACGTTGGTGTTAAACAGGAGTAAATTGAGTCTCGATACAGGTGATCATCAGTTTGGATTTAAGTCTAAATGCTCCACAGATATGGCAATCTATGCGGTGAAGGAAATTACTGATTATTATATTCGCAACAGTAGTCCTGTCTTTGTGTGTTTCCTGGATGCCCGTAAAGCTTTTGACCGCGTAAACCATTGGAAATTGTACGAAAAGCTCTTGAACAGAGGAATGGACGCTTGTCTGGTTAGAATGCTCATGAATTGGTATAAATCTCAACAGTTTTACGTGCGCTGGGGTAAGTGCATCTCAGAGGATTTTCTGTCTCCAATGGGGTAAGGCAGGGCGGCATTTTATCACCGTACTTGTTTAATGTGTACACTGATGAACTGTCCTCTCAGCTATCCAAAAGCAAGGTTGGCTGCCACTATCTAGGCTGTGCAAATCACCTTTATTATGCAGACGACATGGTTCTTTTGTCTCCAACCCCGTATGGGCTACAAAAAATGTTAAAAATATGTGAGATGTATGCCAATGATCATGATATATTATTTAACACGAAAAAATCAGTATGCATGGCTGTTATCCCCATGATGTTTAAAAAAATGGTATTGCCCAATTTCATTCTATGTAATAATATTCTAGCGTATGTGGATTCATATAAATATCTAGGTTTTCATCTCATGAATGTACATGTCCGATGTGATGACAGCGAGGTGCAGTATCAGTATCGGCAGCTATGCTGTCGTGCCAATTCACTTATCCGAAAATTCTCCATGTGTTCATATGCTGTCAAGAGGTTTCTGTACAACGCATACTGCTCAACTATAAGCTGTGTGCATCTTTGGCACTCATTTCGATCCTCGGTTCTAAAAAATTCAAGGTTTGCTTTAATAATGCTGCCAGAATGTTCTTTGGTTACGAAAGATTTTGCAGCGTGTCTGGTATGTTTGTTAGTGAAAGAATTGATAATTTTGATGCCTGTTACAGGAAAGCGGTGTGGGGTTTAGTAAAAGGATATGCGACTCTGATAACACAATTCTGAATAGATTGTTCCACAGTGACTTGGCCTTCACCTCAAAAATTAGAAAGGCCTGGAATAGTGCCCTGTATTGAAGAAGCGTTGTGTGTGTGTGTGTGTAATATGAGTGGAGAACGTGTTTTTGTTTTTGTTTTTTTGGAAGTAGTAACTGGACCTCGAGTCTGTAAATAAAGGATTCTCTCTCTCTCTCTTCTCTCTCTCTCTCTCTCTCTCTTTTTAGGAGCCGGATTCTCCGTACTCAAGAAATCCACCGGACGTAAGCCCGGGCGACCCCGTAGAAAGCAAGTGCGACAAGCACCACACCACTGCGCCCCACAGGAATTCATTTTTATAAATCAGTAGCTCATATTCCTCATGGACAAATGCTAGCGCTGAAAATCTTAGTCGGGTACATCAATAAAGGCCAGATCACAATTCTCAGAGCACAGCAGGGGCGTATCCATTATTTGCTCAGGGGGAAGGGGCGTTGATATAGGCTCCGGGGCACAGCACGGGGCCCGAGCGCAAAGATCGCTAATGAAAATAAAAAGAACGTCAGCGGTGGCTGATGAGATGGTGGAGTGAATCGGTGTGGTTCACGTGACTTTTATTGGCTGTTTTTACCTACATTGTCTCTTTGTCTATCTAGCTAAATAAAGCGTGGTATCCTTTTTATTATTTTGTGACTCGGGGACCATCGTGCCCCCAACACGAATTCTTTGGGCAGTTTTAGAAAAATTGACCGGTGCCTTGAGACACAACCTCCCCTCCCGCCAGAAAAAAACTATTGAGTCGCCCAAGAACGAGTCTAGGGATCCCCGAGACCAGCTCTGAGGGCCTCGTGAACCAAGACAAACTCTTGAAGACTCTTGAAGGTCCTCGAGACTAACACTGGGAGCCCCAAGAACAATTCTTGGGGTCCTCCGAAACCAACTCTGGGGGCCCCAAGGAACGAATCTAGGGACCCCGAAACCAACTTTCAGCCAGGTTCAAGACCAACTCTATTGGCCGACGAGACAAACCCTCGAAGGCCTTGGAGACCAACTCTGAGGCCCCCGAGACGAATTCTTAAAGGCCATCCGAGAGCAACCCTGGGCTCTCCGAGAAAACTTTTCGGATCCCCCAAGTCAGAATATTGGGCCCCACGAGACCAACTTTGGGAGCCCTCAGAGACCAGCTCTGGCCCACCCCCCCCCCGTGACAAACTCTTGAGGGTCCTCCAGACCAACTCTGAAAACCCCGGAGAAAACTTTTGGGGCTGCTCCAGATACCAAGTCTGGAGGCCCAGAGATAAACTCTGGTGTCCCGATAGCCGAATCTGTGGCCCCCAATTCAAAATTTTGGTGGGCCCTACCAGACCAACGCTTGGGTCCCTGAGACTTGCTATTGAGAGTCTCCGAGACAAACATTGTAATGGTGTCAGTGTTCTTATAATCAACTTGGGGAGCATAAACCAGAAAACGACAGGAGGCCGTGCAGGAATCTCTTTACAGTGCTTAAGCTCAGCAAAGGGGAGAGGCGGTCGCCCCACCTTGGCTGCGCGCCTGGAATACAGCACGATGTGACTCCACCACCATAAGCCATTTTTGCCATTCCATGAGCTTGACAAAGAAACTTTTGTGTGACTAAGGTCAAAGTCAGTCAGAGTCACAATCTGAGACTGCACTGTTACTTTGGCATATTTTGACCTTGCAGAGATGTTTATAAATTAAGATATATATAGGTTGAATTCTGGAAAAACTGCATGGTGCAGACCAAAACGTACGTCATATTCAGAGACAGTATTGGTGTTATCCAGCGACTTTTACATATGGCAAAAACAAGATAGAAATTTGTGTTGCACAATTTGCAATTCCGACATGTGGATTCTTAGGAATGATTTTCCAGGTAAGACGGCAAGAATTTCCAAATGCACTTTTCCAGCGGGTTGTATGAGGTGGCATATGGTACCAATTCTACCAATCTTTGACATATTCTACACATACCAAGGCTTAGTAGCTTTAAAAGTGATGTGAATATAAAAAAGACGACTGAACTGAACATGTCTTCTCTTTCTCAGGTGCGGCAGAAGTTGAAGGACCTATATTGTCACGCGGAGCTGCTGCGCCACGCTTGGTCCGACCTGCGGATGGCCTTGATCCGGAGCTGACTGCCAGCAAGTACTCACCAAACGCGTCGAGGACGTGATAGGTTGGGTGGTTGGCCCGGGGAAGAGCTTCTCGCCTCGCAGCAGCTGCTTGGTCGTGACTTGGCATCATCGGAAAGGCTGATCGAGCTACACGACCGCGTGGAGCTGCAATGCCGTGTAATTATAACTTGTAATAATATTTTTTGGGGCGCTTATCGACGCAACAACTGGCAGGGTCATATGGCGTCCCCAACTCTTTCCCTGTTGGAAGGGTTTTCCGGGGGCCTGCTTGCTCCTTGTTCAGGGAAGCCGCCGAGTCTTGAACCCGAGTCTGCCGCATAGGAACCAGCTACGCTGACCACTCTCAGGGGTGAAAGAACCTGCCAATTCGCCAACCAGAGATTGCGACTGACCTCGGCTACTGAAAATATTCGGTGCGACAGAATGCGTCTACGAAATTGGAACTCCGGCAGCCGCGAGGGATGGAAAAAATGTCAAAACTGTCGCCAACCAGAGTTCATATGACCAAAACTGTCGCACCAGGGATAATTTGCATGCTGGTACAACACAACATACAAAGCTTGGAAAGTCGGTCGTAGATCTGCCTAAAACTCCCGTTAAGCCAAGTTCCTTCGCATTTTATAGTCACTAAGAATGATATTTTGTTATATTTGTTACACATAGGGTTCACTGGCATTTGCAAATATGGTTCAAGCACATTTTTAAGAAGCAGCTTTGTGAATTTGAAGCAAATATTCAAAGGAAATTCAACCACTGGTTTCATTATTCAAGTAAAGTTTGTCAAAATTTTACAAATTACAGCTAAAATAGGACAGGGGCAGCCCACTTTATTTCCTAGTGGCCTGTTGAGTTTCTTTTTTCTAAGGGAAAATGACACCTTGAAACAATTCAAAATTGTAGTGTTTCCATGGACAATCCGTGCTGAAAATAATGGATTTGGTCTATTTCTGAAAAAAACGATAAGACTGATATTTCAATAAAGATAATTGTTGATTTTTAATCATGCATCAACTGCCGGGGTTATATGGCATTACTATTACTAATATTTTGTTATATTTTGTTTGATTTAATTTTCCTCTGTTAGTAATAAAAATATCAAAATTATTATGATATCAAATTGGTCCATGAGCTGGCAATGCTATTTACCTATTTGATTTGTGAACATATTGTGTTTTGCTGGCTTATTGATGTATTGCTTAATTTTTATTTTTTTATTATTGACGTATTTGTCATTTATTTATTTTATTTCGAAAACGAATAGAAGTTGGAGTTGAGTTGAGTCAGAGTTGAGTCAGATGAATTTAGCCTTGAGTCGGAGTTGAGTCGACTCACTGAACTCTTGCTCATGTGTTGAGTCAGATTTAAGTCAACCGCTCTCAGCACTTGAGCTGAGTTGAGTCGACTCAAGAAAATTATGAAACGCACAACTCTGCTGGTGAGAGGGTGACCTGAGAGGAGCGTCCCTCCCTGTGCTTTGTGGGACGTTAAACTTCGGCTTCTAAATCAACCCTGTATTGTCGGAGTTGCTCGTTTGGGTGGCGGGCTCAGGGTCTCCGTGACAAGTCCCTTGGTGAATTTAGTCCCTTCATGACTCTGACTCCAAAAACTGAGCTGGGAACAACTTTTACAAAATTCATAATAAAAAACGAAAAACTGTGCTTTATACTTATACGCACCATATGTTTACTTTTTCAATCAGCGAGACACATAAGCACCTAACTACACATCGATGACAGAGTATGCGTGCACTACGGTAGCAGCACATATCGTAGCTGCGCAGTATGGTTATGTGCAACTGCGGATATCCTTGCACCCTACTTTTGGATCCTTTTGTGTGTTTGTTTTGAGATGAATTAGCTTGCCCGAAATTTTAATTCAGACATTTCAAGCCAGATAAATATAAGGAAAGGGAGCATTCCGTAAACGTAACATATCGGTGCCACCTGGTTGACGAAGATATGGATAACAGAGTATTGGGACATTCGGATGAATTCATTGGTAACTGAATTGGTGACATTAGTGACAGAAATAGCATTTCTTTTGACTTGCTCAGCATCGATGCTGGAGTCTGAATGAAGTAACTTCTTCTTGAAGTCGTGACGTGACATTGTAATGAGTCCAGAAGGCCGGATGCCCTCAGTCGGCCGCTGGTTGGCTGTACTGGCGGGGCATTGCACTGGTATTTCGATCCATTCCGCTAATTCTTCTTAGGTGCGGCATTTTTGGAACTATAAGTGAGCGATTGGCCTGATAGGCTTGTGTACCAGCCATCGATTACACATATTACTGCCAGATATCTCAGCAAAGATTGTGCCGAATGAGGAAGAGTAAATGGAGGTTGATCTCTTGTAAGCATCAGCGAGGTATAAACAATATTTTTGGCACATTCTTCAAGTTATCAGAAAAGCCTAATGTAAGATAAAACTGGCCAAACTGAAACGCGAGTAGGCCCCAACTAACGAGTGAAGCGAGTGGCCCTCATCCAACGAGTAAAGCGAGTGGGCCCTTTTTAACGACTGAAGCGAGTGGGCCCCAACCTGCGAGTGAAGCGAGTGGGCCCCAGCCACCCATTAGCCACGCATACTAGCCATTAGCCTAGGTAGTGTATAGCTGGACTAAAAAAGAACTCAACATTTGGCAACTTCCATCATGCACAGTGTTTCGGACATATCGTCATTTACAGCCGAAATACTTTTGTGCAGGCTGTTTCTTGCTTCAAGAAAGGTGCAAACAGTTGTACTCAAACGTCATATCTGATTAGAGCGCAGGTCCTCGCCTTAGACACTTTAGTCTTCCTCAAACTCTTATGCCCAGGCAGATCCTTTGGGCCGGCTCAAAAGGCCGAGGTTCCCTTGAGGAATACCAGGGACTCGAAGTTGGCCGTCACTTCTCTCTTGAATTTGTACGTCACTTGTTAAGTCAAACTGTTCGATCGCTGACTAAAAGTAACGGAATTGATGGTAAAAAATAGTACGCGATCGCGATCGCGTTCATGCAACTGAATGTGAATACCGCGGTAGTTTTTGATCGCAGTATCCTGGAATCGCGGATTTAAATTCCGCTATGAACAGCACTTCTGATTACATTGGGGCTTAGTAGGGATATCGTCGCATCCCGTGGCATGTATGCGAACGAGGGTTAGCCTAAGCCGCAGCGGCGGATCCAACACTTCGTCTGGGGTGGATAAAGGTGCTCGAATCTCCCCTGCCATAGCTTAGCTTCGGAACAGCCTCCAGCTGTACATTTACTATAGTCATTCTGAAATTTCAGGGGAGGGGGGCTTTGTGTCCGCCACAGCTGCGCTGTTTTCAGTGCATCGCGTTTCTGACTGGGCTTGCAGGACACCTACGCAGAGTTTGCCAGTGTGCGTCACCATCTGGAGCAGGCGGCGCGTGCACCGGGGCAGCTGGCACAGCCTCTGGCTGCGACAATGACGCAGCGCCGCCAGTACATGGAGACGGTGTGCCGTTGCCTGGCCACCAGACTGGAGCGGCGCAAACATCTCCTCTTCACGGCCGCCAGGTTCTACCGCCTGCTCGACCAGGTGATACCTCGAGCATGAGCCCAACACTCGCTTCCCAGTGTCCCTGAACAAGGTCAAAGATGGCAGCATGCCTTTCGCGGGCCTATTTCTGTCGGGAAGGAGGGGTGAATTCTGCCCAATCCTCATGTTCTTCCAGAAGATCTCCAAAACGCTTTGCGATAGGCTTTTATGCTTCCCGAACTTCCCTATAACTACATGCAACAGATTCTCTACAGTTTAAGATAATAACTTTCCCAGGGCCGGATCTGTGGCCCGGTATTTAAGTAGAATATTTTCAGAAACCAAGTATTATCGTGCACGGTGCGTTCTTCGTAAAACAAATCCTACATTTGGTAGCAAACACCAAATGTAGAGGAAGTGTTAAAAGTAAACTAATACCGGAAAGATTGCGTAATGCTCCAGAATAACTACAGGTTAACCCTAACACCATTGTGCGGAACGCTGATGTCATCTATTTTCGTAATATTAGATCGAGACGATTACTTTGATAAGGTAGATGCTATCTTGAATGTTGAGTCGGAGTTTAGAAAGCTCCGTAGGAATCCAGTGCTTGATCAGAAAAAGCAGCTTCACAAGTTGATCGAGGCTGCTCATGCTGAGGTAGTAGGTGTTAGATTCCAGCCTACTGTTGGCGATTCCAACCCGGGCTGCTTTTACGGAAACCCCAACACATAAATCTGGTGTCCCACTGTGTCCAATCATCTCGCAAATACCCACCCCATGCTACGAGACTGCTAAACGATTGAACACTATAATCTGCCCATTATGTCCCTAAAACACAGCCCCCTCCAACAGCAAGCGCAGATCACCGGAAGTGACGTCACACCTCGTAGCATATAACGTGGAAAAATTAAATGGTAAAATATGCAAATTTTTGCATAAAGAGACCCAGAATCTAAAATGAAATGCTTATTTATTGCATTTGCCATAAACTTGGTTACCATGTATTCTCCCAAATTGGTAAGCGGGCAGTGCCATTAGCAGCAGTTTGACGCGCGGCCCAAAGGTGGAGGTTTCCCTCTTGAACGTACCTTTAAGTATAGGAATCTTGCTTAAAACACTCGCTAAAGTCTTCGGATGAATTTGTGGAAGTTTTACGGCTCAAAAATAGACAGAAACTCCTCTTCTCTCTTGACGCTTCGTCTTTATTCACTAATGTACCCGTTGACGCAACCATCGAAATCATACCGCAAAAATGCGTATGAACATGATTCCATTCCGCCACCACGTGTCCCTAGGATCATTCTTAGGGAAATGCTACGCATCTGCACGAAAGGCACGCCTTTTAGATGTCCCCGTGGCAACCTGTATCAACAGGTGGACGGGGTGGCCATGGGTTCACCGGTGGGTCTACTCTTTACGGAGAGCTATATGTCACACGTCGAGTTCACTGCCCTGGAATTGATGGACATAAAGCTTTACTGTAATATCACCAAAGGGTTTGTATGGTCACTGCAAGTCAAATGATATACATTATGACTATACCAGGTCAAGTTGGGTCAAACCGTTGACCTGGGTCAGGTCAAATTTTAAATTGGATCTGACATAGCAATATCATATATAATTCTATTTGTATTGACGAGAAGATTGCAATCGTGCTTCAACTAGGGCTGTATTTTGCTTGGCTTGTAAGTTATTAGCGAAAAAGGAAACGCCCTTATGCATGGATGGCTATGGACATTCACAAGAACATTCACAATATTCAATGACCTGCAGCTCGTTAGCCTTTGACCTGACCCGAAAATTATTAGCACAATGAAAGAGCAGCTCAAAAGCTTTCGAATGGTTTTCACAAAATGTTTCTAGCCATTGTAGTTTCCGAGATATATGAGGTTTTCTTAGTACACCTCATCAGCGATTTTGACCTCTGCTGACCTTGATATTGACCTGACGAGAAAAATGACCGAAGTATTTTCGATATCCTTTTTGAATAGAGCTAACCATGAAAACGTTTAGTTCTCAATTAGACAGGGTTAAGTACTAACTTTCCATGATGGTTAGGTGCGTATTTTCAATCACACATATTGCACTAACCGTCTCCAGTTATATATCGGGCAGCAGAAGACAGCTGGAACACCAATATTCATTTCTGACACCTAGCGTTCTCTGACTTCACTTACCTTAGGCCTATAATTAGAAAGGAGTGAGACTGGGAATTTGACCTATGTTCCCAGGTGTCGGACCAGGGCCAGCTGCTGCTGGAAGCGGCTGACGAAGCTGTTGAGTCGCTGACGGTGCCGGAAATCGCAGAGAAGCTGACCACCATGCAGGTCCTGGCTGACCACACCGGTAGGTGCTAGTTATGCCAGCTAACGAGACATTCCAGTACAAACAACCAAAACGGTTCAGCTTTACAGCGTGGTATTTTGAAAATAACCATTTGACCATTTGATCTGTTGGGTAGCTCTGGGCCCCGGCTGAGATATTAGGGTATCATTTCCCTCCGAACAATGACATCGGTGCCCCGGGTATCATCTCCCTCCGAACAATGGCCACGGTGCCCCGGGTCTCCGAACAATGGCGACGGTGCCCCGGGTATCATCTCCTCCGAACAATGGCGACGGTGCCCCGGGTCTCCGAACAATGGCGGCGGTGCTCCGGGTATCATCCCTCCGAACAATGACGGTGCCCCGGGTCTCCGAACAATTGCGGCGGTGCACCGGGTATCATCTCCCTCCGAACAATGGCATCGGTGCCCCGGGTATCATCTCCTCCGAACAATGGCGGCGGTGTCCCGGGTATCATCTCCCTCCGAACAATGGCGGCGGTGCCCCGGGTATCATCTCCCTCCGAACAATGGCGGCGGTGCTCCGCGTATCATCTCCCTCCGAACAATGGCGGCGGTGCCCCGGGTATCATCTCCCTCCGAACAATGGCGGCGGTGCTCCGCGTATCATCTCCCTCCGAACAGTGGCGGCGGTGCTCCGCGTATCATCTCCTTCCGAACAATGGCATCGGTGCCCCGGGTATCATCTCCCTCCGAACAATGGCGGCGGTGCTCCGCGTATCATCTCCTCCGAACAATGGCGGCGGTGCCCCGGGTATCATCTCCCCCGAACAATGGCGGCGGTGCTCCGCGTATCATCTCCCTCCGAACAGTGGCGGCGGTGCCCCGGGTATCATCTCCCTCCGAACAATGGCGGCGGTGCCCCGGGTATCATCTCCCTCCGAACAATGGCGGCGGTGCTCCGCGTATCATCTCCCTCCGAACAGTGGCGGCGGTGCCCCGGGTATCATCTCCTCCGAACAATGGCGGCGGTGCTCCGCGTATTATCTCCCTCCGAACAATGGCGGCGGTGCCCCGGGTCTCCGAACAATTGCGGCGGTGCACCGGGTATCATCTCCCTCCGAACAATGGCGGCGGTGTCCCGGGTATCATCTCCTCCGAACAATGGCGGCGGTGCTCCGCGTATCATCTCCCTCCGAACAATGGCGGCGGTGCCCCGGGTATCATCTCCCTCCGAACAGTGGCGGTGGTGCCCCGGGTATCATCTCCTTCCGAACAATGGCATCGGTGCCCCGGGTATCATCTCCCCCGAACAATGGCGGCGGTGCTCCGCGCATCATCTCCCTCCGAACAATGGCGGCGGTGCCCCGGGTATCATCTCCCTCCGAACAGTGGCGGCGGTGCCCCAACTATTTTGGGATCTGGCCCAGGAGGCTTATCTTGGGAGCTTCACAGTTCCAAACCACATAACCTGACTGGTATAATCAATTACCTACTGCATTTTTGCTAATAAAGTTAAACCCTTTCACGTGTTAGCGCTGAAAGTGGGGAACGGGACCTCACATTTTGTGAATCGTGGTGGGATCAGTACGTTCAACCTCAAAGTTGTAAGACTTGAGGGTGAACGCAATGATTTAGAGGTTGTGACTGTGCTCAGAATGTGCAATTCTCAATATGAACGGTAAGTGAATGGCTGGTTATGCTCCGCAGAGCGCTGTTCCGGGGAGCTGAATGCAACGGGGGAGAAGCTTCAGGCCATGCTGACTCTGCCTGTAAAGAGCGCCTCTGGACAGGATATCACTCCTGATTACAAGTATGAGGACAAGCCCACGTGTGCTAAATGCGATGCAATTTATATAAATCAGGTCAATGCTGCAAATGCAAACAAAATATTCCTAATAATGTCCCTTAAGTTGGCAATTACTTTAAGCCGCTGACTAACTAGTCGCCTGAACGTATATTTCAGTGTTGCCTTAAAGTACCTTTACAGACCTTGAAGACACTTAGCCAGGCTGTGAATACTGTAACGTAGCGCTAGGACCTCTTGTAAAAGACAGAATATCAGAATTCATTTAGTATCTTTTGTATCGATATGTCGCGTTATGTGTAAGGGAGCAGGTCAGTAACTACCGTCGTACAGAGTCGTCCAATATTGTCGAACCAGGTTGACGGTCACAAAACTTCGTCAGCAAGCTCAATCAATAATCACACATCTCAGCACTTCACCTCATACAGGCGACCCTGATACAGGTGTACCTCACACAGGCGACCCTGCATGCGGCTCAGGGTCGGAACCAGTATTTCACCCAGGGAGGGGCAGGGTGCACGGATAAAAATGTTGGCTCCTTTAAAGTTCTGATTTCCAGGGGTCAGGACTCCCCATTCACGCCAAAATGGTTCCGTAACCGATTACGAGATTTCTGGGAGTTGAGTACACCTCTTAGGAAGGTCATAGCGTATGCTTAACACCTTGAAAACATTTAAGTCCCCCCTATACACTCCCTGGATGTATATAATGACACCCTGACTCCCAAACACAGAACGTCCTGGAAATTGCAAGTACACGGAATTTTGCAACATTTGAAGAGCTTTACCCTGGTGAGCTCTCACTGGCCCCCAAAAAATGCATTTACTTTTAAGGGTGTAATTGACTCCCTCCTGGGGAATCAGCTGCACATGCGCACTTCAACACAAGGTCAACGGAGGTGCATTGCGCCCCATTTCCTGCAGTCCGTTTTCTGCTTCAGCGTCGCAGCGATCAGTTTCGCAGCATCAAGGTACACAGAGAAAAATTTACACCCCACGGAACACTTTGCTAGTGCCAAAAATGAGGACTCCCTAGATACTTAACACGCGCCCCGCTGGGGGCGGCGAAATTCGCCCCCCTCATGGTTTTCCCCAGATAGCTCAAAAACGAAGAGACGCAGAACAACGAAACTTACAGCACCTTATCCCTGATTAATTTTACACACCTGGCCAATTTTTAGTTTAGGCCATGTCAGGTCAAGGAGCTATTCAAGGTCAAGTGACCCGACCTCAAAACCTAACATCACGAGTTTGAAGCGGCGCCCAGGGAACATCAGCAAACCGATCAGTTTGAAACTTCCGCAGTATAATAAGGTCATTAGGGGCTACAAATCTGCTATCTCGGAATTTCGATATTATTGACCTAAGGTAGGGTCAATTTTTTGGTCACCCCATTTTAAGTCTATGGTGAAAAATAGAATGGGCTCGTTTTCAGTAAATATTGGATAGATAAAGCTGAAAATCCTCAAACCGTCTATCCTTACGATGATCTAGACCATAAAGTTGAGTTTTTGAGCATCTGACCTCTCAAAGGTCATATCAGGTCACGGGAGCAGAGAGTGATTGTTTTGCCAATAAATTTTCACTAAATTGAGATAAAGCTCCCATTGTGCTTGCATTGTGCTTATATTGTCACGGGGAGTCGATTGATATGTAGCATGACTATATCAGGTCGCTCTGTGACCCTGACCTAGCTTGAGGTGAGGTCATTTTCACTATTTAACCTAGCAAGGTCATATCATACATCATCCGATTTGCCGCGATGAGAGGAATCCAATGATGCATAAAGATTTGCTCTAGCTCCCCTGAGGGCAGATCTAGAGAGGGAAACGTACGCTGCTCTGTTGTAAGCCTATGGAGCCTTCTTTGACCTATGCTGACCTCAATATTGACCTGACATAAAAAATGATCCGTATAAAATCTTTTCATCTTGTCAAGAGCTTTCGAACGCCGCCCATAATTTTCCTTTTGCTTTCGTGGGGAATGAGATACGGAGGGGGGCGAAAAACGCCCCCCCAGCGGGGCGCGTCATGCAAGGGGACCCCAGTTGGGCGCGTATTAATTTAGTACAGTATGAATGCTTTTCGGAGTTTTTTGGTACTCGATGGAAAATCTGGGTACTTCGATTACGCCTATTTTGTTACAGCTTGTAGTACTCCTCGTAGTACCCTATTACAGTTACACAAAAATGGGTACTTTTGCAATTAGTACCCCCGTTTGGTTCCGTGCCAAAAATCAGGCCTCCTGGGGTACTTCCATTTTGGGTACTAATGCTAGTACCCTGCCAAGGTGTCTGAAGGGTACTGAAAGAAGTGCTTAAATGGTCCCCATCAATACCTACTCCCCCTTCGTGAAACAGAGAGGTACTTGAAAAAGTTTATTTTAGGCGATTCAAACATGGTCGCTAACAATACAGGAAAACAACCACGGTAGCACAGCAATAACTACGGTGTCATTGGAACAACTGTGTTGTTTGAAGGGATATAATATACAGCGTCAGGTCGTCCCATCGCTAGATGTACGACCTGTCGGTTGACCGTACCGACCGACTAACATCGTCAGCGTCAAGTCAGGTCAAATGACACATTTGACCTGATTTGACCTAGCAAGGTAATGTTATACATCATTTCATTTGGCTTGCTGCGAGGATTCCAATGATGTAAATTATTTTGCTTTATCTTTACTTGTTCAGATGTAATGACCGAAAGCCTTCATTTACATGTTATCCCTATGACGGCATGTTTTGACCTCTAGTGACCTCAAATGTGACCTGAAAGAAATGGCCCAATATATTCGGTGGAGAAGTAGATGGGCTATCCAACGCTGTTTACTGTTTTTCGCTACCTAGCGTGGTTCTGGAGATCTTAGGGTTGCGGGTACCCCCACGTCAAAGCGAAGGTAGCTCAGACTACCGTCAATGCGTGTGTTAATCGACTCTTCCATGTTGGACCAGAGTGTTAGATACCTCGTTTAGTTCTATTGGGATAAATCCTTGCATTACTGAAGAGGGTAGAACCTCAGTCCCCGCCGTGTGAGCATAAAGGTAGGAAGACGCATAAAAAAATGGAACCTTATTGCTTGGAGGTCGGCATGGCTTTCTCCCGTTGTACCTAACGGGGAACCCATGGAGGGGACGATCCCCAAATTATTTACGATCTCTAATCATTATCCAAAGCAAGTAGGGTAAGAGGCCAAGCATTCACACTTAGTCCGAAAACTCAAAACATTTCGGCCAGGAATTAGGTAACCCAATTCGGTAAATCGACATAACTTAAAAAAAACATTGGTGAGAGTTTCCTGTGATTTCAGATTTCGAATTCAACCCAGCAGAAAGCAAACCAGCCAATTGCCTGATAATTTTTGAAGCAATTGCCGTGTTTTCAGTTCAGGTTTCGTGGACGTGCTTATATGCCTATATAATTGCCTAATTATACCGGTTATAATTTGGCCGACCCAATGATGGACTGGCAATTCACAAGGGATATCAAGAGATAAGTGAGTACCTAATGCAATTGACCATGTTCAGTCACGTACCAGATGCTAATTCTCACCTTTTTGCCAGATATTTCCAGGTGAGTTGATCCTACGGTCGCCATTCACTGCAGAAAATGGCGCCGGAAGAAGCAAAAAGTCGCTAGGTTCAATGAACAACCCAATGGAGGGTAACCTACTACCTTAAGTGTACTGAAGTTCGTGCCATTTTTCTGTCTTCACATCGAAGTATTCCAAAGGGGATTGAACATGTCAAATGAATGGTCCATGCAGTACCATCTGGTGTAAGAAAACTCTCCTTTTCCAAAAGAGGTACTAGATTAAGAACCCGCAGTTGTACTTACACCAATTTGGATGTTAGATGTAGTACCACCTGGTGTTAGGAAACTCTCCTTTTTCCAATTAGGTACTTGATGAAGAGCCACCAGAGTACTGATCAAAGATAACGGTTATCTTACCTCTTGCTTGCATGTTGTTAGTACTCTAATCTAATATAGCCATGGTGTCCATGTAGTATTGATTGGAGAGTGAAAAACGTGACAAATACATTGACGCTGTAAAATGTACTGTGGTGAATCACTTTATTTGGTGAGTCCGATTTCACTCCCGGATTAAGACTTAGCCTAGCAGCCCCAGGCTACGGAGTTATAAGAAAAGTTCAAGTAGTACAGAGGGTACTAAACAATTATCTGTGTGTATGCGTAGCATGAAAAGTGGGATTGAATGTGAGGCTTATGTTGCACTCATATATTAAGATAAAGATTTCGGGGGGACATGGCCTCCTGCGCCCCCCCCTTGGTTGCTCTACTGACTTAAATATGGGACATCTGGAAAAGAAAGTTCTGGAGAACAGCGGACTGAAACCGTCCGCTGTACTGTCGCTTCGTCGATGACATACTGATGCCAAAAACAAAGAACACCTGAGGCTTCTAAAACAGAAATTGGAGGCCGAGAGCTGCCTGAAGTTCACCACGGAATTGAGTATCGATGAGCGCATTGCCTCTTTTAGCCGTGGAATTAAAGACTTCGGAAGACGATGGACTTTTTTTATATTTTTGCCTCCCCGACCTGGGGACATTTCTACATATTTGCACCACACATACACACAGTCACACTATGTACACGGCAGATGTTTTCAGTTATCGGCACCCTTGCGGGACAGTCGTACTCGCACGCTCCCTTTCACATACCCCACCGTACGGCACGGAGAGGCTATCTCGATTTCTCGGGCCCGGCGGAGCAGAGGACTGCTCCGGTGACACGAGGCGAGGCCGTGCCCTCGGGGCGCGCCACCGGACCGGTGGATCTACACTGAGAGAAATTTTCACAATGTCTATACGAATGCAGCCCTGATATTGGGGTTCACTAGAGCACAACCAACGCTAAACAAGGACAAAACCCAGTTCGTGCAAAGCAAAAAGTAGTTAAAGCATTGTTTTGAAACGAACATTAGTCGTCCTCTCATAATGATATGAACACGCAACTAAGCCAGTACAAGGGTAGCAACGCTGTCCAGTATGATCAAAGCCGGCAGTAGGACAGCCTTGCTAATACATTGGCAAGATGGTCGTATCCTTAAAAATGCCGTACACATTTTGACCTGGTATTATTTGTGTCGCGGAAGCACCGGAAGTGTAAGATGCACGTGCGCTGCTGCATTTTTCATTCGTTTCGTGATCAAACGCCTCCCTCAGTAAGACGCAGGCCACGGGGAGTGTGCGCGGGACGGTGTTAGTGCAGATAGCGGATTGCGGTGGAAAAGTTTACTTGGTTAGCGTATAGCCTATTTAGGCATATTCTAGACCAATCTTTTTCAGTGTCAGTGCCCTATGACATTGGGAGCAGGCAGTCGCTAAAGTGGTGTGAACTTGGAAACCGATTGGACTTGCAAGGTAAGCACCTGCATTGGAAAGCGAAGTGTCCAATTAGGTACATACCTACGCGTTTGGAAACTTCTTCCATTGCATACAAATCGCTTTATGGGTGTAGCCAGGGATTCTCAGGCATATGGAACCAGTGGCGGATCTGGCCGGTAGGTTTAGGGGGGGCAACCAAACTAAAAAAGAAAAAAATAACTCGGTAAAAGATTTGGCCACAAGATATTTGCTTTTGCTATTCAAGGATCATTCACTCAAAAGTGGTTTTTGATATCAAGAGGACCTAGGTCCAATGCTTGCACTGAAGTTGACTGGTTCTGTTTGAAGTTGAATGGTTCAGTTAAAGCACCAAAACCTTGCTTATAGATTTAAGGAGCAGGAGCCGGGGAAAATGACTAAAATTCAACAGCTTTTGGGGGAATATGGTTCTTCGCTGAACTTTTTCGTTTGGGGGATCAACTGCCTTTTTCGCCCCCTCCCCCTGATTCGGCCACTGTTTGGAACCTTCTTTGAGTTCTGGTGACCTCAATATTGACTTAACCAAAAAAGTTCGCATTATTCGTCTTGTCAAGAGCTTTCGAACGCAAACAAAGAATACATATGCACTCCGGTTTTCCGATGACCGTGTCCATACCGCCTCGCGTCTCATTTTCAGCCTGAGCTCTCAAGGCCCTAGTGTGGTTGGTCGGTGAGTATATGATGACAACATCCAAGCTGTGAGTGCGACACTGAGAGAGCACACAGTATGTGGAATGACGTGGAGGGGTTAGTGGTGGATGGACCAATTGAAGCCCTCCTTATGTGGATCATATGCCAGTTCGTCTTCAGTCTGGAAAATAAAGGGACCAAAACAACAGTTCGCTTCTTGGCCTTTAATGTCCTCGCTGCAAAGGACGTGAATGTCCTCTGAATCATCAAAGAATTTCGGGATGCGATGGTGATGGGAGATGGCTGAGCTGGGGAGGCTCAGGTGATTGAGCTGGAGTGGCTCAGATGGCCAAGATGATTGCGGTATGATGTTCGTGTGTTATTTTCATTCGTGCAAAGATTTTGCAACTACTACGATCTGTGATAGTCATGTGTTTGATTTCTCTTAATAAATTGATCGCTCTTAATAAAAGAAAAAAACAACAAAGGAAACATGTTTTAAGGGAGTTACCTCAGATGCGATCAGTGTTTTTCAACAGGAACGAAGAGTAGTTTTATTGGGGTTCAAATAGTGATCAATGATATACTTGAACTTTTGAGACCTATTCATGGTTTATAATTCACCTATACTGAAGCTAAACTAATCGTACTTTCCTAATTCAGGCACTAGAATGAGGCTGACTGAAGACTTTGTCTAGACCTGGTCTCTGCATTCTAAGCATGGTAATCACCTAGTTACGATAGGATGGTGACTGATTTAACACCAACTAAACCATGGTCAAAGCCTCGTTCTTGCGATAAGTTACTAGAGTAAGAAATGCTAGCACATTTGTAGGCCATGGTAAAGACTTCGTACAGACTTGGTTATTGCATTTTAAGCATTGTAGGCACTTCGTTGCAATACGATGGTCGATGATTAAAACCAGCTCAACCCTGGTCAAAGCCTTGTTCTTGTGCTAACTTTTGGGCCCGCAATGTTAGTTTTTGGAGTAAAAAACTGGTAAATGCTTGCTAATGATGCAGACATTTAGAACACAAACTTTAGGGTTCTGCAGCCCTCGTTACGAGGTTGTAACTTAGTGAAAATTTCTCTCAGTGTATTTAAAGGCTGATCAGGCCCGTGCTTCCAATAACAAGGACGCTGGTTGGTCAGCGAAACTCCCGTGTCAAGGCAAGCACTACCCAGTTTGCTGCCATCTCCTGGGTAGGAGGCGGTCGAGGAAAAGTCTGCCCGAGGTCAGCTTTGATCCAGGGACCTCCCACATACAACGGCGACGCCTTAATCACCTGCGCCACCACGGTGGTGGAAGACGATGGACATATTCAAACAAAAGTATACCGAAAACCGATAAACACAGGAGACTGCATGAATGCAGCTAGTGAGTGCCCAGATCGGCATCGGCAGGCGGTGATAAAAGCCTTTATCTGGCGAGCTGTGTCACACTGCTCGGACTGGAACTCAGTTCACCAAGAGCTACAGAGGTGATAAAAGCTTAAAAAACAATGAAGTGGACTCTGCCATCCAAAAGGTACTCTTACAGCAAGATAAGACCTCAAAAACAGCCAAAACCAACCATCAGACTCTGAAGATATATTACCAAAATCAAATGACGCTGTCGTACAATAAACGACGAACGGGCTATCCGTAAAATTACCGAAAATAACGCATCCTGCACCAACAAGGACACCGATCTAAACATCATCATACACTACAGAACTGGCAAAGTGAGCAACCTACTCATTCAGAACATCAACAAAACTAAAGACTAGCAAAAGAAAACCAAAGTGGTATGGATGTACCCACGATGACTGTCTGACTGTTAATTAATGAATTGAATGTAGTATTGATTATTTTATTAATTATGTATTAATTAATTGATAATAAAATCAATGTCTGCTTCAAAAGATATAAAACAACGTCCTTAGATTTCGCCCTCTGAGTACCCGAACTAGTGCATTTTCTCTTCACTGTACGTCAGGGACGGCGGATTCCACTTTCGAACGAGTGTGCAAAATTTTCGTGAGGGGGCGCCTTCCTCCCCAGGCATTTATGGACGCAGGGGGCATTCCGGTCATGCCCCCCAAATTGCTTGAAAGGGGGCCAAACTATCTTTTGGCCCCCACAGGCTGGATATTTTTTAAAAGGTGTTTACACTAGGTCTGTCGAGAAATTAAATATTTGCTCCCACCCCCACCCCCACACCCTCCAGGGGAGCGATCATTTTCTTGGAGAGGTAGCTTATACTAGGTCTGTCGAGCACGCAAATCGACCGTACCACCCCCCACCCCCCCCATCAGGAGAGGCAGACATGGGCTTGCCCCCCAAAAAAGGTCGGATATCCGTCCGCCCCTGTTCCCAGGGGGAGCGGTGCCTCCATCCCCAAGGATGCCTTCGGCTCCCAAAAGGGTCGTCCACTCAGGCTTTCCAGAGGGGCGCCGTCTTTCTTCTGGGAGGGGCCTATTTGCTCTCTATGGGGCGGATTTGATGTCAACGGGCGCTATTCATATGTGAAAGTGTCTTTATTTCACACAGAGGGTCCTAGGTTTTCAGGTAGGCGATGTGTTAATGCTTAGACCTGATTTTCTCTTAAACGGCCGGGGGCGACGGCCAAATGGGGGGGGTACCGCCCAAATCCGAGGGGGAGGGACCAAGCCAAAATTGGGTGTGCGAAGTTAAAAAATAGGTATAAATTTTGATAAAACGTAAATACACAAAAATATATCGGTAATTAAAAAACGTTCAACACCGCTTTGGGTGGCAAACATTCCGAGAACTTCAAACGCCCAGAGAACTGTGAACTGGCCCAAAAATCCCTTACATCCGTTCAACATTTGGTTGGATCTCCACAAATTCAGGACTGGCCAAATTTCGGCTAGGAGTACTGATCAGGACCATCTCAGATTACATACAATATTCTGTGGCCTGCTTGAATTAAAACTTCTAAGATATTATACCTACTACTCCCAGGCAGGGACGGATGTTGTAGCCGCAGAGGGCCAAGACCAAAGGAGTCCTGAAAGCAAGGCAGGGGGCCGACTATAGCCACAATATGTTTGAGATTATCATGAGGGGCCCAGCTGAGGGCACAAAGGTTCCAGGTGAACCACAGGGGCCCCGGAAGCATTTCAGGAGGCCCGATTAGCCACAGGAGATCAGGGTGAAATGTAGGGGGCCAGACACGGGGTCACAGAGGGCCCGGATGGATTACAGGGAAATTCTCTGCAACGGCTGAGAATAGGGGCCCGGCTTCGGCAGCAGTGGGCCTGGAATAATTCTGAGGAGCCCGGTCGCCGACTCAGCGGTTCTAACTGGACTGCAACGGGCTCGGAAGAATGCCAGGGTGCCCAGATGGCCACAGGAGACCCGGGCGAACCGCAGGGGGTCCGGCTGTAGCCACAGGGGATCCGGATGGAATACGGGGTGCCTTCAACTGCTGAGACTGGGGGCCCGGCTTCTGCAGCAGTGAGCCCCGACGGCGATTGTTAGGGGCCCGGTCGCGGGGCTTGTGGGACTTCCGAAACAGGGGCTTGAGGACGACTCTGGGAGCCAATGGAGCAAAATTCTTGTGGACTCCTAGAACAGCTCTTTGGGGCCCTAGACCAGCTCTGGGGCCAGCTCGTCTTAAATTTCAGGGGCTAAAAAAATACGATCCACAAAAATGACGGCCACCGAAAACCGGACGCGAAGGATGTGATAGTATAGGCGGTCTTTCGGTGAAAAGTTGATGGCAATGTGCACCCTCTGAGGCCCCGCCCTTCCCCAATCACCAAAATCCTAGAACGGCCACTGTTCAAGAGCAACAAATTAACAGTTGGAAAAGTAGGAACAATATTAAATATTAGCGGGGAGTGGTGCAGCCAAGATAATCGATGAGGCTAACAATTTTTTGGTTATGTGGATAAAATCATTTGATGGGCACTCAGGATTGGAAGGGCACTCCTGGTTTCCTATTAAATGGACAGTGCCAAGAAAAAATTCGCTAAGTCAATACCAAACTGTCAACAATTAGTTTTAAACAGTGATACAGGAGTGTTCTGTCTTTTTTCTGTGGGTTTATGACAACCGTTAGGGCTCATTTTAGTCTCAAATCTGGATTTTGTGGTATTTCTTTGGTCATTTTAGTGAAAATGAAATTTTTGCCCTTTCCAAACTCGGTTGGACCTTTTCCGCGAAAAAAACCTGGCAGCCCTGGGCAGCATCTATAATATCTAGAATAGGAAATAGTACGAAAATTGGGAAACATTTTTTAACAACAACGCGTCTAAATTGTATCCCTCCCCCTCCAAATGGGATCTTGATCCCCTGAAGCCACTATAATTTCCAGCAAAAGAAGAGCCCCCCACTGAGTTGTGCTGTGCTGAGCCCGGTGCTGACGCCCCCTGTCGGGCAGAGAGGACCTGGAGCGGGTGCGGCAGCTGACAGCCAGGCTGCGACAGCACGTGCACACTGCGCTGGAGACCTGGAGCATCAGCCGCCTACGGCTGCAGCAGACCCTGCAGCTGAAGCAGTGTCAGACCGAGGCCGAGCAGGTAATCCACCACTGCGTCAGACCGAGCAGGCAATCCACCACTGCGTCAGACCGAGCAGGTAATCCACCACTGCGTCGGGCCGAGCAGGTAATCCACCACTGCGTCAGACCGAGCAGGTAATCCACCACTGCGTCGGACGGAGCAGGTAATCCACCACTGCGTCAGGCCGAGCAGGTAATTCACCACTGCGTCAGACCGAGCAGGTAATCCACCACTGCGTCGGACCGAGCAGGTAATCCACCACTGCGTCAGGCCAAGTAGGTAATCCACCACTGCATCAGACCGACCAGGTAATCCACTACTGCGTCAGACCGAGCAGGTAATCTACCACTGCGTCGGACCGAGCAGGTAATCCACCACTGCGTCGGACCGAGCAGGTAATCCACCCGTGCGTCAGACCGAGCAGATAATCCACCACTGCGTCGGACCGAGCAGGTAATCCACCACTGCGTCAGGCCAAGCAGGTAATTCACCACTGCGTCGGACCGAGCAGGTAATCCACCCGTGCGTCAGACCGAGCAGATAATCCACCACTGCGTCGGACCGAGCAGGTAATCCACCACTGCGTCAGGACAAGCAGGTAATTCACCACTGCGTCGGACCGAGCAGGTAATCCACCACTGCGTCAGACCGAGCAGGTAATCCACCACTGCGTCGGACCGAGCAGGTAATCCACCACTGCGTCAGGCCAAGCAGGTAATCCACCACTGCATCAGACCGACCAGGTAATCCACTACTGCGTCAGACCGAGCAGGTAATCTACCACTGCGTCGGACCGAGCAGGTAATCCACCACTGCGTCAGACCGAGCAGGTAATCCACCACTGCGTCAGACCGAGCGGGTAATCCACCACTGCGTCAGACCGAGCAGGTAATCCACCACTGCGTCGGACCGAGCAGGTAATCCACCCGTGCGTCAGACCGAGCAGATAATCCACCACTGCGCCAGACCGAGCAGGTAATCCACCACTGCGTCAGACCGAGCAGATAATCCACCACTGCGTCAGACCGAGCAGATAATCCACCACTGCGTCGGACCGAGCAGGTAATCCACCCGTGCGTCAGACGGAGCAAGTAATCCAACTCTGTGTTAGACTGAGCAGGTGGCGTCCTCAGTCTAACACAGAGGTGTTAGACTGAGGAGGTGAGGAGCAGGTGGCGTCCTCCATCCTCCGTCAGTGGCGGATCTACGTTAGGGCAAAATGGGCAATTGCGCCCCTAGACTTAAAATGGGTCGGCAAACATGTCTTTTGCCCCCTCCCCCTAAGAGAGTGAATGAAGCAGTTACTCTCATAGCTAAACGTGTCATGTAAGGTGATTTATGGGAGGATATGGCCGTGCTAACAAAGAGAACGGAGCTATTTTATTTGGCACGCCTTCTAAAAGGAGAGGACTAGAAGAGAGAGCTGATCTTTTATTTTAATTTTCAAAATGCGTGGTGTATTGCATTGTTAATCGATTAAAAACGCTTGACCCAAAGTTATTATTACCCAAATGCACACACGTGCTTCAAATGATTATTTTGCTTTCCAGTGTTTGCAGAGCATTGCCTGTTTGATGATTTTTATGAACTATGAAAAGGCTCAAACAAAGGAGCTTGTGAAGTTTCCTTAAGAAGACAGGAAGGTCAGAAATGTGTTTTTTTACGACACGCGAAGTCCCCAGGCAGATAGGCAGCCGGCTGGGTTTGCACAGGCCAGGGGCGTAGGAACGGTTTGAAAAGTGGGGGGCCAACCTTAGAGGGGGCCCACCTCAAGGGGGCCCCCAGTCCATGGGGGCCCATAATTATAAAAAAAATTAGTTAGCTCGTTTGGTGTCAATAAGGCACGCATGCACACTAGGATGCCAACGTATGGAAAATTGAGGAATTAAATTTTGCCCTATGATTTTGATTTGTACCTATTATGATTTAATAAATCATAGTAAAGCGCAAAAAACATTTTTTGGGTTTTTTACCAAGACCCTGTTCCAATACGAAATACATTTTTAAGCTCTTTTGGAGGATTTCAATCATTTTTTACTACGAGTGCGTTTCTTATATTTACAGATGTTTAGGCCCTTTTATCACATTTACAAAATTAAAAACTGTTTAGAAAACTACAGACAATGCTTTGATACCAAACAGCCTCACTTCGCTATGCCTAATCAAAATTTTGCTTATTTGATGACAAAAATGGGAACATTTATTTAGGCTGTTACGGATCCCTTCTTTCCATCATAAGAGATTTATTTAGGTAAAGGCTGATCACAATAAATACGTCTAGCTATATTTCGATGCCTAAAATGCAGAGCTCCAGCATGACTGCAAGTGCAATGTAGGTACTTGATGGCCAGCTTTGTGATGCTGTGGAGGTGTGGGTGTGGTGATATAGTGGTTAGCAACCTTGCTTTCCACGCGACCAACCCGGGTTTAAGGCACGGCAGATTCCTTGTGCAAGGAGCAATTTGACTCCCCAAGAAACCCCTCCCAACAGGGAAAGAGTTGGCGACACCATATAACCCTGGCATCGAAGGACGTCACGCCTTTCAATGGCTCAGGGACGACTGTTGCTCGGCATTTGATGCGGGGTCCGTATCCGATTTATGCTTTGTGTTGGGATTGATATGGGATGGAGTTTGATTGGGACCAGTTCTCGGGACTCATTTGGAAACACTCGGGTAGTAGGTGCCTTGGTTTTTTCACGAAGCGCTCCTCCTCCAGGGGCTTGCAGGCAGCGTACTTGCTGATATTTGCATATACGTTGCGGGGGCCCACCTCAAAAGGGGGCAGTATCCCCCTGACCCCCGGTTCCTATGCCTATGCCGCCCAGGGGCCGCCAAATTATCTCGGAGGGCCCCAAGGTCCAGACCATGGCTCAGGAACCTAGATCAGCCAGCTCAAGGGCCCAGACCAGTGCATTAGCCTCGGGACCAGCTTATCAAGGGACCCTACATAAGCACAGGACCCCTAGAAGCTCATCACAGTGGAGCCCCAGATTCGCACAGGGTGCCAGATTAGCTTAGGGGCCCGGTTCAGCTCGGGGGTCCCCAGGTCGACTTATGTAGGGTCTCAAAACAGCTCAAGGGGCTTGTTCAAGCTCACGGATCCCAGCTTAGCTCAATGACGCTAGAACAGTTCAGGGCCCCAGACCAGCTCAAGGCTCTTGTTCAGCACAGGCCAGCTC
This sequence comes from Lepas anatifera, assembly GCA_034440635.1. Classification (NCBI taxonomy): domain Eukaryota; kingdom Metazoa; phylum Arthropoda; class Thecostraca; family Lepadidae; genus Lepas; species Lepas anatifera. Next base: position 38,648 of record JAOTON010000099.1, on the reverse strand, counting down.
AGCTCAGGGGCCCAGATCGGCTGATATAGTGTCCCCTCTCATACCAGCTCAGGGGCTCCATTCAAGCTCATGGCCCCCAGATTAGCCCAGGGACCTTAGAAGATTTCAGGGCCCCCATACCAGATCAGGGGCCCCAGTTAAGCACAGGGGTACCCAGATTAGCTCAGGGCCCCAGCTAGGCTTAGGGTGTCCCAGGGTGTCTGATATAGAGTCTCAGAACACAGTGGCGTAGCCAGGATTCGGCCAAGGAGGGGTCCGACTACCGTCGGGGGCCCCAGACCGGTGGTCCCCTTAGTAACCGGGGCCCATCTCCTATATCTTTTGTATAGTATTTTAACATTCACACGAAGGAAATTTTGTTGTCTTTTTAAGCATTTATTCTTATTTTGTTTATAGCTTGATTTTTTCGATCCGACCAAATGTTGGTAAACTAAAGCCACCAAATATTAAGGATGGCCCATACCTTATATGGTAGCGTGGCTATAATAACAGCTTTGTGCCATATTTCGGGAACTTCAATGTTGATGCGCGCATGATGTTACACCCGAGTCTACCTCAATTCACTCTGGTAATCAGACATGAAGTGATTGAAGGTCAGTCGTTTTGAGTACGTAGAAATTATCTTCTACGGGAAATGATTAGCAATTATTTCCCGGTGTCAAATCCATGAACTCTTTAATCAGGAAATTTCAAAAGAAACGGAAAAAACGAAAAAAATACAAAGGACATGTAGTGTGTCCCGAACGTTACATAACCTCTATTCCGTCGATAGATCCTGTTGAGATCCAGTTACTTTCTTATCCTTGCTATCTTGTAAACGAGCAAATTACCAAGACAAAAGGCGCCTGAGATATCTATCGCCTTGGATCTCCCTGTCATTGTTATTTTCAACCTTTCATACTTATTTTTCCTTTGAGGATTATGCTCATCGATTTCTGTCATTACCCTTGTTTGTCTGGTTTCCTACGAAAATATTTGAAGGTTGTTTATTTCAGAATATTTACGAATGCAGTTATTGGTGTTAAGCTAATAGATTAAAAATTGACTGAAGTGCCAAATTCCCTGTTCGATTTGCTCTTATGGTAAAATTAGTTTAATTTTTGCCTTTCCTTCGATAATGGTGCCTGATGGACATGTTTCAATTTCTCTTTTTTAGTACGCAATAGGGGTAGATACATTTTTTCCGAGGCATATGATTTTGAAAATTTTTATTCGAGCTCTGGGGCCACCTAAGACCAACACTTGGCGGCACTCACAAAGCTAATTTTCGGCCGCTCTCCTGATTATATCTCAGGGGGTGTCTGAGACCGATTCACGGCGCCTCTTGATCAAAACTGGGGGCCCCTGAGAATCTCTCGGGGCTCCTGAGATTAGTTATTCGGCAGCACCTCTGAGACTAATTTTTGGGCCCCCTCCCCCAGATTTACTCTGGAGGGGGCTGAGACTGACTGTCGTGGCCATCCAGATTAGCTCTTGGGGTCCTCTGAGGCTGTCTTTGGGGTGGGGGGAGGGGGACTGGGAATGACTTCCAACAGCCCTCTGAGACTTACTCTAGGGCGCCCCTGAGACAAACACCCGGGGGGGGTGGAATCACCTCTGAGACTGAGTCTTTGGCGTTCCTGAGACTGACCCTCGGAGGCCCCCTAAAATAGACTTTTGCGAGGCCCTGAGAACCACTCTCTGGGGCCCCTGAGACTACCTCTGCCCCCCCCCACCTCCCCTGAGACAGACTCCCGGGGCCCCTGATACCGACTTTTTGGGCCCCTGAGACCAACCCTCTGGGAGCCCCCGAAATCTGCTTTCGGGGGCCTTGAGACTGACTCTCAGGGCGGGGGCCTTGAGGCCGACTCGGGACGCCCTGAGAACAAATCTTCAGGTGCCCCTGAGACTCACTCTGGGGGCCCCGTGATCAGAGAATTCTTTGCAGTGGTTCAGATTGGCCCAAGGGGGGTCTGGGGACGCCTAGGGCCCCCTTGGCTACACCACTGCATCCACACTTTCGGGGGCCCTCCGAAATCACCATTTGGAGGCCCCTAAAATAATTTCTCCCCCAGACCAATACTCCGGAGCCCCTTGATACTAATGTCCGGGGGCTTCTAAGACCAAGCTCGGGGTCCCACTTAGATCAGGCTCAGGGGCACCCTTAGACCCATGCTCGCGCTTTTCTCGGTAGTAACTTGACACCGGTGTTCCGGGGCCCTCAGGATCAATATTTCGAGCCCCCCCCGAGACTAATGCTCGGTACTCTGGAGTCCCTCAATGCCGATACTCGGGGGTCCTGTACCCAGGCTTGGGGGCCCCTGAGACCAAACTCTGCGTCCATGAGATCAATGCTCGTGCCTCACTCATGAGTCCCTCGATATCAATAGTCGGGTGCACCCCGAGGGGGCCCTGAACCCCTGAGACCAAGCTCGGGGGCCCCTGAGACCAAGCTTGAGGGGACCCTGAGACCATGCTCGGATGCTCCCTGGGACCAAGCTCGAGGGGCCCCCTGACACCAAGCTCGGGGGTTCCCTGAGACCAAGCTCGAGACCCCGTGAGACCAAGATCGAAAGGCCCATGAGACCAAACATCGAAAGGTCCATGAGACCAAGCTCGGTTGTCCCCTGAGACCAGGTTCGGGGGCCCCTGAGACCAAGCTCAGGGGCCCCCGAGATCAATGTTCGGTATTCCAGAGCCCTCGATAACGATGATGGGGGCCCCCTGAGACCAAGCTCGGAAAGCCCGTGAGACCAAGCTCGGGGGCCCCTGAGACCAAGCTCAGGGGCCCCCGAGATCAATGTTCGGTATTCCAGAGCCCTCGATACCGATGATCGGGGGTCTCCTGAGACCAAGCTTGGGAGCCCCCTGAGACCAAGATCAGGGGCCCCCGAGACCAATGCTGGTGTTTTCCAGTGCATACGGTCAGCCTTATGCATCAGATACCCTCGGATGCCCCCTGAGACCAAGCTCGAGGGCCCCGTGACACTAAGCTTGGGGAGAGGGGGGCCTGAGACCAATCTTGGGGGCACCCCTGAGACCAAGCTCGGGGGTCTTCTGAGACTAAGCTCGGGGGCCCTGAGACTAAGCTCAGGGCCCCTGAGACCAAGCTCGGGGGCCCTGAAACCAAGCTCGGGGCCCCTGAGACCAAAATCGAAAGGCCCGTGAGACCAAGATCGAAAGGCCCGTGAGACCGAGCTCAAGGGGAGGGGCCTTGAGACCAAGCTCGGGGGCCCTGAGGCCAAGCTCGGGACCCCCTGAGACTGAACCTAAGGGTCCCGAAGATCAATATTCGGTATTCTGGAGCCCTCGATACCGATTATCGGGGGCCTCCTGAGACAAAGCTTGGGAGGGCCCCCGAGACCAAGCTCAGGGGGCCCCGAGATCAATGGTCGTGTTTTTAGTGCATAAGGTCAGCCCAAGGGGGTACGCGGACCCCAGGGACCCCCTCCCCTGGCTACGCCACTGTCAGAACATCTCAAGGGGCCCATTCAAGCTCAGTGGTCAGTGGCTGTAAAGCCTTATAGGGGGTCCCAGACCATCTTAGGGGCTCTCAGTTCAACACAAAGGCCAATATTAGCTCTGATGACCAGATTAGCTTAAGGGCCCGGATCATCCAGGGGCCCCTTGTCGGCATATATGGGGTTTCAGAACAGTTCAGGGTTTCAATTAAAGCTTACAACCCAATTTCAAGGCAGGGGCCCTATTACTGTGCAGGGGCCTCAGATAAGTTTAGCGTCTTCTGTGCATTACAGGGGATCCAGATTAGCACAAGGGACAATATTAACTTTACGGTCCCAGCTCAGCTCAGGGGCCCCCAGGTCGGTGGATATAGGGCCTGGCCAACTCACAGGGCCCTGTTCAAGGTCACGGCTCATAGCTCAGTTTAGGCATCCTAGAACAGTTCATGCTGCCCAAACCACTTCAGGGGCGCTCAGTTCAGCTCAAGGGGCCCAGATTAGCTCGTATGGCATCAGAGACCAGTTCAGGGGCCCCCAGAAGCTCAGGGGACCTTAAAATCGACTCATAGGACCTCAACTTAGTTTAGGGGTACAGGTAAGTTTAACGGAGTTCCGGGGCAAGCTATCGGGCCAGTTTGAGTTTCTCGCTTGATATTACAGTTCTTGATATTCTTATCTCCGTTGCAGGGGGGCCCATCACTGAAAAGTGGGGGGCCAGTGGCCCCCTGGCCCCCCGGTTCCTACGCCTATGGCACAGGCACACGGGAGGGGAAGTCAGCCACCAACTGGTGGTTCTTCAGCACCTGTGAGCAGTGGCAGAGCCAGAAGGAGGATTAGGGCACACCCCCGTTTTTGATAGCACGGTTGTGACGGAGTCGCCGAGCTGCCGCAATGGTGGGTAGCGAAAGTACCGCAGAAGCTGCCGCAATGGTGGGTAGCGAGAGTACCGCAGAAGCTGCCGCAATGGTGGGTAGCGAGAGTACCACAGAAGCTGCCGCAATGGTGGGTAGCGAGATACCGCAGAAGCTGCCGCAATAGTGGGTAGCGAGAGTACCACAGAAGCTGCCGCAATGGTGGGTAGCGAGAGTACCGCAGAAGCTGCCGCAATGGTGGGTAGCGAGAGTACCGCAGAAGCTGCCGCAATAGTGGGTAGCGAGAGTACCACAGAAGCTGCCGCAATGGTGGGTAGCGAGAGTACCGCAGAAGCTGCCGCAATGGTGGGTAGCGAGAGTACCACAGAAGCTGCCGCAATGGTGGGTAGCGAGAGTACCGCAGAAGCTGCCGCAATAGTGGGTAGCGAGAGTACCACAGAAGCTGCCGCAATGGTGGGTAGCGAGAGTACCGCAGAAGCTGCCGCAATGGTGGGTAGCGAGAGTACCGCAGAAGCTGCCGCAATGGTGGGTAGCGAGAGTACCACAGAAGCTGCCGCAATGGTGGGTAGCGAGAGTACCGCAGAAGCTGCCGCAATGGTGGGTAGCGAGAGTACCGCAGAAGCTGCCGCAATGGTGGGTAGCGAGAGTACCGCAGAAGCTGCCGCAATGGTGGGTAGCGAGAGTACCACAGAAGCTGCTGCAATGGTGGGTAGCGAGAGTACCGCAGAAGCTGCCGCAATAGTGGGTAGCGAGAGTACCACAGAAGCTGCCGCAATGGTGGGTAGCGAGAGTACCACAGAAGCTGCCGCAATGGTGGGTAGCGAGAGTACCGCAGAAGCTGCCGCAATAGTGGGTAGCGAGAGTACCACAGAAGCTGCCGCAATGGTGGGTAGCGAGAGTACCGCAGAAGCTGCCGCAATGGTGGGTAGCGAGAGTACCGCAGAAGCTGCTGCAATGGTGGGTAGCGAGAGTACCACAGAAGCTGCCGCAATGGTGGGTAGCGAGAGTACCACAGAAGCTGCCGGAATGGTGGGTAGCGAAAGTACAGAAGAGCGCGCTGTGCGATGACTTTAGAAGCCGTTGACTTTTTCTTCCCAACCTTGGTTTGGGCTAGCATTGTCCCTCTTAACTGATATCTGGCTGAACCAATGACCAGAAAAGCACCCCTTAAAGAGCAAAGCACCCCCTAACTTCAAACAGCACATCTAAAACTTCCAGAATTCTTAAACCGAACCTGATAGTTGACCAGTCGCAGATTTCGGTGAGAGAGGGGTGGAGCGGGCCACGGCTCAGCCCATCAACGAAATATTACGGTCCTTTTTAGAAAAACCTCCCCCTAAGTTTTTCCACAATGTTACACCCTTATGCATGTCTATGGCCTGGGCGTGGATCTAGGGAAGAGGGGGAGGGTGGTATGTCTATGTTCCCCGATTTTCAAGGTCAGCGAAGGAAACGTTCAGGGGCGTAGTTAGGATTTCGCTCGGGGGGGCGGGGGTGGCCAGAAAGGGCCCCTGATATTCCGCCAAAAGGGCCCCAAAAATGTCGGCAAACAAAAAAACAAACGTTCTGCGCGGTTTTTCCGTCAATTAATCTCAAGAAGTTCGCTTTAAACCAGAGCGCCCCTGAGATATTACCATGCCAGGTCATTTGTGTGCCTACTAAATTGCTTCAGAGCCAATCGTGCTCGAAAAGTAAAAAGGCCGTAAGTATTTGTTGGTCTCCAGAAGAAACTTCTTTCCAAAATAGATATATTTCGGGGTGTTGCACTGAGAAAAATATTTATGCCTAGAAAAGTTGGCCATCACCCTATCTCCTCAAATCCGGATTTATGATAAAGCAAAGCATAGACATTATTCTGAATTTTTGTAAAATCTTAAATTCCAGGTCTCAGCTCACATCATGATCAAAAGCTTCTCCAATCAATACATTTCATGAAGATTCCGAGGAAGGGCTGTGTTCGAATACATTTTCACTGTTTTTGCTATGTTATGCATCCAGGAATCGAGGGGACACGCCAATTAACACCTTAAGTTCGATGCCGGGAGCCTGTCATACATGGTATGCAACTTAAGCATTTTACCTACAGCGGCAGCACATCGCTCCAAGCCCTCGCTCACGGCACTTTTCCCCTTAGCGACCTGGACCTCAGTTGAAAGGCCTTCGGTAATCCGCAGATATCTGACAGCCTTGTGTTTGACCTGTATGGAGCGGTAGTACGCCATGGCAGCCCCAGACTAGGCACTGCACTGAATTGTGCTGGAACCAGTCGGAGACTGGTTGGTGCCACATTAAAGGGAGATTCGCGAAACATGTTTTGGCTAAATCAAAAGGTCACAAGCAGTTGTTTCAGAAGTCATTTTCTCATTTTTGCCAATTCAGCCTCCAAATGCCTTAAATTCGCTTTCAAAGTCAACATTTCTAAACGGCTTATCGATAATTCTCACTTTTGGTTGAATGACGCAGCCTCGGCGAGGACCATCAATTTCTCTTAGAAGGAGGTCATATCTGGCCTAAACAGTGGTGCAGAACCTAAAACTACCAAAGAAAAAATAACTCAAGAAAAACAACATTCCAAAACTCATTTGAAATAAAAATATAGGACTTTAAAAAAATCAATTCACCGATCGGAAGCCTAGGGAATTCCCACACCGGGGTCAAAAGACCTATCTGACGCAAAAGTTGCGCCATCCTGGAAATTTTGAATAAAACGACTGAAGACCCGAGGTACAAAACGACTGAAGACTTGAGTATTATATTTTGCTCCACTTTTAGGGAAAACTGATTCATTTTGTAGTTTTTGGAGGCTACTTAAAATTAATTCAACTGCAAGGACAGGAGAACATGCATTTGTATTAATAAAATAATTATTTTCAAATTTAAAGAGTTTTTTAAACCAAGAGATGAAGAGCAGGTTTCAGCTATTTACCGGTATCGCTAACATATTTCAATAGTAGTTGAGTGGCCTCCAAAACTGTTGCCAAAGATACAAAAATAATTGACAGTTTCATATCAAGATTTGCAAAATAGCAGGAAAGCACAATACATTTTTTCGCGTATCTCCCTCCAAAGATGCCTGTGTCAAGGAAGTACCGGCCGAGGAAGTTAAGAAGGTAGCAGAGTTACGTACTTTGTTACGCCGTCAGAAATGTTGTTTAATTCTTTTTAAAGTTAAAGTTTTCTTTCAATTTTTCAATGAGAGAATGTGGCGTTAAATGAAATAAAATTCTGCAATATAATGACGAGACTAAGGTATGACTTAATATAGGTTGGTAATAAACAGCTTTTCTAAGAGCTTCTTTCGCTCCCTTTGTCCGGAACTAAATACCATGTTCAGCGTTTTTTTCGTTCGAAAGTAACCGCTTTAACCCGCCGCGCATTGACCGGGGGCGGGTACCCGCCCCCTCCCCCTCGGGTCTTTCCGAGATAGCAGAAAAACGGCGGCACGCAGCGCCGCCGTACTTGGCATACCTTTTCCCTCATCCCTTTTACAATTTCTGTGAAAATTTTAAGGTTAGGTCATCTCAGGTCACCTTTCACCTTTAACACGCGCATTGGCGGGGGTCTGCGCCATCTTCGCTTTGACGGGGTAGGGGCGGGTACCGATCCACCCCCCCTAAGATCTCGAAAACCACGGTAGGTAGCGAAAAACGATAACGAAGTTGGGTAGCCCATCCTCTTCTCCATCAAAAATGTTTGAACCAATTATTTTCCGGTCACATTTAAGGTCAAGAGAGGTCAAAACATGCCGTCATGGGGATAACATGTAAATGAAGGTTTTCGGCCATTACATCTGAACAAGTAAAGATAGACAAAACAACTTAAACAATATGAATCCTCCCAGCAAGCCGAATCGAATGCTATATAATTTGACCTTGCCAGGTCAAATCAAGGATTTGACCTGACCTGAGGTCAGGTCAGGGTCAAATTATATAAAATGCGTATCATTAGAACTGCAAAGCCAAGGCGAGTCTACTGCAGCTAAAATAAACGTTCTATCACCATCCGTTACTGAGTTCTTCAGTAAAAACCATTTTCCCTTGTATTTCCAATGGAGAGGTCATGCCTTGTACCTGGCCTTAGGTCATCGATATAAAAAATACCGGAACATATTGTAGAGTCCGCGGTGGGCCCATTATGTGATATGAGTTTCAATCGGATAAGTTTACCCTGCTCCGACTTATGCTCTCTTAAATTTGTTTTGAGCTCAGGTCACTTGACCTGTAGTGGTGACCTGACCTGAGATGACCTAACCTTAAAAGTTTCACAGAAAATGTAAAAATGATGAGGGAAAGGAATGCAAAGTACCTACGGCGGCGCTGCGCGCCGCCGTTTTTCTGCTATCTCCGAAAGATCCGAGGGGGGGCGGGTACCCGCCTTCCCGTCAATGCGCGTGTTAAAGCGGTTCCTTTCGAACGAAAAAAACGCTGAACATGGTATTTAGTGCCGGACAAAGGGAGCTCAGCTGATCATTATGGGCCAAGCTGGTCAGAGAGGCCTCTGCTGGTTTTAGAGAGCCTAATGTTCACAAAGTTTTCAGCTGGTATCTAAGGACCCTCTGTAACTAGTTACAGGGAGCCATGCTGGATGCAGCGGGCCACCAGGACGCTTCGAATCTATTCATATATTTCCAGCTGAAAAGTGGGGTGTACGATCAATTGTGGCTCCAACTGGTTTCAAAGAGTTCTATATTGACATATGCTTTTGATACCGTACACGTTTATTACACACGTACACATCGAAATGCGAAGAATCCAAACGTTTCCCCCACTACAAATCTATAAATGCAAAGAGGACAATCCTCGGGACATTAGGGTCAGAAAAAACCTGGGCAGAGCTGCGAGGTGGCGACATTCGTGAGGGAGGACGATGTGGACAGGGACACCAGAATCGAGACGGCAACGGGGCCAGGGGCGCAGCGGAGCGCGCCCAGCCCATCGGTGGAGGGAACGCGACGCAGCGGCGAAGAGACGTAGCGGCAAAGGGAGCGCGACGCAGCGGCGGAGGGAGCGCGGCGCAGCGGCGGAGGGAGCACGGCGCAGCGGCGGAGGGAGCACGGCGCAGCGGCGGAGGAAGCTCGACGCCGGGGGCGGATGGCCTCGTTAATGGCGCACGAGACCGGATAACGAGGGGGAGCATTCCGGCGTCCGAGGGCTGGGTGGAGGGGACAATCCATCTCGGCACACATCATCAGGAACGGCTCAACATCAATGCACATATTATTTCAGTGCAGATCCCATACCATGAACGACGCGACGCATGGGTGACAACACCTCAGCAAGCCGCAACCAGCTCATGAAGGGGAGAGGCGAAACAAGACACACTCCAGGCGCATACGCCGTGGGCCACAGACGGCTGGACAGCTGAAGTGAGCAACACTTGAGTCTCCATTTTATGTCTGGGCCCGTGAAGCCCAGACAGGCACTACGGACAAGTTGTCCCGACGTCCGCACCAATGACGTCAGCCACATCCCCGCTGGCACCAGTGACGTCAGCCACCTCCCCGCTGGCACCAGTGACGTCAGCCTCCTCGCTGTCTTCAGTCTCCCGGTCCTCGGTGAAGTCCGGCTTCTCGCCCTCCGCCCCGACGTCTGAGACGTCGGAGATGTCTCCGGACGCGCCGGTTTCGGTGTTGGCGCCGCTGACTAGGCGTCTACGTGCCGCGTAATGAGGGCGAGCACCCTGTCCTCGGCACCGGGCTGGATCCAGCCGTGGTCAGTCGACCAGCGGGTGCTACGGCATATGGTGCAGGCCGGAGACCGCTCGGGCGCCGAACCACCTCCACCTGTGGCCAGCCGGTACTTTGCTCGGCGGTTGTACTTAGGACGCCGGTAGCAGCAGATCAGAGCCGTATCCACGCGAGAGACGGCTAACAGGCGGTATGAAGAGACTGGCGGGTCGGGTCGGGTTCGTTGTGTCAATGCATGAGGCGGGTACCACGTCCGTGTGGATGGAGCCACCCGACTCGTCCATCGGCAGGAATTGGAAGTCACACATGTTGTCGAGCGGAACATCCTTCCGGCGGTGCTCATCAGCTCTGTGGAGTACACTGAAGGCTATGTCGAGTTCTTCTACCGCCGACACCTCACTTTCGGCAACAAACCCTGCATGATCCTGGCTCCGTGCAGGTGGGCCCGCAGAACACGTCGTCCGGTCGGAAGCGCAGCTCCAGCCGACAGTTACCCGGATCCATGGGGGGATCATCGCCCGTCAGGCAAGGGCTGCAGGCAGCAGCAAGCCAGGAGGTAGACCGCCATGAGGTGTCTGAAAGATTAGTCGGACTTAGCAAAAAAAACACGGGGATACGGGGCTAGGGGCAGACGGGCGGGGTGGGCAAACATGGTGCGATTGGACAAGGACAAACAGCATATGAGGTGCAGCAGCTGATAATAGACGAGAAGACTAAAAGCCTGACTTCGGCCACCACCAACAGGGTCTAAGTTTCTGGTTGAGCCCTTGGGGCGATCGTTGGTAGACAATCCACCCCGCCACTTCCAGCCCCCACCACTGGTCCACCGTTATATCCCAGATGGGAGGGTTCCCTGATCTTCAAGTGGGGTTGGGGAAAAGAAGATAAGAAAGAAAAGCACTAATCTTCAGGTGGGATGGGGCACAAGAAAAGAAACAGACATTATATAGAAAGAACAGAACTGAATACATTTCACACAGACTGCTGGATACAACTCACAGGAGACATGGCTACATTTAGCAAGACAAAAAAGAAGGAAAAAAAACAAAAACAAAGGCAGATGAATACAACTCTCAAGAGACATGACTACATTTAGCAAGACAAAAAATAAAAACAAAACAAACAAAAAACGTGAAGGACATCGCAGCTCATACACTCCACCCGTTCGCTGAACTGTGAGGGGGACGATGAACAGCCCATTCTATGAAAATACAAATAAATGAGACATGTACAAGAGGTCTGACAGACACAGAACAATATTTTGACAGTTGCAAGATAAAGTGACATTAATACTGGTCAATATACATCTTTTTGACTACCCGTTTGAAAACGCATTTACTCCGAGGAACATCATTAATATCTCTCATTCTATTGGCTATTTCATTATTCCATGTTTTTGGGGCTGACAAGAACAGTGAAAATTGTCTATAATTAACAGAGGTAAAGGGAACTTCGAAATGCTAGGGTCGTCTGGCAACACGGTCCCTGACTGTGGTGGCCAATGTAAATTTTGTGGAGAGTGGGGATGGTAAGGAGCCAGTAAGAAACTCATGAAGAACTTTGATCTGAGTTAGCTTGATAAGGTCGGGTAGTTTAAGGATGGCATACTTTTTGAAGATGGGGCTGGAAGGGGCCAGACGGTCCGCGAAGTCAATGATCCGAAGGATTTTTTTCTGTAAAGTTTCCAGCCTCCTTAGCTTGGAGGGATACGTTGTACCCCAGACCTGGAGCCCATACGAAAGATGGGACAGAACTAGCGAATTGTATAGGAGTAGGAGATGATGGGACTTCAGGTATTTACTAATTCTACCAATAAGGCCGATATTGCGGGAAACAGTGGATTCCACACTCCTAATCTGGGGGTCCCATTTAAATTTCTCATCGATGAGAGGGCCGAGGTACTTAGTGGAGAATTTTCTTGAAAGAGGGTGACCGTGAATGGAGATCTGTACATCAGACTGCTCAAGAGAGTTGGAAAATATTTGGTAGGTTGATTTTAGGGGGTTTATGGTAAGACGATTACTAGTAAGCCAAGTAGTAATTTTGGGTAGGTTATTGGAGATAGATGTTTCTAGGTCAGGTATGGTTTTGGCAGGAAAGATGAGAACAGTATCATCTGCAAATTGTAGGAATTTACAGGCAGGGCAGCTCAGATTAATATCGTTTATATAGAGGAGAAACAGCAGAGGCCCCAGCAGGGATCCCTGAGGAACTCCGTGTGGCATGCTTTGCGGAATTTGGGAAATGGTAGAATTGTATTTGACAGCTTGGGACCGGTTTTGAAGATAAGTTTTGAAAAAATTTAAGGAGAAGTTGGTTATGCCGTACATCTGTAATTTACGCAAAAGAATTCTGTGATTGACAGTGTCGAAAGCTTTAGAAAAGTCGAGGTAGATGGCTGCACTTATCTCCTTACGGTGTAGGGGGCTAGTAATATGTTCATGGAGCAGAGATATTGGCATGAACGTGCTGTGGTGTTTACGGAAGCCAAATTGTTGATCATTAAGTATAGCATTGAACTCAATATAATCAGAAAGCTGGGTAAATACAATTTTTTCAAGAATTTTAGACAGAAGAGTGAGCAGACTAATAGGTCTGTAGTTGTTGAAGCAGTAAGGGTCACCTGACTTGAATATAGGGACAACTACAGATTTTTTGAATACATCAGGAAATACCCCGTTAATTAGACAAATATTAAATACATGGTTTAAGTATGGCGCTATGGTCACAGCAATCAATTTCAGAATTTTGGGGGAGAGACAGTCTGATGTGGCTGATGAGGAATCTAGGTTATGTATGATGGAAAGGATGGAGTCAGCACTGGTGCCCTGGAGTTGAAAGGGTACTCTAGGAGTTGGGTAGTGTTCCAGATATGCCAGAGGATTGGTGTGTGGGTGGTCAAGTTTCTCATCTAAAGATGAGGCAATTGAGCTGAAAAATTCATTGAATTTGTTGGCAATTAGGGAAGGCGATTTAATGCAAGAGTTATCATAAACAAATCGGTTGGGCAGGGACGATTTTGACTTGTTTTTGTGGACCAGGGAGTTCAAAACTGTCCAAAGTTTGGCAGGGTTAGCTTTATATTCCTCTAATTTTCGCTCATAGAAAGACTTTTTGGATGACCTAATTAGATTGGAGAGACGATTTCTATAAGTAACATACACAATCCTATTAGATTCGCTTGGTTCTCGTATTGATTTTTTGTAGAGTTCATTCTTTTTGTTTATGCACCGTAGAAGGCCAAAGGAGATCCACGGCTGGACTGGGACATTTCTTCTATCTAATTTTTTATGCTGAGAGAGGTAATTTCGGAATTGATTACACTGGTGAGGAAACTGGCGGCCTGGTTAGGATCGGTCATATCTAATATATTTCTAAGTTTGTGAGCCAATGCTTGATTGAGGGTATCAATTTTCCGGAAGTCGAAGCAGATGTCATTGTTTGGAGGCTTCTGATTTTGCTTTTGATTGCTGATATTGATAGAGGCATGAATGGGGAAATGGTCACTAATATCAGAAATAATTACTCCAGTCTTAGTCAACATATTGGGATCATTGAAAAAGAAATTATCGATTAGCGTACTAGATCCGGGGCTAACTCGAGTAGGCAGGGAAATCGAGGGAAAGACACCAAGGGCTGCCAGGGTGTTCAGAAAGAGAGCTGCCTGGTCATCGTTCTCATGCTTTAGAAGGTCTATATTAAAGTCGCCTCCTAAAATGCAAGGCTTAGCCTCAGTGTTTATAAGGGCTATGACTGGTTCGAGATGCTCCAGGAACAGAGATAATGGGTAAGAAGGAGATCTATAGGAGGTGCTTATTATGACATTTTTGTTTTTGGGGATCTTCAATTCAATACAAACTGACTGAAATTCTAGGTTAGATGAGCAAAGTTCATTTCTTCTAGTGTAAGATAAAGAGTTGTGAATATAAATGGCTGAACCTTTACCCCTCACATTACTAGGAGATGCAACTTCGAGTCTATAGTCACTAAGGCGATATGAAGAGGCGAGGGCAGGGTCCAACCATGTCTCGCTTAACAGAATTAGCAGGGGTGTGAAGGCCAATTGGTGTGTGAGAAGTTCAAGTTGATCAAAGTTTTTGGGAAGGGACCGAATGTTAACATGGATCAAACTAATGTTTGGAGCCAAACTATTTGGAGACAAGGGGAAATTTCGAGGAAATTTCAAATCAGTATATTCACATTCATCTAAGATGGCTTGAAATGGGTCAGCTGAGAATTCCGGGCTGTCATTGAGGCATGCGTATGTAGGGCAAAACCTGGTGCCTATCTCTGCGATGTGAGAAAAGAAACTGAGGTATATTAGAAGGGTAAGATAAAATATAGCAGTAGTAAGAGAGAAAACTAGGACAGGGGAGTAACAAAGCTACAAAAAGTATTTGGAAAGGCCAATGGGAAAAAGCAAACAGATTCTGACCCCAGTGCTGCTGGAAAGTAATATTCATTAAAAAACAGGTCTGAGAGAATGAAATACTAACTATACTTGTGGGGAGGCGGATGAACAGTGCGACCACTCCTGCTCCTCCCCTGACCAGATGAGCTGGTTGACCGATGATCGACGACCACCTTGCAAGGTGTGGCACGGAAAAGACCCCCAGCCCCAACAGTCCCACTAGCATCATCAGTAGTGTGCACAGGGGCCCAGGAGCTAGGGTTCCTACCAGGATCGCCTGCCATTGCTTCAGGGTGAGAGATGGGGCCAGATGCCGCAGCAGAACTGTTCGAAGAGTGCCCCGGACTCCCCAGACCCATGGCCGACGCACCTATGGAGACAGGAGGGGATGGGGCAGCCCGCTGGTACCCCAGGCTTTCAATGGGGGGACTGGGGCCAGAGCAGGCAGGGGATAACCCACCTGTGCCACCATCTCCACAGTCCGACTTAGCCAGGGTGACAGGTCCACCGTCACAGGCATCATCGGAGGGGTCCCCAGCACTCCCGAGGCACTCCGAAGAGTACCAGCGGGGAAACTCAAGGCGCCAGGACCAGGAACCATGGACATCCAAGGCCGTGAACCGCCCGGCAGAGCACCAGCACCAAGTTCCACTCCTGAGGGAGGTTGGGGCTCTACTGCACCCTTGGGAGAGGGAGGGTCACCACTAAGCCCTTCCCGGGGAGTGCTGACAGGCAAGCCAGGAAGGGGGGAGCAAAGCCGCTTAGGCTGGGTGTCGAAGGCGGCAGAGGGGAGGGCCCGGGCAGGCATGCTAGGCCTCTCTGCATGACAGAGAGCCAAGATGTCCTCCTTTGTAGCACCAACTGCTACCTCCACAGCTCGAGAGGACCCTCTTGGTCTTATAAAGATCCTTCCTCTGTCTGTATAATGTGACTGGAAGGGAGATTTGTCCTTCGGGTGGTGGAGTCCCCTGAGGATCCTAACAACAGCAAGCCTCTCAGCTGTTAGGCTTTCGTGGACACCCAGCCCCTTCTTCAGGGGCCGGGTGCGTTGTCTGTATATGGCCTCCCTCTCATCAAGGTTGATGAACCTGACAAGGATAGAGTTGCGATTCCGGAGCCGATGGCAGGCTGAGATTGCCAGGGGTGGATGGTTATGCCAAGGAATTCCCTCATCAGATTCAGCGCCCCCCAGCTTGGTGTTCTCGCCAGGTTGGTAGGCAGGTATCACACTGCCTGAGAGAAGGAGAGTGTAGAGCCGGCTGTATTGGGCCTGCATCTCAACTTCACACCCAAGCTTGGTCTGGCTCTCAGATATAGAGGAGCACAATGAGCTGACAGAATATGCTTCTTCTGATAGTCCCAGCAGGCCCTGCTGGCTACAAAGGGAGTTAAGTTATGACCACAGTAGCCGATGGGCCTCCGAGCCATATAATAATATTTCTATCCTTTTACCAACTGTTTGTCCGAAATATTCAACAATTTGGCTCTAACACTAAACTGATTTGGTCCAAGCTGGAAAAACTCACTGAGCTAAGAATTTCGAGTAGAAATTTCCACGAAGCGTCCCAATGAGACGTCCGTTAAGTACTTATTTCCCCACCTGTATGAGGGTTGTTGGCTCTGTGCATCCTTTGCACTCAGGTCGCTATATTCAGAAGAGTTCTCTCACTGAGGAAAGCTGACATAGGTATAATACAATATGGGCTGTAGACCTTGGTGAAAAGCTTTGTCAAATAAGAAGCCCTGTCTTTGTATTGAGAAGGTGAAACCACGGAGAGTGAAGTGGAATAATTATCATGGCATCAACTTAAACACCTAACGCAACGCTGTCCAGGGGCGGACGCAGACCCGAGTTTTTGGGGAAGACAAACCCATGTCTTCCTCTCCTCCTGGGGGCGGGACGTGCGATTTGTGTGCCCGATAGGCTTAGTATAAGCTATATCTGTAAGTACATGATCGCTTTCCTGGGGGGAGCAAATATTTATTTGCTCGACATACCTTGTGTATACACCTATTTTCAAAAAAATATCCGGCTTTGGGGGGGCGGAAGATAATTTTCTCCCCTTCCAGCGCCTTGGGGGAGCATGACCGGAATGCCACCCCCGCGTCCACCAAAGACGATGCTCCTCAGACAGATGCAAAATGGCCCACTTAAATCTGTTCTCATACCAAGATGCTGCTGGTGTGGCTGACTGACCTGATTGTGACCTGGCCCTCAGGCACTGGTGTGGCTGGCTGACCTGATTGCGACCTGGCCCTCAGGCACGGGTGTGGATGGCTGACCTGATTGTGACCTGGCCCTCAGGCACGGGTGTGGATGGCTGACCTAATTCCCAGCCAGCATTTTGGTAGGGGAAGGTTGGGGAAACATTTGGGGATCGTACGGGGAACCCCAAACGATACCCAACCAGGTTGGGTAACGTGATGGATTCCCCTACCGTACTGGTCACTCTTCCAAGAGGTGGGGAAAGAGTAGAGTTCCCCGCGCGGGATTTTTTAGGAAGCCCCTATGAATTTCGGACTTGGGGGTTGTTTGGGATTCCCTAGGTAGGCCCCTTAGGTTTTAAGCTTTTTCTGTTTCTGGTTTAATTTGCCACAGGCTGTCATTATCAAGGATCAAGTATATGTAAGTTCCAATCATAAGTCGAGTGAATACTCTAAATATAATTAGTCCATTAAAAAATATGGTACGTTTGACGTTTTTGATGTACTAAATTTTAGTATAATATATGTGGCGGAACTATATCTGACAGTAAGATTCCACTAGCCTTAACTTGCAGTTTTTGTCTGAATGAAAACATTTAGTCCAAACTCACCCGGGCAGCTCCTGGCCCCCATTCTCAACAGCCTGTGTGCTTATCCCACCTACCCACTATAGCCACGTCAATGGCTTGATCAAAATATCGCCGTCAGTAGCACGCGCGTCGCGGTCAGCAACAGAGTGAACGGCCAGTCAGCATAAAACATATTGCTGACAAGGTTTTTTCTTTTGCTCTCTGGAGCTGAAGCTCCACTGAATATGGGGTCATTGCTGTTTTTTGCACTTGCTGGTTATAGTATTTTCCGATTTCGTCTCGATTGAACTGGAAAGTGTTGGAGCATAAAAAGTAAGGGGACGGGCCTCCACTGTCCTTTCCTGTTCAATGGGGGATGAATTTATATGAGTGGATGAGTGTCCGGAACATATTTTTCATCAATAATGCATATGAACGACCATAAGATAATCACCAGCAGAATTATATCATAGGCTCGTGAAGGGGTATGCATGTCTCTGTGATAGAGCGTCCAATTTCTTAGCACAGTTTCCGGGTTCATGTTCCGGGAAAGTCTCTAACTAAGTTGATCTGATCTCCCACATCCCTCCCAGCGGGTAAGATTTGGCGACGCCTTTTAGTAATCCTGGCATTTGGAGCACAGTTAAACCCCAAAATTTTTATCGTGGGCGGAGGATAGGCTTTATAGGCGAAATGCTTAGAACTGTTTGGAGAGCAACCCAAACTCCTCCATGAAGTGCAAAATTGGATCCGAGGATGCAAAGAGGATGTGACCTGGCCCTCAGGCACTGGTGTGGATGGCTGACCTGTTTGTGACCTCGCCCTCAGGCACTGGTGTGGATGGCTGACCTGATTGTGACCTCGCCCTCAGGCACTGGTGTGGCTGGCTGACCTGATTGTGACCTCGCCCTCAGGCACGGGTGTGGCTGGCTGACCTGATTGTGACCTCGCCCTCAGGCACTGGTGTGGATGACTGACCTGATTGTGACCTGGCCCTCAGGCACTGGTGTGGCTGGCTGACCTGATTGTGACCTCGCCCTCAGGCACTGGTGTGGATGACTGACCTGATTGTGACCTCGCCCTCAGGCGTTGGTGTGGCTGGCTGACCTGAGTGGGCTCTTAGTGAAACAGCACAGCCGAATGGGAAGCACTAACAGCGAGATACAGATGATGAAGAGAGAACTTATCAACTTTGAGGATACAGCAAAGGTAGGTATGGAAACAGGCACTCGGAAATGCAGGCTTCTTCTCCTCTGGCATGCATGATTAGATACTGCTCCTAGTTACGTAGTTTGAAGGCTAGACTAGTTAGTTTCGGGTGTAAAGCACGGAGACCACTGAGAATGGGTGCAGTGCGCACGGGCGTCATCAGGACAATGTGGATACAGTGCGCAAAGGTGAGCTCAACCACTCAGTTTTGGACTACAGTTCCTAGAAGCGTGTTCAGACCATGGAAAACAGTGTTTCAGTGTGCACATGCGGTTTTAGATCACGGAGAATAACGATGCCGTGTGAAAAAGCATGCTCAGCTAGTAATTTATAGGGTTTAACGTCGCACCAACTACCAAGGTTGTGCGCCGTTGCCAACCCTCACCCTCTTGCGAGGGATTTGGAGGATCAGTTCGACTTATTCAGAGGCTCTGCTGAGACTTGAGCCCGGGACCGGTGGCTTGAGAGAATGTCATGCGCTCCACTGAGCCACCTATCCCCTGCATGATCAGCTAGTAGAACATGGGCTTCCACGTTGGCATGGGCAGAGCCAGGATTAAGTAAATGAGAACTAGGTCCCCGACATCGAGTTTTTGCAATCATAATACTGCTGATCCGACTCGCCTGCTCATCGCCGTGCATTGTAAACTGCTAACCATGTGCTTGACCCAGCCCCCCTCCATCAGCAAGCGGAGACCACCGGATGTGACGTTACACCTCGCAGCATATAACATGGGAAAATTAAATGATTAAAAATCCAAATTTTGGCAGAGAGGCCCAGAATCAAAAATAAAATGCTTATCCATTGCATTCTGGATAAACTTGAGTGCAGTGTATTCTCACAACTTCGTAAACGGGAAGTTCCCTTAGCAGCAGTTTAACAGACGGCTCAATGGTGAAGGAATTCCTCCACGCCCGTGTGACGTCACTCAGGCGTGGAGGAATCCCTTTCGAACGTAGGGTAGAGTGGGGTAACGAGCCCACCTGGGTAAGACGCCTACTACCATCTACAGGCTATGCAGGAATTGCACCCTCCATATATTATTTTTCTGGTAGCGATCTTTCTGATCGGGTCCTGAGCGTGTTTGGACGCGCCTAGTCTGCTCCGGTAATTTTCAGCAAGCATTTGTTGTTTTTACCCTCCGGATATAAAAACAAGCTATCTTAAAGTTGTGATTGTACTCTATGCGATTTAGATGTACTCACAGCAATTTGTGTGGTTGAAACAGCGAGTTTTTGCGACATTTTGAAAGCCACTATGCGGCATGGAAACGCCGCAGAATTTAGAAATCTTGTGTCGACGCTGCCGTTGCTACGTGGGTAAGACGCCCATGTAGTGCGGGGTAAGACGCCTGGGGCGTCTTACCCCAATATTTGGTAGGCGTTTTACCCCAATGGGTAAATGTGTCCTTAAGATAGATTGGAGATGAAGTTAGGGCGCTATCCCTACTACCACCATCACGCCCACCACTGGTCGTGATGGCGAAGTACGTTGGGTTAGAAACAAATCACCGTAACAGAAGACGGTGAGTTTCAAATATTAGCTCCTATAGCACACAGGAATTTTTTTCGAGTTTGCTCTCATTTGGTAATCTTGAGGGTGGTCTTAAATCACTGACGGATCCAAAGGAGGCTAAAGGGCCGTGGCCCCCACCAAAGACTAAACATGTATATTTCCCCTCAAAGACCAAATTTTGGCCTTTTTTCTTTAAAAATACTTGATTTTGCGGTTTATTCTGATTACCCCCTAAAAGTTGGTTTGGCCCCTCCAAAAGCTGCTCCGGATCCGCCGATCTATTAAATACCTACCTTCTTGTCATGGATCTGCTCGAAGCACTGTTTGCATATCGCGTTCCCAAACCAACGTCGTCGTTAACTAAATTTTCCATATTAGCATACCCATCCCATCCTACCTTGACATCCTGTTCCAGAATATGGGAAGATATACCGAAGAAAAACCACTTGCAGCAGAATGAACCGGAGGCGCTTTAAGGTGCTTGCGTGCCCTAAAATATATTGGAGCTTTATCTTAAATTGCTTTTGCGTTTTCTGATAAGAGGTAAAAGCCTACCTGCTTGTTTTTGTTGTGTCGGGCTTTAATGCCTCAAATAACTGCCCACTTCGTCACAAGACTATCGTAAAGCGTAATCAGAACAATGTTCCAACTTGTTCATGTGACGAGGTACAATATGCGCTGGGTGTTATATGACGGCGTTTTACCCGGCTAGGGCGTTTTACCCCGCTATCGGGGTAAAACGCCCTTTACATGGTCTCAAGAAAAAACAAATTTCGCACACTTCGCATAGTGTCAGAGTCCCAAATTTCTACCTGAGTGTAAACAGACAATGACAGAACTTAACGAAGAAAAATAAGGCGATTCCATCCACGCAGGATTGGTACAGACACGTTCTCCCTTAACGTATGCGTCTTACCCCACTCTACCCTACCTAGCTAGTATCGTTTGACCGGGGCTACGTTCACGGTGCACGATTTTACTGCGCGCCAACTGCGCCACTGCCGCCGGCGCGCAGCTGCTGACAGCCAATCAGCGTCGAGCAGTGTGGGGAGAAGGGGAGGAGGCGTGTGACGTCACCTCTCGGCTCACTCCGAGAGGTGACGCCACACGCCACGCCGGTGAAAACCTTAGGGGCATCGATGCCCCCCCCCGGAGGGGCGAGGGTTAATCCATGCAGATGGGCATGATTAGAAATTTCAGCGAGCCTTCATAACATGCCCGTCAGGTATTTGACTCCAATGGTCGTGTGGGCTACAGCTTCATCCTTCTCGACGCTTCTGCATTTCTTTAGCAAGCAGTCATATCATCAGCGTGTGGGTGCTGATAATTTGAATTCATAGGCATAGGAACCGGGGGGGCCAGGGGGGCCACTGGCCCCCCCCACTTTTCTGTGATGGGCCCCCGCAACGGAGGTAAGAATATCAACAACTGTAATATCAAGCGAGAAACTCAAACTGGCCCGATAGCTTGCCCCGGAACCCCGTTAAACTTACCTGTGCCCCTAAACTAAGTTGAGGTCCTATGAGTTGATTTTAAGGTCCCCTGAGCTTCTCGGGGCCCCTGAACTGGCCTCTGATACCATACGAGCTAATCTGGGCTCTTTGAGCTGAACTTAGCGCCCCTGAGATGGTTTGGGCAGCATGAACTGTTCTAGGATGCCTAAACTAAGCTAGGAGCCGTGACCTTGAACGGGCCCCGTGAGTTGGCCACAACCTATATCCACCGACCTGGGGGCCCCTGAGCTGAGCTGGGACCGTAAAGTTAATATTGTTCCTTGAGCTTATCTGGATCCCCTGTGATGCACAGAAGACCCTAAACTTATCTGAGGCCCCTGCACAGGAATAGGGCCCCTGCTTTGAAATTGGGTTATAAGCTTTAATTGAAACCCTGGGCTGTTTTGAAACCCCAAATATGGCGCCAAGGGGCCCCTGGATGATCCAGGCCCTTAAGCTTATCTGGTCATCAGAGCTAATATGAGCCTTTGTGTTGAACTGAGGGCCCCTGAGATGGTCTGGGACCCCTATAAGGCTTTACAGCCACTGACCTGGCGGCCGTGAGCTTGAATGGGTCCCTTGAGAAGTTCTGATAGTGGTGCACTAAAAACACAAAAATTGATCTCGGGGGCCTCTGAGCTTGGTCTCGGTGGGGGGCTCCCGAGCTTGGTCTCAGGAGGCCCCCGATAATCGGTATCGAGGGCTCCAGAGTACCGAATATTGATCTTGGGAGACCCCTGTGCTCAGTCTCAGGGGGTCCCGAGCTTGACCTCAGGGCCCCCAGCTTGGTCTCAGGGCCCCTCCTCCCCGAGCTCGGTCTCACGGGCCTTTCGATTTTGGTCTCAGGGGCCCCCGAGCTTGGTATCTGGGGGCCCTCCGAGCTTGATCTCAGGGAGCTCCCGAGCTTGGTCTCAGGGGGCCTTTCGAGTTTGGTCTCAGGGCCCCCGAGCTTGGTCTCAGGGAGCCCTCCGAGCTTGGTCTCAGGGGCCCCCGAGCTTGGTGTCAGGGAGCCCTCCGAGCTTGGTCTCAGATAACCCCCGAGCTTGGTCTCAGGGCTCCCGAGCTTGTTCTCAGGGGACCCCCGAGCTTGGTCTCAGGGATGTCCCCAAGCTTGGTCTCAGGTCCCCCTCTCCCCGAGCTTAGTGTCAGGGGCCCTCGAGCTTGGTCTCAGGGGGGCATCTGAGGGCATCTGATGCATAAGGCTGACCGTATGCACTGGAAAACACGAGCATTAGTCTCGGGGGCCCTGATCTTGGTCTCAGGGGGGCACCGAGCTTGGTCTCAGCGCCCCCCGAGCTTTGTCTCAGGGGCCCCGAGCTCGGTGTCAAGGGCCCTCCGAGCTTGGTCTTAGGGAACGCCCGAGCTTGGTCTCAGGGGACCCCCGAGCTTGGTCTCAGGGACCCCTGATCATCGGTATCGAGGCTCCAGAGTACCGAACATTGATCTCGGGGGCCCCTGAGCTCGGACTCACGAACCTTTCGATCCTGGTCTCACGGGCCTTTCGATTTTGGTCTTAGGGTGCCCCAGAGCTTGGTCTCAGGGCCCCCCGAGCGTGGTCTCAGGGGACCCCTGAACTTGGACTCAGGGGCCCTGAGCTTGGTCTCACGGGTCTTCTGAGCTTGGTCTCAGGGGCCCCTGATCATCGGTATCGAGGGCTCTGGAATACCGAATATTGATCTCGGGGGGCCCGTGAGCTTGGTCTCAGGGGCCCCGAGCTTGGTCTCAGGGGACAACCGAGCTTGGTCTCAGGGGGCAAGCTTGGTCTCATGGGCCTTTCGATGTTTGGTCTCACGGGCCTTTCGATCTTGGTCTCACGGGGTCTCGAGCTTGGTCTCAAGGAACCCCCGAGCTTGGTGTCAGGGGCCCTCGAGCTTGGTCTCAGGGAGCATCCGAGCTTGGTCTCAGGGGCCCCCGAGCTTGGTCTCAGGGGTTCAGGATCCCCCTCGGGGTGCCCCCAACTATTGATATCGAGGGGCTCGTGAGTGAAGTGCGAGCATTGGCCTCATGAGACCCAGAGTTTGGTCCCAGGGGCCCCCAGACCTGGGTTCAGGACCCCTGAGCATAGGCATCGAGGGGCTCCAGAGTACCAAGCATTAGTCTCAGGGGGGGCTCGAAATATTGATCTTGAGGGCCCCGGAACATCGGTGTCGAGTTACTCCTGAGAAAAGCGCGAGCATGGGTCTAAGGGTGCCCCTCAGCCTGATCTAAGTGGGACCCCGAGCTTGGTCTTAGGACCCCCGGGCATCAGTATCAAGGGGCTCTGGAGTATTGGTTTAGGGGAACAATTATTTTAGGGGCCTCCAAATGGTGATTTCGGAGGGCCCCCGAAAGTGTGGATGCAGTGGTGTAGCCAAGGGGGCCCTAGGCGTCCGCAGACCCCCACCCCTTGGGCCAATCTGAACCACTGCAAAGGATTCTCTGATCACGTGGCCCCCAGAGTTAGTCTCAGGGGCCCCTTAAGATCCGTTCTCAGGGCTTCCCGAGTCGGCCTTACGGCCCCCGCCCTGAGAGTCGGTCTCAAGGCCCCCGAAAGTAGATTTCGGGGGCCCCTGAGGGTTGGTATCAGGGGCCCCAAAAGTCCGTATCAGGGCCCCGGGAGTCTGTCTCAGGGGAGGGGGCCGAGCTAGTCTCAGGGCCCCCCCAGAGAGTGGTTCTCAGGGCCCTGCAACAGTCTATTTCAGGGGGGCCCCTGAGAGTCAGTCTCAGAGAACCCCAAGAGTCGGTCAAGGGGACCCAAGAGTCTGTCTTAGGGGACCTGAAGATTCGGTCTCGGGGTCCCCCTGAGAGTCTGTCTCAGAGAACCACAAGAGTGAGTCTCAGAGCACCCCAAGAGTCGGTCTCAGGGGGCCCTCATAGTCTCACGGGTTTCTCTCTCAGGAGTCAATATTTAGTTTCAGGTGGCCCCGAGAGTTAATCCGGGGGTCCGAGAGTTAGTCTAATTTGATCCGCAGAGTGCTGGTTTCAGGGGGCCCCAGAGGGGTAATTTTGGGAGCCCTCGAGATTTAGCCTCAGGCTGTGCCCCCCCTCCCGAGTTTTGGTATAAGCGGCCCCAAGAGTCACTCTCAGGGAGCACCCGAAATATAGTCTCAGAGGGCTCCCGGTTGTCAGTCTCAGAGACATCCGAGAGTTAATCTCAGGGTTCTGAGAGTAATTTCCAGAGGTGCTCCCGATTTTTGGTCTCACGGGCCCGGAGTTAGCCTTAGGCCCGTGAGAGCTAATCTGGAGCCTCCGAGAGTCAGTCTCAGGAACGCCAAAGACTCAGTCTCAGAGGTGATTCCACCCCCCCCGGGTGTTTGTCTCAGGGGCGCCCTAGAGTAAGTCTCAGAGTGCTGTCGGAAGTCATTACCAGCCCCCCTCCCCTACACCAAAGACAGCCTCAGGGGACCCCAGTAGCTAATCTGGATGGCCACGATAGTCAGTCTCAGCCCTCCCCCTCCAGAGCAAATCTGGGGGGCCCAATAGTTAGTCTCAGAGGTGCTGCCGATAACTAATCTCAGGAGCCCCGAGAGATTCTCAGGGGCCCCCAGTTTTGATCAAGAGCCGCCGTGAATCAGTCTCAGAGACCCCTTGAGATATAATCGGGAGAGCGGCCGAAAATTAGCTTTGTGAGTGCCGCCAAGTGTTGGTCTTAGGTGGCTCCAGAGCTCACATAAAAATTTTCAAAATCATATGCCTCGGTAAAAATGTACCTACCCCTATTGCGTACTAAAAAAGGACAAATTGAAACATGCCGATCAGGCACCATTATCAAAGGAAAGGCAAAAATTAATCTAATTTTACCATAAGAGCAAATCGAACAGAGCTAGTCAATCTTTAATCTAGTAGCTTAATACCAATAAAAACATTCCTAAATATTCTGAAATAAACAACTTCCCAATATTTCCGTAGGAAACCAGACAAACTAGGGTAATGACAGAAATGGATAAGCATAATCCCAAAAAGAAAATGGGTATGAAAGGTTGAAAATAACAATAACAGAGTGAGCAAAAGCGATAGATATCTTGGGCGCCTTTTGTCTTGGTAATTTGCTCGTTTACAAGATAGCAAGGGTAAGAAAGTAACTGGATCTCAACAGGATCTGTCGACGGAATAGAGGTTATGTGACGTTCAGGACACACTCCCATATCCCTTGTATCTTTATTCGTTTTTTTCGTTTCTTTGGAAATTTCCTGATTAAAGAGTTCATGGATTCGACACCGGGAAATAATTGCTAATCATTTCCCGTAGATCATTTCTTCGTTTTCAAAACGACTGACCTCCAATAACTTCATGTCTGATTACCCGAGTGAATTGAGGTAGACGCAGGTTTAACATCATGCGCGCATCAACATTGAACTTCCCGAAATATGGCTCAAAGCTGTTATTATAGCCACGCTACCATATAAGTTATAGGCCATCCTTAATATTTGGTGACCTTAGTTTACCAACACTTGGTCGGATCGAAAAACCAAGCTATAAACAAAATAAGAATGAATGCTTAAAAGCCATAACAAAATTTCCTTCGTGTGAATGTTATAATGTTAAAATACTATACAAAAGATATAGGAGATGGGCCCGGTTACTAAGGGAACCCCGGCCTGGGGCCCCCGACGGTAGTCGGACCCCTCCTTGGCCGAATCCTGGCTACGCCACTGTATTCTGAGGCTCTACATCAGGCACCCTGGGACCCCTAAGCCTAGCTGGGGCCCTGAGCTAATCTGGGTACCGCTGGGCTTAACTGGGGCCTCTGATCTGGTATGGGGGCCCTGAACTCTTCTAGGGTCCCTGGGCTAAGCTGGGGCCGTGAGCTTGAATGGAGCCCCTAAGCTGGTATGAAAGGGGACGCTTTATCAGCCGATCTGGGCCCCTGAGCTGAGCTGGCCTGTACTGAACAATTGCCCTGAGCTGGTCTGGGGCCTCTGAACTGTTCTAGCATCATTGAGCTAAGCTGGGATCCGTGAGCTTGAACAAGTCCCTTGAGATGTCTTGAGACCCTACATAAGTCGACCTGGAGACCTCCGAGCTGAACCGGGCCCCTAAGCTAATCTGGCACCCTGTGCGAATCTGGAGCTCCCCTGTGATGAGCTTCTAGGGGTGCTGTGCTTATGTAGGGTCCCTTGATAAGCTGGTCCCGAAGCTAATGCACTGGTCTGGGCCCTTGAGCTGACTGATCTGGGTTCCTGAGCCATGGTCTGGACTTTGGGGCCCTCCGAGATAATTTGGCGGCCCCTGGGCGGCGTAGGCATAGGAACCGGAGGGTCAGGGGGATACTGCCCCCCCCCCCTTTTGAGGTGGGCCCCGTAACGAATATACAAATATCAGCAACTGTAATATAGAACAAGAAACCCAAACGGCCCCGATAGCTTGCCTGGGAAAGTTCAAGTTCGGTAGTACGCTGCCTGCAAGCCCCTGGAGGAGGAGCGCTTCGTAACAAAGCCAAGGAACCTACTACCCGAGTGTTTCCAAATGAGTCCCGAGAACTGGGCCCAATCAAACTCCATTCCATATAAATCCCAACACAAAATATGAATCGGACACGGACCCTGCA
Source organism: Lepas anatifera (assembly GCA_034440635.1). Taxonomy (NCBI): domain Eukaryota; kingdom Metazoa; phylum Arthropoda; class Thecostraca; family Lepadidae; genus Lepas; species Lepas anatifera. Next base: position 11,720 of record JAOTON010000099.1, on the reverse strand, counting down.
CTAAATGCCGAGCAACAGTCGTCCCTGAGCCATCGAAAGGCGCGACGTCTTTCGATGCCAGGGTTATATGGCGTCGCCAACTCTTTCCCTGTTGGAGGGGTTTCTTGGGAGTCAAATTGCTCCTTGCACAAGGAATCTGCCGTGCCTTAAACCCGGGTTGGTCGCGTGGAAAGCAAGGTTGCTAACCACTATATCACCACACCCACACCTCCACAGCATCACAAAGCTGGCCATCAAGTACCTAACATTGCACTTGCAGTCATGCTGGAGCTCTGCATTTTAGGTATCGAAAAATAGCTAGACGTATTTATTGTGATCAGCCTTTACCTAAATAAATCTCTTATGATGGAAAGAAGGGATCCGTAACAGCCTAAATAAATGTTCCCATTTTTGTCATCAAATAAGCAAATAATTTTGATTAGGCATAGCGAAGTGAGGCTGTTTGGTATCAAAGCATTGTCTGTAGTTTTCTAAACAGTTTTTAATTTTGTAAATGTGATGAAAAGGGCCTAAATATCTGTAAATATAAGAAAACGCACTCGTAGTAAAAAAAATGATTGAAATCCTCCAAAAGAGCTTAAAAATGTATTTCGTATTGGAACAGGGTCTTGGTAAAAAACCCAAAAAATGTTTTTTGCACTTTTACTATGATTTATTAAATCATAATAGGTACAAATCAAAATCATAGGGCAAAAGTTTAATTCCTCAATTTTCCATATATTGATATCCTTGTGTGCATGCCTTATTACACTAAACGAGCAATCTAAAATTTTTAGAATTATAGGCCCCCGTGGATTGGGGCCCCCCTTGAGGTGAGCCCCCTCTAAGGTTGGCCCCCACTTTTCAAACCGTTCCTACGCCCCTGTTTGAATTTACGTGATGGAAGGAATCCATATTAGCGAATGAGAAGCTAGAAACTGCTGATAGGTATTTGCATGCTGCTGATTTATCTGTGTCGGTATATTTGTCAAAATCACTGCTTACGGCTGCATAAATTCAAGTGGGTCTGAGTTGATCAAATAAATGCATGCCCTGCCAACAAATTCTTTGAAGTGTTATGATGTTTTCATAAGATTCACGTAAAATACGCCGCTCGCCGTTGAGATCAAGGCTACTGTTAAATGGGTGAAGGAAGTTGCTTTCGATTTATACTAGATTGCTGCCAAATACGCCCAAAATTGGTATGTTGCAGCTCATCCTTCCAAAAGCTTTGTAGAATCTCCCAGAACTTATTAGGAAAGGGCGGTGACGTCATCAGAGGAGGACTAGATTTAATAGGAAACTTTGTTGTACTTGTACTTAAAGTACCATGCGTCAGACGAGCCCTCTGCGCCACAGCGGTGTCTGCTGGTCGAAGGAGCCCCTGCAACGCTCCCGTGTCAGGGTGGGTGTCTGTGCGTGCTGGCAGTCGACGTACGAGTACGGGATGGAGTCGTGTGCGACCGCCGGCCGGCTGGGAGGCGACGAGGTTGCCGCGACGCTGCGGTGGCGACTGAAGCGGGCCTGGACCCACCTACGCTCCTGCTCCCAGGAACAGATAACACGGCTCAGGGTGGCCGCCGTCTTTCACCGTACTGCAGATGAGGTAAGAATGTATAAATAAGTACACACACACACACACACACACACACACACACACACACACACACACACACACACACACACACACACACACACACACACACACACACACACACACACACACACACACACACACACACACACACACACACACACACACACACACACACACACACACACACACACACGCACACACACACACACACACACACACACACACACACACACACACACACACACACACACACACACACACACACACACACACACACACACACACACACACACACACACACACACACACACACACACACACACACACACACACACACACACACATATATATATATATATATAAATATAGTGTTTGTTGCTGCCCGTTACCGCCTGCCTCCCGACCATCAGTTGTTTGTTGGTGTCCGTTACCGCCCGCCTCCCGACCATCAGGTGTTTGTTGGTGTCCTTTACCGCCCGCCTCCCGACCATCAGGTGTTTGTTGGTGTCCGTTACCGCCCGCCTCCCGACCATCAGGTGTTTGTTGGTGTCCGTTACCGCCCGCCTCCCGACCATCAGGTGTTTGTTGGTGTCCGTTACCGCCCGCCTCCCGACCATCAGGTGTTTGTTGGTGTTAGTTACGGGCGGGGCTGTATGGTTCCGAATCTTAGTGCGTTTCAATGGAGCTGTAGGGTTCGGAATCTTGGTGCGTTTCAATGGGACTGCTTCCTCCAGAATTGGCTGTGTGGCACTCAAAAGTGTTGAATCTCAGAGCCAAATGCCAGCTCTACTGCGTTGTATCTGTGATAAGCCGGATTCCATTTGATTTGTTCCAAGCGCTGAATCAGCTCTGTCACGCCGGTTCTGCACCAGCTTCCAAACCTGGCTTCTCATCATAGCCCCACAGTGGAAAGCTAGCACGCCCTCTTTCCGTTAAAAACGATCTTTATGTCAGAAAAATTGAAAATAAATACAAAAATTGATTAGCCAGCCCGGGCAAAAGGCAAGCATGAGCCACAGTCTGTTTTTTCTAGAGCGGGAAGTCGTTTGGAAGTTGTTTTTAATTCATGCCTGTGAAGGTATGTATGTATCATTCACTCACTATTTTGTGTGAAAAACTTTGTGTGCAATACATTTATGGAGGTAAAAATCAACTAATCCCTCACTTAGTTGTCGGTGGGGACGTTTATGTGCCCGCCCTTGGTATCAAATGATCAAAACTTCCAGCAGCGCGTTTAAGGGATACCCTTACTGCCGAGGGGCTCATCGTCCAGGCGGCCCTTGGCAAACCTTTTCCACCTCCATCGTTCCCCACGGCTCTTGTTAGTGCTCTCTGGGCTTTTGTTACTCCTCATGGGTCGGAACCTCGCTGTGCAGCGTTGGTTCCTCAGAGTTGTATAGCAGCTTATTGCGTTGTGTTATACCGAGGACCGCTCGCCTTGACCGCCAAGCTCGTCCTTCTCCCTGCCAGCAAATGGGGCTGCTGCGCCAGTTGTGTTCTGCCTCGCCGCGAGGCCGAGCCAGTTCTGTCGCCTCCTCGTCCGACGGTGCCGCCGGCGGTGACGCCATCGGCAGCCTGCAGCGGGACGTGGGCAGGACGCTGCGGCTGGGGAAGCTGCTGAGGGAGAGGCTGCGTCACCAGCGCTCAGAGCACAGGTGAGGCGACAACACTACAGCAGGCACACTGCCCCTGCTCCGGAGCAGCGCCGCGTCTCGTCGGTAGAATTAACTGGTCTCTCGTGTCGGGCAGCCAAAGCGACGCGTTACCAGTGAGCACTCCCCTGATGCTTGTAATATTCTGAATTTTCTCATAAAAGAAGCGTGTAATGACGCACATAATAATAATTGTTTTTTCATAAACATGTATTATACCACATAGTCAAAGTCAAATAGAAGAAGAATACGATTACAGAACATAACACCATGCGAAGTCTGTAATTAGGTACGGGAACACATCATGCTGCTACTCAGCATAGGCCTTGAAATATAGCACACACAAAACATATCCTGGCCCTCCCCCTTCCCCTCCCCCTCCCCGCGAAACGCTTTACGCGACACCGATACAAAGCCATGTGGATGGAGTCGCCGGCCGGTCAGACTCAGTCCTCGAAGGCAGTTGATACTAGCCTAAATATTTAATTCTGAATTTTGGTTGATGAATGGAGCCAATCTTTCCTCAAATGTATTTATACTTTTGGCTTTTCTAGCAATGACTGCTTCAATGCTAAACTGCTTTACAACGAAAGGCATGAAGTGACTTAAGTGAACGTGTTCATCCTGTGCGCGACGATATACGATGAACTGTTTTGCAATCAATATAATGTAATTGAATACTTCTAAAGTTGATAAGTTTCCAAACACTATCTTTTTCAATCAGGAATAAAGTGATTCCGTGGGCTCAATTGTTCGTTTTTTTACCTAAGTCATTCCAAAACAGTTGGATCTCTTCGCACACAATGAAATAGTGTTGTATACTGTCAACCGCACCGCAGTTATTACAAAACGGATCGTCTATAACTCTTCTAATACATAAGAAACGTCTCGTTGGAAAACATATATGCGTTATCCTGTATTGCAGGCTCTGTAAGCGGGTAGATTTTGTGAGTGTAATGGGAGAGTGCGTATTTTCTTCCACTTCCCGGCGAAGTCGACTCCTTCATTGATCCATTTGCTCCGCAAGCATGGTATGATCGGTTTCAGCCATTTGATTCGAAAATTTTGATTTCACAAAGTGAAATGGAGTCAACGAACCTTTTATATCAATTTGGTCAAGCGTATCTATACTCCGGGCGGATAGCGGCTCTGAACCGGCAGCAAGCCGCTTCCAGTGGTTAGGAATGGCGCGGCACCAACTGATATCATGTAATGGATTCAATGTGCCAAGTAAGTGCCTATCTTTAAAGGTGTTGTGGGTCAGAATTTGTCCTCGACTGTCAAAGAAGTCATCTAGCAAATAAATATTACGACTGTACAACGCACGGGAGAAAAAGGGTCGCCCACCAACGCGTAAAGCTGTATTATTCCATAAAATCTGTTTCCTCACGTCCTCGCCGCTGCGCTATTCTGGGATTGGCACTACTTCTCGAAGCCATAGGAGCATTTCTTTATAAAATAAGGGGACTGGCTTTGAACTTATCCATGGTGCTCCATAATTGACCTTTAGGATGTGCTCGAGCCGCATACCTGGCCTTCTCTGGAGAATTTCGGAAATGGTTAGATCGGTACTCCCCAACATTTTTCCAAACCAAGTAACGCGCATCGCTTTGTACGTGTGGAAGATGTTTGGAACATTCAAACCACCACACTCGGTGTCCTGATACAGGACCTTATGGGTAACTTTAGGCGGCCGACCTCTCCAAATAAACTTCATTATGTTACTCTGAACTACTTCTAAGTTCTTTTTTCTATTGCTGCAGCTGCCATTACGTAAATGAATTGGGACACAAAAAGGGATTTTACTACTGTTTTATTTCCTTTCAAAGTAAGATTTCCCTGCGTCCAGTTACTAATTGTCTGTTCCATTCGTGACAATGCTGGCGCAAAATTGTCACATGCAAGCAAGGCACTAAAGTGTATTCCTAGAATTTTGACCTGTTGACTGGATACCTGTCCACAAATAGTGTCTTGCGAGTTTTTCTGTGCGCCAAGCCACACAAAAGAACACATCTCAAGATTTAGATGCAATCCTGACTTGGATCCGAAGTCTTTGGTGACATCCAGAACATGTTTTGCCGCTTGGTTGTCCGTAACAAACACTGTAGTGTCATCTATATATTGAGCTAATTTAATCTCTTTGTTTTGATATAGTGACGCCCTTTATTTCAGTCATCGCCCGCATTTTAATTGCAAGAATTTCAACCACCAGACAGAAAATTAAGCTTGAAGCGGGGCAACCCTGCAGGGGTCTAAAAACCTGCCGATCTACCTACGCCGTCGGCGACCCTATCATCTTTTGGTTGGCGACCCAGCAACCGTCTCAAACTTTGATTCCATCTGTTTTCCCATGCTTTTAGCTTCCACCATCCGCTCCTCCTTCTAAATATGCTTACCCTATCCACTGTCTCCACCCGTCATCGTAATACATACAGTGCCCATCAAAATCTATTGGATGAAGTCTGCCAGTTCCTTTGGCCAAGAATGGGCAGAATCTACTTCGACAAAGAGCCAAGTTAGCCTTCGTTTCCCGGCTTGTTTGGCGTTTCTGAAAGACAGCTTGGCTACAACGGGGCATCTTTGGCCGATTACATATGGTATCATCACCGCCCTTAGTTGCTGCTAGTCTGTGCTGGTTATGTTTCTTCTTATTACAATTTTTATTCCAATTTTGTGAAAAACGACTAAAATCACCTGGTACTTTAGATGATGCCATCTCCCTGTACCGTATTTATGTACTATTTTAAGTTCAAACTAGAATGTACTAGAATCTGTCACGAGTCGGTACCAAGTCGGTGATTTTCATTTTTTTAAATAGGCGACCAATGGGCGACCAAGTCGGCCAAAACCGCCGACTTGCGTGGTCGCCTGGTCGCCGGTGGTCGCCCTGGTACATTTTCGGTGTCTGTGGCCTTCAAAACGAGCGCGGCGCGGCCTACCGCTAATATTTTTGTAGTCTTGTTGAAAGTAGTGGGCGCCGTTTTTGGACGACTGGTGTTCAATTTGTTAAATACAAGGGGTTAAATTAATATATGCGTTTATCATAGACGGTCCGTGCAATCTAGGTGGGTTTTGGAGTCTACTTGCAATGATGTTTCCTTGTTTTGCTTTATCGCGAAAAGTGTCAGAAGGAAAAAAACTTGAATACCAGTGGTGCATGGTTAGGTAATCATCGGGTAGACGTGCCCGATGATTACCCATGTTTAAAATCTTTCCAACCACAATCACGCTAAAATGTAATCGTAAACATTGTTCTATAGTCACACATTCCCAAGGGCATGGATTTCCTAAACGATTTTTGGGGTGCCTAATTATGAGACTATCCATAACAAGTATACTGTTTTTGATACCACCATGTTCTTGCCTTATAGCTGGACATATAACTGGGTGACCAAGTAGGCCTGTTATTTAACGATTTTAAAGTCCCTGAAATGAGAAATAGGAAAATTTTAAGGATACTCTTAGTAGGCAGAGAAAATAACTTGAGCTTTCATTTGGGGTGCCACAGCAGTGACAGGTCCAAGGGATCCCTGAACTCGAGTTCAAGACCCCTTAAGTGTGAAAGGATTAAGGGCGGCCTGAGGAAAAGGGTACCCCAAAACTGATTAAACCAGGTCTATGAGACAGAAAATACCTTGCTACTGCCCCAACCACTAGAATACAAATGATGGGGCTACAGATGGAGCTTGAAGTTTAGAAGTTGTGAAAAATGACATTAAAGGTGCTGAAAACAACTTTTGTTGTGCTAGGTTGGCTCGCAGCATGTTCTGTATCGTCATATGTATTGGTCTGTATACAGGGGCTCAAGTTTCCATATATTTGAGGGGGCTCGAGCCCCCCCAATGCTCGGAGAAGCCCCCCCAATGACCCGACGAGACCCCCCAATCCCAAGTTGCGGGCCCCTGCGGACAGAGCCGGGCCCCTGCCACGATTCCGGGCCCCAGTGGTCTACTTGGGCTAGCTGTGGCTGAGACCAGGCTCCCTGGCATGCTTGCGGGTGCCCTGTGGGCCACCCTTAACCTCGGTGTCCGCAACCGGGCCCCTAAAGATATTTTTCAGGCCCACTTTGACTGCAGCCGGGTCCCTAATTCCGGCAGTCTCGGGCCTCCTGTCATCCAACCGGGCCCTCTGTGATCCACCACGGGCCCCCTGTGGACTGCAACCGGGCCCCCTGTAATCCACCCGGGCCCCCTGTTACTGCAGCCGGGCCTCCTTTGATCTATCCGGCCCCCTGTGACTGCAACCGGGCCCCTCTTTGATCCACCCGCACCCCTGTGACTGCAAACGGGCCTCTGTGATCCAGCCGGGCCCCCTGTGATCCAGCCGGGCCCCCTGATCAGCCGGGCCCCTGTGATCCACCCGGGCCCCTGTGACTGCAACCGGGCCCCCTGTCATCCACCCGGGCTCCCTGTGACTACAACCGGGCCATCTGTGATCCACCCGGCCCACCTGTGACTGCAACCGGGCCCCCTGTAATCCACCCGGGCTCCCTGTGATTACAACCGGGCCCCCTATCATCCACCCGGGCCCCTGTGATACACCCGGGCCCCCTGGGACTGGGACCGGGCCAACTGTGATCCACCGGGGCCCCTGTGACTGCAACCAGGCCCTCTGCGATCCACCCGGCCCCCTGTGACTGCAACCGGGTCCTCTGTGATCCACCCGGGCTCCCTGTGATTACAACCGGGCCCCCTATCATCCACCCGGACCCCTGTGGTACACCCGGGCCCCCTGTGATTACAACCGGGCCCCTATCATCCACCCGGGCCCCTGTGATACACCCGGGCCCCCTGTGACTGGGACAGAGCCAACTGTGATCCACCGGGGCCCCTGTGACTGCAACCGGGCCATCTGCGATCCACCCGGTCCCCTGTGACTGCAACCGGGCCTTCTGTGATCCACCCGGGCCCCCTGTAATTATAACCGGGCCCCATATGATCCACCCGGGCCCCATGTGACTCCAACCGGGCCTACTGTGACTGCAAGCGTGCCATCTATGATCCACCTGGGCCCCCTGTGACTGAAACCGGGCCCCCTTTAATCCACTCGGGCCCCGGTGACTACAACCGGGCCCCATGTGATCCACCCGGGGCCCCTGTAATTACAACCGGGCCCCTATGATCCACCCGGGCCCCCTGTGATACACCCGGGCCCCATGCGACTGCAACCGGGCCATCTGTGATCCACCCGGGGCCCCTGTGACTGCAACCAGGCACTCTGTGACTGCAACCGGGCCCCCTGTGACTGTAACCGGCCCCCTTGTAATCCACCTGGGGCCCCTGTGACTCCAACCGGGCCCCCTGTGATTGCAACCGGGCCATCTGTGATCCAACCTGGGCCCCTGTGACTGCAACCGGGCCCTCTGTGATCCACCCGGCCCACCTGTGACTGCAACCGAGCCCCCTGTAATCCACCCGGGCTCCCTGTGACTACAACCGGGCCATCTGTGATCCACCCGGCCCACCTGTGACTGCAACCGGGCCCCCTGTAATCCACCCGGGCTCCCTGTGATTACAACCGGGCCCACTATCATCCACCTGGGCCCCTGTGACTACACCCGGGCCCCCTGGGACTGGGACCGGGCCAACTGTGATCCACCGGGGCCCCTGTGACTGCAACCAGGCCCTCTGCGATACACCCGGCCCCCTGTGACTGCAACCGGGTCCTCTATGATCCACTCGGGCTCCCTGTGATTACAACCGGGCCCCTATCATCCACCCGGGCCCCTGTGATACACCCGGGCCCCCTGTGATTGGGACAGAGCCAACTGTGATCCACCGGGGCCCCTGTGACTGCAACCGGGCCATCTGCGATCCACCCGGTCCCCTGTGACTGCAACTGGGCCCTCTGTGATCCACCCGGGCCCCCTGTAATTATAACCGGACCCCATATGATCCACCCGGGCCCCATGTGACTCCAACCGGGCCCCCTGTGACTGCAAGCGTGCCATCTATGATCCACCCGGGCCCCCTGTGACTGAAACCGGGCCCCCTTTAATCCACTCGGGCCCCGGTGACTACAACCGGGCCCCATGTGATCCACCCGGGCCCCCTGTAATTACAACCGGGCCCCCTATGATCCACCCGGGCCCCTGTGACTGCAACGGGGCCATCTGTGATCCACCCGGGGCCCCTGTGACTGCAACCAGGCACTCTGTGACTGCAACCGGGCCCCCTGTGACTGTAACCGGCCCCCTGTAATCCACCTGGGGCCCCTGTGACTCCAACCGGACCCCCTGTGACTGCAACCGGGCCATCTGTGATCCAACCTGGGCCCCTGTGACTGCAACCGGGCCCTCTGTGATCCACCCGGCCCACCTGTGACTGCAACCGAGCCCCCTGTAATCCACCCGGGTTCCCTGTGATTACAACTGGGCCCCCTATCATCCACCCGGGCCCCCTGTGACTGGGATCGGGCCATCTGTGATCAACCCGGGCCCCCTGTAATTACAATCGGGCCCCTATGATTCACCCGGGCCCCCTGTGACTCCATCCGGGCCCCCTGTGACCGCAACCGGGCCATCTATTGCTCCACCCGGGCCCCCTGTGACTGAAATCGGGCCCCCTGTCATCCACCCGGGCCCCCTGTCATCCACCCGGGCCCCCTGTGACTGCAACTGGGCTATCTGTGATCCACCCGGGGCCCCTGTGACTGCAACCGGGCCACCTATGATCTACCCAGGCCCCCTGTGACTGCAACCGGGCCCCATGTGATCCATCCGGGCCCCCTGTAATTACAACCGGGCCCCCTATGATCCAACTGGGCCCCCTGTGACTCCAACCGGGCCCCCTGTGATACACCCGGGCCCCCTGTGACTGCAACCGGGCCATCTGTGAGTCCACCCGGGGGCCCCTGTGACTGCAACCAGGCACTCTGTGACTGCAACCGGGCCCCCTTTGATCCACCCGTGCCCCCTGTGACTGCAATCGGGCCCCCTGTAATCCACCTGGGGCCCCCTGTGATCCACCCGGGGCCCCATGTGATCCATCCTGGGCCCCCTGTGATCCACACGGACCCTCTTTGACTGCAACCGGGCCCCCTGAGATCCACCCGGGCCCCCTGTGACTGCAAACGGATTCCCTGTGGTCCAACCGGGCCACCTGTGACTGCGACCGGGCCCCTGTGATCCACCCGGGCCCCCTGTGACTGCAACCGGGCCCTCTGTGATCCGCCAGAGCCCCTGTCACCGCAACCGGGCGCGCTGTGATCCACCCGGGCCCCCTGTGACTGCAACCGGGACCTGTGACTGCAACCGGGCTCCCTGTGGTCCAGGAGGCGCGGGTCCTCTAATGCCACGGACGGGCCCTTGCCATGAGTGCGGGGCCCCGTGGTCTATCTGGGCTTGCTGTGGCTGCGGTCGGGCTCCCTGGCATGCTTGCCTGGCATGCTTGCTTGGGTGCGGTCCCCTTTTTGGGCCACCCATAATCGCTGTGTCCGCAAACGGGCCCCTAACGATATTCTCATGCCCATTTTGACTGCATCCGGGGCCCTATTTCTGGCAGTCTCGGAACCTTTTTGGTTCCTCTGTGACTGCAACCGGGCTCCTTGTATTCTGCCTTGGCCCCTTTTAGTCTGCCCGGGGCCTTTGTAGGTGGTCTGGGCTTTTTGTAGTGTGCCTGGGTCCTGTGTGGTCCGCCCGGGCCCCTGTGGTCTGCCCGCGCTCCTTGTGGGCGGTTTGGGCTCCTTTTAGTCTGCCCGGGCCCTCTGTGGTCTGCTCGGGCCCCCTGTGGTCTACCCAGCCCCCTGCGGTCTGCCCGCCCCTTGCAATTTTCCCGGGCTCCTATGGTTTGTCCGTGTCCCTGTGGTCTGCAAGGAACCACAGCACTAGCGGATCCAGGGGGGTAAAGGTAAAATCGAGAGATTTGATGCCCTCCCCAAATCCCCCGATTTTACCGATTTTTACGGATTTTTCTTCAAACAAAAACCACATGTTTTTCACGATTTGGGGCCCCGTTGCCCCCTCCCCCGCCGTCGGCCTGAATCCGCCCCTGATTCCACTCCTCCCACTTCGCTGTATCCGGATCCTGGATAATTTCAGGCTCCCTCTGGGCTACCCAGGCCTCCTCTGGCTCTAGCCGGGCTCCTTGCCTTGCTTACGACCCCCGTAGTTCACCACCCCCTCCACCGTGCGCAGCCGGGCCCCTTCCGATAAGTACTGGTTTAATAAATTGACATGTTTGCTATTTTGGCATCTCTCCGCCGGCACTACTTTTCTTCATTGATATATTTCTAGGCATTTTTGTCAGAAATGTGCATGAAGTTTTCCATTTTTGTTTGTTCTAGTGGAATTTTAAATACAGACAAATTTAAGTCTCTTAAATTTGTTTGTCAAAAAGTCATATCTTGAAAATCATATATTGTTGTTTGTCAAATTGTTTGTCAAAAATCATATATTGTCGTCAAATCTGGGTCAAATAATGTGCGTCCGGCGGCGAATGGTAGCCTCTTAATTTCCCGGGCTTGTCAGCGCAGCGCGAAGGAAGCTAAGGCAT